>JAWLRI010001104.1:1062771-1079143 GCA_034781795.1 Crypturellus tataupa
GCCCTATGAGGAGAGGCTGAGGGAGCTGGGCCTATTCAGCCTGGAGAAGAGAAGGCTGAGAGGGGATCTAATCAGTGTATACAAATACTTCAAGGGAGGGAGTGAAGAGGATGGGGCTGGCCTCCTTTCAGTGGTGGCCACCGACAGAACTAGAGGAAATGGCTACAAACCGAAACACCAAAATTCCACAGGAACTTAAGGAAAATTTTAACAATGAGGGTGACAGAGCACTGGAACAGGCTGCCCAGATAGGTTGTGGAGTCTGTTTCTCTGGAGATCTTCAAGACCTGCTTGGATGTAGTCCTGTGCCACGTTCTCTAGGTGACCCTACGTGTTGGACTAGATGACCTCTAGAGGTTCTTTCCAACCTTAATGATTCTATGATTTTATGATTCTGTGATATATCATCTGTTTACTGTGTGACAGTTCACAGCTACAAACAAGCAATCTACTGCAGAGCAGAACTCATTTTCCAAAAGTACACATTTTGGTCAAGACGTATCCAATATTTACCAAATTACTTCCTCTAAAAAGAAGGTCTTTCCAAGGCCAGATGAACATGCTTATGAAAATGAGCAAAATCCTAGTTTTCCTGCTGATATTTTGCTATTTATACTAACAAAGTGCTTGTCTCTTCATCCTTCTCCTGAAGCTATTTTAGTGAAAACTGTGCCTAAAAGGCAGATTTTTTTAGTTATTCTTTTTATGGGGGAAAAAATGGTTTTGTGGGATTATTTTGAGTTTTTTATTGTTGTTTTGTATTTTTTTTTTCATTCTCAAGAATTGCTGGCACATTTTTACATAGATTTTTGCCAAAATCTCTTTCAGACAGAAACTATGAATATGAACTCTGGGCATGAATAGTGATCAATTAAGAAAACTATGAGAGAACTAAAAAGAGGATAGAATGGAAGAGTTATGCAATTTTAATTATATTTGCCATTGGTCTTCCAGCTATCAGCATCACTAAGGAAAAGTAAATTATGATTCCTTTTAACATTAATTTCTATTGTTGCTTCACATGATTCTTGTTTGGCTCAATGAAATAAAAAGTAAATACATAAGAAATGGTTTGTGTTTGAAATGTTCATAATTTCAAACCAGCCTATTACTAATCCAAGAATATACACCCAATAGAGAAATTATTTGATATATACAGTCATTAGTGTCAGAACTTCCATTTGTATATTTGGGTATATCCGTATGTATTCTGAAAATGTTCAGAAGGGATTGTTAGGATGTAATATACAAAAGTTAACTTAATAATGGATTGAATGAATCATGGTAGGAAAATACACAGAGAACTGATGAAGTCTAACTATGCTTTAGGCCTAACACTTTACTGGTTGGTGTCTTACATAATTTAAAAGATTAACACAAACAAAAAATCAGCATGAGATTAGCATTCTGAGATGAAAAATCAGAACAAAATACAAGAACAACAAAATTATTTAAGTGAAATGGGAGGAAAAAAAAGTCTATTTTTGTGCGTCTTCATGTATATTGGTGAAAAAACAAGGAGATCAAAATACAAGTTTTCATAGCCACTCCCTGAATGGATTGTATGCTTATTTCTTATCTGGTTTCAGGATCAGCAAGCAATTTGACTTATGAAGGGTAATGTAGATCTCATTCTCAATGTAACTAAGGATCAGCAGGATTGCTATGGTACAAAGACCCAGTTTCACACTGAGGAGAAATACCTGGAGCCCTAAGAGAGAGACACCCCCAACAAGGCATGATTCACATCCACACAGCCAAGTTTGTCTCCTCCCCATACCAGCATAGCCATATCTAGATTGTTTAGGTAGCTCCCTAAACATTGCCAGGAATTACCAAGGGGCCAAAAGCATGCCAAGGACCTTGTTAGCAATTTCACAGCAATTGCATGCGAGTGTGCTGCCTATGTTCTGTTTCATTCAGCAACAATGTCACAGCCATGAGGAGCTGATCAGAAGAGCAGTGGTGGAAGAAGGCTTGCGCAGAGAAATTCAACACTATGACTGTAAAGGCAACTAATGTCTTTAAGTTTTTGCTATTGAGAGTAAAGAGCTACTTCCAGGGCAAAGATGTGCATATTTCAACAGAAGATCAAGTCTCACCAGGGTTGCCAGAGTTCTTACTGTCTAATAAAGAGTCAGCAAATTTATGTTGTAGTAAGAACAATTGGGAGTAAAATTCCTTTAAAAAAATATTCCATTCATCTGACTACAAAGTGAGTATCAATAAATACAGTATTGAGAAACAGAGCAGCTTAGCAGGGTTTTAAGTAGTCTCCACATTCTCACTGCTTCCTTACTGCTGCTCCCACATAAGCGCACACACACAGTTGCATACTCTTCATCATGCTGCTTAAAGCAAACAGTGGATATGACAGGCAAACATTATAAGCACAGATGTGTCCATTATAACCAGCATGAACTATGCTCATGAGGAGCGCTGTCACTTCTGAAAATCCAAGTGTCTCTAGCTGCGAAAAAAGCAGTGGGGAGTGAGAACAAAAGAAAGAGATGTTGTGATTAAGGCAGGACTAATCATTCGTTAACAATATCCAAGGTCTGTCTCTCCAACTTAGAAGTTAAGGATTTATTTCAAAAATACCTTTTTTTTTTTTTTTGTTATTGTTCATTTCTTTTCTCTGTCTTTTGAAAACGATTTTTAGCTTCCTCTCCTTCCCTTCTGTCTGATGGTTCCTAAGATACGAAGCAAATGAAAACATAGATCCAGTGAAAACAACCTTTTTTTTTCCTCTCTCATGTCTTTTTCAAATCTCTCTCTGATGCATCATCTCTAAAGAGACGATAGAGAGTAGAGGCAGCATTCCCTGTCTAAGGCACGGCCCCTCTCATGTCCAGCTTCACAACCTTCAGAGCCGGTACTGGAGTAAGCTTGTCTCAATGAATAGCACAGACCTATGCAGATCTCACGGCTCAAGTCTGGAAGTAGTTTATCTGCACATAGTCGACGTCTAAAAGTTACTGAAGTCTGCTTAAAGGAAGGGAACTTGGTTTTATTCTAAAGCCATAGATCCTGTTTACAAGGAGTCCATAACTATATTGCCTCAGGCTGAACTAATTCAAGCTGAGATTCCCTCTTTACAGTAAAATCTGACTTCTGAGCAACCACAGTAATCAAGTTGTCCTATAAACTCCTACACTGCACAGTCTATGCCATTATATATTACATTCTCCCCTCAGGTATTTATACATATTGATAAGATCCCCCCATCTGAGCCGACCCTCAGGAAGTTGGACTAGAGACCTCCTCTACGACCTAAAACTTGGAAGTGTAAGTCACCCTGGGTTCTCAATAGAGAGGCATAGATGTCTCTAAAGGATTATTCAACCAGTCTGACTCAAATCTCTAATTTGGGGTGATTTGACTTGCCTGTGAATGTGATCATTTTAATCCATAAACAGAACCTAGGAAAAATAATTTAAACATAGACATCTGACATATAAATAGATAAAATTTGATAGGATGCTTGTCAGTAGAAGACTAACTCCTTTTCTGCCTGCTAAGTTTCAATTTTCCTCTCTAGTGATATTGTCCCAGGCTGCTCCTGAAGGCCAAAGAACAGTAGTAGAATACCTTGCACAGATTGCTGTTGCAAGATACTTGTCTATATTAGAAAATAAAATGAGAAGAATGTGCTGGTTAAAAGCAGTGGACCATAATTGTCCAAACTCTTTTAACTGTTAATACCTTTTTTGTCACAGTTGTAACTCTTGCCAGATATCACTCTCGAACATAAAGCTAAGCACAGTTTGCAGACTATTTCCAGTGAGCAGTGCAAATGTCTTATTTGGAATAAGATACAATGCCTAGCTGGGGGGTACAGGCCATGCTGTGTCAGGCAGGGGACAATCCTAGCCTCAGGCATTTCTGCTGCCTTAACCCTAGCCCATGGACAGTCTTGAACAAAACTGGCAGGAGCATAATTCCTTCATGATCACCAAACTTCAGTTTATAAAATCTGTTTTATTTTCCTAATAACTAAATGACCTTCCTGTGCTAGCTTCATGACTAGAGATTAATACACCCTGGGATCACTGCCCAGCCAGTTCTGCCAACACAGGAGCCATGTTCCTTCAACTCCCTGGTTAGATTTCAGTATATTTCAATTTTCCATTTGTAGATTATAATTTTTTCCAGCCCATGGTCTTCTAGTAGCATACTAGGTCTATTGGAAAGTAGATTCAGCAGCAGTTTCCCATGCTAATTCATCTGCCACAGTGGCAGTACCTAAATGTCCACTTGAAATCCCTCAGGGTAAATAAATCTTCCCCCATTCTAGTGATTTATGCAGTAGCTTTTTCTTTGCATCATCCTACTTTAACTATTACACTAAGGTTGATTGTTAGAGAAAATCTCTGTAGTAAAACCCTACAGTTCACTAATCTGCATCAAAAACTAATCACAAATGTGAATAACACATCACTTTAAATCTGATCTTGCCCAATTCTTCATGTATTTTCAACCTGAGGTTCCTATGGGAATGCTCTTAAGTTATTTTACGACACTCCAGAACAAATTAATTGCAGACACAGGCAGCAAATCTACAAGCATTTCTCAGGCATGACTAGAGGCCACCCTCTCAACTGAGTGCAGGCTTTTAAGCTCTGGAGAAACCGCCTCGCATCTTCACACAAGGAAAGAACTAAGTGGCTAGGAAATCTCTAGGCTTGCCTGGAAATGGCATAGATGGCTTTTTAAGCATCCTCCCCAACTAGTCTTCTATCCAGATGTCATCACAGACATCTGGTATCACAGAATCACAGAATCACAGAATCACAGAATGGTTGAGGTTGGAAGGGACCTCTAGAGATCATCTAGTCCAACCCCCTGCTCCAGCAGGGACACCCAGAGCACAGGGTGGCATCCAGGCAGGTTTGGAAGATCTCCAGAGAAGGATACTCCACAGCCTCTCTGGGCAGCCTCTGGGCTCTGTTACCCTCACAGGAAAGTTGTTCATCCTCACATGGAGGTGGAACTTCCTGTGGTATATCCCATAATTTTTATTTTGGGGATGATAATGTCATAGAAATCTTGCAAGTTTCAGCTTTTATTCATCACCTCAGCGACCATTCACTTTGGTGATAGTAATGAAGTTAATTATACCTAAACTATTGATACCAGTTGTTCCCAAATCATGGTATATGAACATTTAAACTGTGCTAGAATCCAAATCTCCTATGTTCAGTATCTTACAAGGACAGTACAAGAATTTCTTCACAGATCTCATGAAAAATGGTACCTCTGCGACCAAGGAGCTGTAACTTCCAACTCATTACCATGCATACAAACAAGATTAGAGCCGACCTTGAAACTGTCAGCTGGCACTAATACCCGATTTTGCAGTCTGTGAGCACAACTATTAGTCTTGGATCAACACTGGCACAGATGTGTGGTTGCATAAGGTACGGTGCATGGGATGGAGGCACTGGCACAAATCTGTGCAGCAGATGGGTGTTAGGATCCTGGGGTAGTTGGTCATGTTAAGTGCAGAGAACTAAATGAAGGAATGCATGGAAGCTAGAGGCTTAAAAAGGGCTTGATAGAAAGATGATCAAGGCAAGGGGTGTGGAACTGGAGTCCTGGTGTGGGGAAGTTAGAGGCGATAGTTAGAGGTCAGTTAAGGAAGTTAGAGAAACTGCTCCTATGCTCCTCAAAAAAAAAAAAAAAAAAAAAAAAAAACAGTTTGAGAAAACCCTTCTATGTTTAGAAACCTTTTTTTCTGAAAAGATACCACTGCTGTACACAGACCAGAGCTCCAATCAAGCAAATGCTCAACTACAAATCTCAGAGTGACCTGCTGACAGTAGTGAGACTGATTACATGGGTGACATTAAACATGTGGGTCCAGTTTGGGTGCTACTGTGATATATAATAAATAATAAGAAGTATGAAAATAGACCAACCCTTTAGCAACCATACCTCATCTGTATATGTAGACCAACAGTCATAAGTGCTATAAATATAGCTGAAATTATCCAATAGGTATTGAATGTAGATATTCCAGGATGCCCATAAAACACATTGAAAAATGTGAATTGATTACATAAGCAGCTTTTTTAATGAATGAGGCCTATAGATTTTATGGTATTTCTCTCTCTAAAATCTCATAAAATACATGGAAGTCTTAATTATAGCTGAAGATATCTGAACTATGTTGGCTTTTGATTTTATAATACAATATGCAATTCCTGTTAGCATAATAAACCAATAAGTTTAGTATTTGTTATAAATGAGTTTAGATTTATAAGTCTATCAAAATACCTCCTGGTTCCTGTTAATGTTTAGGAAACATTTCAGAAATATTTCAGGTTTCTGGCTGAAAGAATTGCCTTACTCTTTGCTGAGGTTCTGTTGGTCCAATGTCTTGAAGTAGTCAAGAGTCATATAAATTATATGAGTAACATGCACGCAAACATTATGCATGAAAGTAGGAGAGATCCAGAAGGAAGTGAAGAAAAATAGGAACCAGTCTGTGCATATAAGGACTTCCTCCAGTAAAATGTTTGTATGTGAAAGGCCTGTCCTGGGCGGGTTATAAATCACACATTGTTTTGAAAGATATGAAATGGAAAGGCTGCCTTTCAAATTGCACCTGAAATGCCTGCAGCTCCTAGCCAGGAGCCTTCCCTTTGGTAACAGATAGCCAACTGATAAATTTGTACATTTGTCACATTGTAAATTTGTATCCCTGTCACAGTCTCTCAGCTTTATGCTGAGACCCCAACTCTTACTTTTGGGTCATGGTCATAATAGAGCTCCTACAAAATGAGTTTCATTTCTTACCTTGGGGATGATGGATCCCAGCAGAATGTACCATGGATCAGATGCTGCAGCTTGAAGATAGTTAAATGGCTCCTTCTTATTCTTTGGGTTTGTTCTCCTTCTCATAGCTCCTGAAAAAAATATGAAGCTGTAAACAACTGAACCTCTCACAGGAAGGATGGTGAATTTGTTGAGGCTTTTTCTTACTATTATCTGTCTAAATACGTAAGATTAAGAAGCAGACAATTCTATTGTTAGAACTCAAATTTAGAGTATATACTAGAACAGTCTGGTAATATTATGCAATAGAAAACTAGTAAAATCTTCCTGTCAAAATATTAAATACACCAAAAAGGAGTTGCAGTAATTAGGTAGATCAACTAAAGCATGGTGCAAACCACAGTTTCTTGAAATTCTATCCCCAAGTCCCCAGGAAAACATTAAAATGTTCCATGGTGGTTATTTTTTCTGCCTCCCAATAAAAATAGATTTTAAAATAGGATGAATATAAAGTGTTTTACTTTCTAGCTTATGCTGGTTTTTGGCTAGCTACATATTTTCTGTTGAAGTTCACACCATAATCTAAGACATGTTGACTTAGGATATGTGTCTACCAAGTCAGCTGTTCAATAGAACATATGTATGTGTGTGTGTGTGTGTATATATATATATATTCAAGGCTTTTCATTCCCTAAAAGCTTGAGGAACATTGTGGATATTAGCTATTCAGAACTAAAACTAGTCAGCTTATAGTAGCATTTTCTCATTTCAGTTTCTGCAGGTCCAAACCACAATGATTTTTGAATTTTGGGTTTTGTTGTTGTTGTTTGTTTGTTTGTTTTTATCCTTAAGGAAACTCTCTAATCATTTGTTCAGGTCGGGAATGTAAGATTTCAGATGTTACTCATGCATAACTGATGCAAAATACAAATATTAGGCAATAATATTTAGACACTTAAACAAGAAGTCTGATTTAACACATTAACATCTTGGTAAAAACCTGTTTTATTTCCTGACATCTGTAATCTGAATTAAGTAAAACTTATTAAGTATTGAAGCCCTGTCTTAGAAGAGGGACCTGTGGCTATTGCTGTTACCACCATTATGAAAGTTAAACTGGACAAAGATTCCTAAAAAAAAAAAAAGTCACAATTGGGCAAACAGATGATTTTTTATTTAGGTCATTTGCCATGAACAGAAGTTTCCATCTAAACTGACCAGGTAAAATGGACCAGGATCTCTGGACCATTTTTTCCAGCTGGAAGAAAATCCAGCTGGAATAGGTGCCGTTACCCATATGAATTTCCTTGTAAAGGCTTTGGTAGCTAAGTACATTTCTGAAGACAGAATTTGGTTACAGTTTTCTCTCATTGAGAATTTCCGTTTGCTTGATTTTTTCCTTCTTCCATATGTTCTACTTATTCTGTAGTACAAGTGTGTATTTGCACTTGAACAAATGAAAACTCAGCAATCCCTATGTCCACTGTATTCTTAACTAAGCAGTTCTGCTAGAATGAAAAGGAAAAAAAAATCCATATGGTAAACACAAAACTGCTTAAGTAGATACCCAAATATGGCAATACATATGGGCTAAATACTAACATATTTGTCAGAAACGCATAACAAGAATCCTTATTCAGAGCCAAAGCCTCATAGGCAAAGGGCTGAATTTACCACAAATTTCGCTATCTCAACTGAACACAAAGCACATTTATTTTTTGGATATATCTGGATCATCATCCATCATGCATTCCATGTGACACACAGCTCAATGGGGTTTACTTCACCTAGTTTCATGAAATGAAACTTATTCTTCCTGCTATCATATAATAAGAACCTTTGCTACTGAATACTAAAATGTGCTGCAACATGTGGCAGGCATCTGGGCTGTGCTGCCATTGCACTTGACTCTCACACAACAAAGTGAGCCAGCTCGCCTTCCAAAATCAACCCTAGCCCTCTTCAAAATACATCTGATTTCAGAAACACAGGTGCAAAGCACCACACCTCAGCAAACACTGAACACATTATGAGCTTCAAAGATATTTTGTTTTCCTCCATTTTGCTTAGACCATGGAATAGTGCACATGAAGGAATCAGTTTTCACTCGGTCAGTTTTTATTCAGCTGGACTTTTTTCTTTTGTTTTCACTTACTCCTTTTCACTAGAATTTAAAATTATCATTAAAAATGCAGGTCACTGATTGTGAAAGGAAATTTCAAGACTCAGACATACAGTGTACAACGCCAAAACAGGTTTCTACCCCTTAGCTGAGACATGATAATAGCTGTATATTCTTTAAACTCTACAATTCATTAACTTCCTCCTCAGTAAAAGAGTAAAAGTTTAAATTAATATAGCTTAGTTCACATTTTCAAAGGTTTAATTACACTCAATCTGTTTTTTTTTTTTTTTTTTTTTTTGCAGCTTATATTCTTTTGGGGGAAAAAGAAAGAAAAATATAATTGAGGTCTCTCTCCTTTTGAACTGGAGGCTTCCTGAAGCATTTTAGTTAACCTTAACTAACCTACTCCAACTACTAATCCACACTGTCTCTCCCAAGCATCCATGTGTTGGCAAATTCTAGCCTGTGGGGTATAGAAAGTGGAAACTTTTCTGCTTCTTTCAGTCTGCACCCACAGGAGATGTCTGTGCAAATATCAAGGCTCTCATGTCCAAATATTGGCATGTGCTGCCTCAGTTCGCATGGTCTTGGTATAATCATTTACATCTGTGCAATATAAGTTAAAAATTCAGGAACTGTACTCTGTCTGACAACATGACAATATGACAACATGAGTGTGAAATTACATTTTCTTTAAGGACGTTTTAATATAGCGGGGAGTGTAAGAAGGTACTAATTGAAGTTCCCTCCTTCAACCAGCATCTAACATAATGGTGGTGGTGTATACTTGCTTTGTGCGTGTGCAATCACTGACTGAGGTGCAAGGCTCTGAACTCACTTTGTGCAGAGGATGAACATTTGTCTTGTGTTACTTTTCAATGTTGTATTGCATGAGAAACACTTTCCTCCATCAGATATTAATACATAAATGAAAAGGTATTCATAAATTATTCATCTTGTGTGAGGATGAAAACGGTCATGAGAAAAACTCAAAACAGACTGGGAAATTTTGGAAGAAGTCTTTCAAAGGGAAAAGAAAACGCCAACACTCAAGGTTTTGCCAGACACAGGTAATGGATCGTTCACGTCTGCCATCTGCAGTGGATAACTTAGTCCAGCAAACTGTTCATTTCTGCAGCATAACTGCAGCTGCAGTACTGTCACTGTAGTGTAAACCTATGTAACCCCTGTTACTGAAAAGAAAGGTGATGATGTGACTCTCTACAGATAAGAATAGGAGCCAGGTGTGTGAGCACTGGGTGCCACCAGGACTGTTTCAATACCAAAGACTGAAGCATGTAGACACACATGCAGAAATAAACATATCCTTTGAAATATTAATGAAAGAATTCCTGGCATTCAGCATTCTACCTGGTTTTGCAAGGATTACAACTGTGAGCCACATCATAGGTGTTTCAAGCACGAAACATTTGTAACGCATCAAGACAGCATACTGTCATTATTAAGTGAATGCAGTGACTAAAAACAATCTGGACTGGAAAAGGCCTCATTTTTATTTACAGTCTGGGCTCTTCCACCTTTCCTGTAGTATAAAAGGGCCTTAAAATGGATATAAGTAATCCCAACCAATCCCACTCTAAGGCACACTTATACTGCTTTACTGTAAAAATGAAAGTTCAAGATATTAAGAATTATGTGTGCAAAGCACTTACTGAATTGCTAACTTTTTTTCTTTGATGCCAACTGCTAAAGGTAAAGTACAGAATTACATCTTCATCATATGAAGTTCAATACAGGAAGAGTGTGTAAAAACATGAAAAATCATTGAAAGAAATACAGAGCAAGATCAAGAATCATATTAAAGAAGTTCTAAAACCACCTTAAAGGCAGAATGAGACAAAGAAGAACAAAAAATGCTCAAAAACCTAGTTTAGCCTGAAGAAGCATCACATATTACCTTTAAGACAGTCTGAGGCTTTATGATATCTGATACTGCAATATCATATTTATGATAATATGATTGCATAAAGGAATTGACTTACAAGTAATTCCTTTCGAAAGGGCTCTAAATTTCTGCACACTTAGTACTTGCAACATTGTTAGCATGAGAAGGCAGCATTTAGTGACTATTTCACTGTAACAGCTCACTTTGCAATTGTGAAGCAGGCAGCATGGACACAACCAACCTTGGGTTGTGGGTGGGAGAGCTCAGCTCACAGGACATGAGTTGGACTGCTTTGATTCAGGGTCAGGGACAGCTTCTCTTTCAGGATTAGGAATCTGTATTGTGACAAACAGCAGCTAAGACACAGTGTGCAACAAATGTGACGTGACTCCTCTTGAAGCAAGCTAGCATTCATGTAGCACTCAGTACTCCTAGAATTAATACCTTGCAAATTCAAACCCTACCTTGCCCACATTGATCTGTTTCTTCAGACAAACTCTTACTTTCCTCCTCATCTATGAAGATCTGATGTTCTTAAGGCTGAGATTATACTGGATGCCCATTCATTACTTGAACCAATTGTGTTGGAGATCCAACATTGGCAAGTAATATAGAAGCCCCAAATTCATGAATGGCTTCCACAGCGAAAGTCCATGATTAGATCCACAGTGAAATTCTTGCCATAGTCACCAGGCACAAGAAAGACACAAAAACCTGAATGAACCTGAATGAACCAGGTCAGTGGTCAGTACAATGGCCCCTGTAGATAGATTAAACCTACAATATGTCACCTTGCTTCATCTCCATTTATGAGATGGAGAGGAGAGGAATATTTCCTACCCTGTGAGTGGTTTTGAAGTTAAACTCACCAAAAATATAGGCTGATACAAGTGTGAATATCTCTGAGGGGTCATGGTTTAGATAGGACACCTCTATAGGTCCTTGTACAGTCACACAGCAGAGCAAAGAAGGGCATGACAGTGCTTCACAGGGAAAATAATGTGGCTGTCGGAAACAGTTGATCCATGTAAGCACATTACTGCAATTGAGCTAATAACGATGCCACCTGAACTAGTAGTGCCATGCTGAGGTGATTACATACTGAAGCTGTCAGAACTAGCTCAGTATCTTTACACTGTGTTTTGTAGTCTATCTATGCTCACAAGTTGTCCTTCCTCAGAACAGTTATCCTCATGTAGCCAGCTACAGTCTTATACTAAGATACTTTATCTTTTGTTTCTCCAAGCAAGGAAGACACTGTCTGCCTGCACTGAAAACACAGCTGCCGGTGGTGTCACCTATACTAGAGTAAATCAGAAATAATCTCATTGGAGAAACCACAGTAGGATAGAGAAATAGGGGAAGTAAGATGTGAATTCAGCTCAGGAGTTCAGTTCCATTCATTTTTTTTTTCTTGTCTCATCTGATGTGTACAGAGAGTGAATGATCCTTGGCAGCAGACCAGGATGAAGGATACTGAGATCAAAGGAGTGTGAGCACACCACTGTACCTCACAGAATTGTATGTTTTTGGCACAGAAACATCTCTGATAAGCATTAAAAATATCTTTTTAATGGATATTTTACTCTCTTGACAGACACTATTTAAGATTTGAAAGTGACACAAAAGTAATCTATCTTCACATGTAAAAATGCATTTTGCAGATAGAAAAATCATATTAATTTTTGTCATTCATGTAACACTCCAGAAACTAATCTTAGGTTCTTCCCTGAATGCTGTGGAAAGTAAAAACTAATTGACTTTGGTACAGGAAAGAGCAGCAAACCTAGGTCATATGCAAACAATTTGTTTTATTACTACAAATTCCACTTCATATTGTGGTTAATATGTTAATTTTCTTGATAACATATCTGTTAACATTCTATTTAATGGCTCACTGTTATGTTAACGCTTTTAATTTCTCAGATCATGCAGGTCATAATGTGGTCATAGTTGCATGAAAATGATCTTATATTGATATGGGGTCTTTCAAAAAGAAGAATCACAGAGCATATTCATAAACTATCTTCTGTGATATACAGAACAATCATTTATAAACAATGGTTTAGGGCAAATGTAATTATGGATCTGTTATACCTTTGTATACATATTTCCAAATATACTTTTTTTAACTGGAAGTGTATTGAAGATCTATCATAATATTGGCCATTTAATCCTTATTTTTCCTGCTAATTAAGACTTTTCTTTACTATTTCACTTTGAGCTTTTTGCTGATTAACCCTAGTAAGAAGAATCCTGATAAGAATTCTGAGACATGGAAAACTAGCAAGAAAATGCAAAATAAGGAGGTCCAGAAGTGAAGACTACAGGATAGAACATTGCATGATTTCTTTGCAATTTTTCATTGCATTGGAAGCAAAAGAGAGGCCTGTCTTTGAAAACAGAAGACTCCTCAAAGGAAAGAATCTGTAGTTCAGACATTACAAATGCAGAAGGGTGTTAGGGTTAAATATTGAACATATGTCAAATATCAAGATCTATTTGGATAGCACTATGAATTACCTAAGTCTCACGAAGCCAAGCACAGAGTTTCTCTGTAATGTATTCTCTAATATTAAGATAGCCAAGAAAAGAGCATAAAACAGCATATTTTTATTAGCTCAAGAAAGAGCAGGTCTATCACTCAAAGAAAGGAGGAGGCGACTTTGCTTAGAAGTCAGACAAGCAACTCAAGTTCAGTCTTATGTTCATTGGTATTTTGTCAAAATGAAGTATGTTCATGTGCCCATGTCCCATGCTTTTGTTTGTTTTACTGACATGCTTAAGGACAGAACATTTTTTTTAACCAGGAAGCAAATCATATAACATCACAGAATCACAGAATGGCTAAGGCTGAGAGGCACCTAGAGATCATCTAGTCTAACTCCTCTCTGCCTTCAGGGAGAACATGTGGTCTCCCTGAAGTAAATAGAAAATATTTTGAGAAAACTTTTCTCCATGGAAAATGTTAATGAAGACAAATAATTTTTCATCTGATTTTTCAATGTAAATCAAGTAGTCAGAAATAAAGTAAAATTTGTTTTAAAAATTGTTGAAATGCAATTTCATTTTCTCAGAGAAATGAAATGCTCTGAAATGTTTTTCTGGGGTTCTATCCAGTAATTCTCCTGCTGCCTGAAATAGTCCTCAGACTCCAGGATGAGGCTGCATCTTTTATTATAACTCCTTATTTCTGCTTATTTTTGGATCACAGATTCCCATATGCCATCATCAAGAGAACCTAACTCCCCTTTCTTACCTCAGCAACATTTAACAATACTTTTTCTGCACTTCCTTATCTATTATTTAAAGAAAAAGCCAGCAAATTATGTGGAAAGGTGGAACTTTTTATTACATTTAGAATCTAAAGATGTGAAAGTACTAGTCTGGGAAACCTTTGAAGAACCAAGCAGTAAAGTCCATTGGACCTGGTGAAATCCATCAGAAACAACCAAAGTCTTTCCCAACTGTACTTTGGACTGCATTCTGTGAGACAAATTAGTCCAGTAGCCACACAGTTGGAGACAAATCACATACACCCTCTTGCCTTTCCATTTTTGGTGTCACTAAAATTGTATGGACTAGACTGATAAAGTCCTTGTCCATTCGCTTCATGTACATCCAAAAAATAGAATCAGACTAAAGAAGCAAGCAGTGCTTTGTCCCTTCCCTTTAACTGACGGTACAGGTTTGAATGTTGTGCCTGATCGTGGCATGTTGTGCTCTCCCAAGCAATACAGAATCATAGAATGGTTGAGATTGAAAGGGACCCGAGAGATCATCTAGTCCAATTCCCCCTTGCTCCAGCAGGGACACCCAGAGCACATGGCATAGGGTGGCATCCAGGCGAGTTTTGAAGACCTCCAGAGAAGGAGACTCCACAACTTCTCTGGGCAGCCTGTCCTCTACTACTAGTCCTCTACCATCCTCACAGTAAAGAAGTTCTTCCTCACACAGAGATGGAACTTCCTGTGTTTTAACTTATATCCATTACTCCTTGTCCCGTCACTGGTCACCATCAAAAAGAGTTTGTCCCAATCTTCTTTGCATTCACCCCTCAGGTACTTATACATATTGCTCGATCTCCTCTCAGTCTTCTCTAGGCTAAACAGGCCCAGCTCACTTAGTCTTTCCTCATACAATAGATGGTCTGTCACCCCCACAGGAAATAAGTTCTTCTTCATATGGAGATTAAACTCCCTATATTTCAATCTACACCCATTACCCCTCGTTCTGTCACCGGACGCCACAGAGAAGAGCCTGCTCCCATCCTCCCTACAATCACCCCTCGGCTACTTGTGCATGTTGATCAGCCTCTCAGCCTTCACTTCTCCAGACTAAACAAGCCCAGCTCCCTTAGTCTTTCCTCACATGACAGATGCTCCAGTCCCTTAATCATCTCCGTGGCCCTACGCTGCACCCTCTCTAGAAGTTCCACATCCCTCTTGCTCTGGGGAGCCCAGAACTGCCCACAATACTCCAGGTGCAGCCTCACCAGAGCTGAATAGAGGGGCAGCATCCCCTCTCTCGACCTGCTGGCAACGCTCCTTCCGATGCAGCCAGGAGCCCCAAGGCCTCAAGGACACATTGTTGCCTCCAGGTTAACTTGTCAATCAGGACTCCCAAATCCCTCTCCACGGAGCTGCTTTCCAGCAGGTCAACCCCTAATCTGTACTGGTGCTTGGGGTTGTTCCTCCTCAGGTGCAGGACCCTGCACTTGTCCTTGTTGAACCTCATGAGGTTCCTCTCTGCCCAACTCTCCATCCTGTCGCAGTCCCTCTGAATGGCAGCACAGCCCCTGGGTGCGTTGGCCACTCCACCCAGTTTGGTGTCATCTGCAAACTTGCTTAGGGTGCACTCAATGCCCTTGTCCAAGTCATGGATGAGCAAATTGAGGAGCACCAGGTCCAGTACTGACCTACTAACCCCTAGGGGACACCACTGGCCACAGGCCTCCAACCAGACTCGGTCTCATTTATCACCACCCTCTGGGTTCTGCCATTCAGAAGATTCTATTATTAACCCATGCAAAAAAAAAAAAAAAGCCTCGGCTCTCCATATTTTTAGTTCTGGAGGTCCTCAGTTTAATCCCAAGTGTGTCAGGGAGCATGACAGCTGTCACATTAGTGTCTTAATCCTCCACTCCTGAGGTCAAGGTCTTACACCATTCTTAATTAGTGAAAAGAAGTGCCCTGGCTCTCTCATATCATAAGGATATAATTTCTTGCCCAGTAGTTTATGAGATTTTCATATACTAATTCGTGTGCTGTATAAAATTATCAAAAGTATAATTTAACTATGTTTTTTTTTCCCTTAAGTTACATGGCTGCTTAAAATCAGTATCTCTTATTAATGACTTCAACAGCTATGAATGTTTCAATTTGATGCCAAAATGCCCTGAAATACAGTAAAAATTCCTGACAGGGTGACTGAATGTCAGTAAGATCAGAAGGTTCTGTCACTAATATTGAATGAGGTCCATCATACAGACCAGTGAGCCTCACCTCCGTCCCCGGAAAAGTGATGGAACGGCTAGTGCTGGCCACTGTCTCTAGGCATGT
>JAWLRI010001104.1:1097355-1120447 GCA_034781795.1 Crypturellus tataupa
TTGCACCCCCCCCCCCCCACCAAAAAAAAAAAAAAAGTCTAATATCTTTATTCCTCTTTTATGGGTCTAAAATGTCAAGAGTGCGATCCTGTGGCCAACGCTGTAAGCCGATGCCTTCGACTAAGTTTGCTTTTTCAGTAGCAGTTTTCAAGTTCTATCGTCAGAATAGGATCCCGTAACCCAAGAAACAGATCGGAGATCTTCCCTCCTAACTAGAGATTTCTGTGTTGCCAAAGGAAGAATGTCGCTCTGTGTATGGCTGGGGATGGGTGCGTGGATTAATAAAACAAAAATTATTTCTCTATAGAAATAAACTAGATTAGTTGAGATGGTAAATACAGCCAATGATACCTGCACATGCTCCATTTAAGGGAACAACAACAACAACAACAACAACAAACAACCCACAACCTTCCAGTTATGCAGACTATCATTCCAGAATAAATACTTAAACATATAAATAAAGAGCAGTAAAAAGTCTCAATGTCTGGCGGAAAGGAAGACAGTAAATGATTTCCACGCGAAAATAGTTTAAAATCAAAGCAGGTTGCGGGGATATAATTCCGCCCCAGAGCATAGTTAGATGGTGAAACTAAAAGCTGCCTGGATTATATGTTGTCCGATATTTACGTATTTAGTAAAAATAAAAATATTTGAACTTGTCAACCCACAGGCGAGTGAACCGAAGTTTCAGGTTAACTGCATTGTTAAATACACTTGGTTTAAATATATGATGTTTAAATTATAGGGATATAGGACCTCTTCTGAAACCTTTTTTTTTTTTTAATGATGTCCCTTGTTAATTTGCATTATGTCAGCTGTTAACGGTGGGGAACCTAATACCGGGAATGGGATACAAAACCGCTATTAGATCTGACACGCAGGGAATATACTGTGCTTTTCCACAGTGAAGATCTGCTGTCAATTAGGAATGTTACAACTTCAAGGGACTCATAAAAAAAAATGTAAAGGCATCTGCTCCTAAAGCCAGCCACGTTTGTAGGATTTAGACGTGACAGCGAAGCCCAAATCGTTTCAAGAGAGACCTGCAGGGTGATTTGCCTCATCCCTGCTGCCTTCCCCATCCCATCCCTTCGCCGTGTCCATGCCCGTCTCCGCCCGCTGCCCAGGTGCCTGCGAGGCGGCAGCTCCCCGGGCCTGCGAGCCCCTGCAGTCGCCTCCAGCCTCACCTGCGAGCAGAGCCGGGCCAGGCTTGTACCCGTCCCCGCCGCGTCCAGCCCGCGGCTCCTGTCACCTCCTCTGCAGCGAGCCGTGGGCTCGGGGGCTCATGCTGACCCGCGCAGGTATGAGTGCTCGCTCCTCCTCTGTTTTAAGCTTGCGCGAATGCCAAGCATCCCTGGCGGTGCCTACCCGTGCGCTGGGAGAGGGCTGGGCTGCCCCAGCGGGGCTCCTCTGCGCTCCCTCAGCCGGGCCACTCGACTTCACCTTCGGCACCCACCTAACCTTTTTGCAAAATAACGATTCCCAGGCTCACGCCACAGCCCCGAGCTGGAAAAAGCTCCTTTTTGCTTCCTTGGGATTTTCTCCCCACCGGGGAACCGTGCTTGCCCCTTGCGAGGTCTTTTATTGAGGGGAAACAACTGTGCCATTCGCGGAGCATCAGCCGCGGCGGCATCGCGGGCGCCGCGGGCGGGGATGGCTCCCGGCTCGGCGCGTTCCTGCCGCAGCCCTGCGAACATCTTGCCCCCCGCGACGAGGCAGTGGGTGGGGGGTGGCGGGTGGGAGCTGCCTCCGGCTTCGCCCCCCGCGGGGAAGGGAGCGGGGAGCGGGGCAGAGCAGCCCGCTGCGCTCCCCGGCTCTTCCAAAGCCCCTCGGTGCTCCGCGCTCCGCTGCGAGGGATGGAGCCCGCGCGGGAGAGACCCACAGCAAAGAGCAGGCACAAGTGCAGCGGAGCGGCCCCCTTCGCCCCAATCTATCCCCCGCCAAGGAGCTCCTCCCTGCAGCAAACAGGTTTTCAGTGGCACCTGGGTGATTATTTTTTAATTCTTCTTTTTTATATATATATATCTTTTATTATTATTATTTTATTTTTCCCCTCGCTGCGGTTTTGGTGTTGACCGCGGGGAGCGGTTAGAAAGTGCGGGCTGCGACTCCCGCCGCGATACACCGGGGCCGCTGGAGCGCAGCCCGCGGCGCGGGGGCCGCGGAGCCGAGGCCGGCAGCCCCGGCACCCCCTCTCCCAGACCAAACTCCCCACCCTCCGCGGTGGGTTTAGCCTCTCCGGTTCAACGAGATCAGCGGCAAAGCAACGAGAGGGTGGAAACGGCTCGCGCAGTGCGAGGAAATGCTCTCTCCGACAGCACCCTCCTCCCCGCCAGAAAAAGAAAAAAAAAAAAAATCACAGATAGATACATAGAACATCCTTCTGAGAACTTCTGCCGTTTTCAAAAAAACTTCCACCTCTAGGACTCCCCGAAAATAAAGACAAAGCAGGGAGCATCTCCATTTTGTTAGCAAGGGGAAAATCGCTTGATTCTTAGCCCGGTGCTGAGCTGCTCTGACTCATTGCGTGAATATATTGCTGTCCTTTGCTGAATTGCTACTGCAGAGGGCGAGGACCACCAGCTCGCAAGCGATCCCTCTGGGAGCCCACGGGTGTCCGCACAGGGAGTTAGGACACGCAGTGGCCCCGCGCACCCTTCCCGCCGAGGGCTGATCTCCCAGCAAGGACCCACTTCTGCCAGACCGGGAAGAAAACCCAGAGCACGGAACAGAACGACAGGGGATTTGTCATCTTCAAGAAATCACAATAGACTTTGCAATGGACTAATTAAGTGCAAGGTCTCCCCCTCCCCCGCCGCCGCCTCCTCCTCCTCCCGCCGCCCTTGTTTGCAAAGTGGTGTGAAGTCGGTTGTGTAAATGATTCCACTTTAACTTCCAGCCCCCTTAGATCACCAATAATGCCGTGATGCTGCTGCTTACACTGCTGCAGCGAGACTCAGCATTTCCATTATAATTTCCTATTTTCAGGAGTTTATACAGTGGTCATAAAAATTCAATCCAGGCTCAAACTTGGCATCCTAGGGCTCCTCCCAGGAGTCATTTCTTTTTGTTGTATTTGAAAGAGGAAACCATTTATCTGTTTTTACATTACAAGAGAGCAACCAAAAGGAAGCAAAAGCAGAGTTTGGAGGGTTTTTTTTTTTTTTGTGTGTGTGTGTGTGTGTGTTTTTGTATTTTTGTATTTTATACTGCTTGCTTTTGCTCAACGTTACTCTATCTGCCATCGATGTTAAGGGAGCACAGTACACAATAATTAATAACACATGAAAAGGCATCAGGTTATAGAGAAGCCAGAGGCTGCAACTGGAACGAGTCACATAAAATGTTCTTTATCATTCTAAAGCCTTTGCATTCAAAAATGCTAATTCACTAGCCATACATCCAAAGTGTAATTTGATGCTAGAGGTCATTTTGATTTGAAATGAACTAATATTTGGGAAATCTGAGAAAGATTATGTACATGCTCATATTTAACAATAATTTCCTAAAAGTACAGATGTTTTCATTGCAGATTTGAGGGGTCTACCCTCTAGCCCCTTAGTACAAGAATATGTATAACAGTCAAATAATCTTTGGATTTAGGTGTCCCTAAGTATTCATTTATATGATGGATTGTAATGGCTATATCGTTCCCTTGAAACCATTATATTCTATCAGGTCAAATTCATTTTTTAAAAAAAGTTCATTTAATACAAGGTGGCTAAAATGATTTGTGTACATTGCATTTGCTCACATGCAATTCTCATATCTGCTGGAAACTGAGCAAGGATTTAATGACCCCACAGGATACAAAGGTTCTGGTGACTTGAGCTTGGAATAGGCCCACGAGACAAGGGCCGGTGTGAATTGGGACACTCAAGTGGAATGCCAGCAGAACCTGGACATCACATCATGCTGCTATGGATTATGCCTATGCCACATGTTTTACAGAAAAGGTCCTTTTTCTATTGATTTAAAATATGCATTTCTGCTAGTCTGGAAACCTGGTAGGGGTATCATCTTAGTCAGTTTAGCTTGATGTAGGAACAAGGATCAGAGAGAATGATATGCTGTAGAGGTCAAAGAGCTATTTCTAGATGAAAAAAATGCAAGTTTGGAATTTTGTACATACATATATGTGCATATGTGCACATGGGAAAGAAAATTATCTTCATATATAGACAGAGATAGATTAAGACATATGTCTTATCTGACACATGACAGAATTAGGAATGTCTGCATATTAATTCAAGGCATGTCAGTCACCTTTATCTTTGGATTTTCTTTGAATGATGTAAGTGTTTGATAAGGTTTAGGATTACCACACCTCATAGCCAATAGGAGGACTCTAGACCACCTTGGGAGTAAGGGCGATATTCGCCTGTTGTGATCTGTCAGGCATAGGACTGGGATGAGGATTCCAAAAGGTTTTTCTTCCACTTAGGCATTTCATCACAGTGAAATTGAGCTACTTATCTACACCTGATCCAGCACTTCATCAAGGCAGGGGAAACTCATTTTCTGACCTCACTGATACAAGCATTTTATTCCAGATACACAATTAAACAATTAAACTGATATCTTATAACTAAAATGATATAGCTAATTTAGGAAAATTGACATCCAGATTCTTCAGAGTGGAGTCAGTTCAGACTACTTTGAGATCTGATTCACATTTCAAATAAACTTAATTGTTATTTGACTGTGAACAGAGAGACATACACAAAGATAATATATTTTTGTTTTATTTTATGCCTATTTTAGGCATCTTATTTCAGAATCTGAGTGGGATGGATGAGTTTTATCTAGTGCTATTTTCATGCCAGCCTTTATTTTCAGTAGTAATAAAGCATAAACTTGAAGTAATTGATAGATCATATAACTACAAGACAGGAATCTTGCTACGGCTGAAAAGTGAGACCTTTTCTATGCAAGAACAGTTGTGCTGGAAAAGTTTTTCATAGGCCTTTTCATGGCAACACTTAATGGCAGAAATTCAGGATCAGTGCAGATCCCTTGGGGTTAGCAAAATCAGAGATTGCAATACAAGCAGGACCATACATTTTATGTCCTAATCACTTGGGATCTTTTTCTGGCTCTTTGTGCTGCACTGACTTTGGAATAAGTTGTGAAATAAGGCTCTATGCTCAGTCACTTGCCAATATTCCTATCTCCTAACCTTGACAGTCAAGGTAAAGGCAATGGCACATTCAGTGCACTTGAAGTAGCATGAAGGGAGATTAGACTGATGTTTGTGCCATGGGATTCTCGCACTCTCTTCTCAGGGTTGTGAGCACGGTGGCATTTGGTTTCTGTGTCCTTGCTGCCACGGCTGTTTCATACAGAAATCAGAGCAGCAAAATGTGCAGTAGTGAAGATGCGAAGGTCCTGCACGAATACATTCCATGACCTTGGATAAGCTCGTGGGGAAGCTTCACCGGGTCAGATCTGTTGGCTGACACTTTTCAACTGAGAAATGTAGATGGTATTTTTAACATCCTGGGCCCAGTACTTGGAAAGTTTTTAAGGGGATTAGGCTTACTGAGCATTGTCCAATAGTCAGTTAACCAATGTTAAAGTAGCTTTGGTACATTCACTAATTTACAGCTGCTTCAGCTGTAAATTACAGTGAGAGGGCTCAGGAATCCACTACAGGACTTCAAGTGCACTGGTGGCTTCTTTGCCCGCTGTACACATCCATGCTGTCAGAAGTCAACATCTGACGGAAGGGTATAAAGATGATGGCGCCAGACTATTTTCAGTAGTGCCTAGTTATAAGAGAGGCAACAGGCACAAACCGAAACACAGGAAGGTCTGTTTGAACATAAAGAAAAGTTTTTTCACTGTGAGGATGACCAAGCACTGGAACAGGTTGCCCAGAGAAATTGTGGAGTCTCTACCCTTGGAGATATTCACAAGCCACTTAACATGGTTCTGAGCAGCCTGCTCAGGTGACCGTGCCTGAGCAGAGGGGTTGGAGTAGATGATCTTCGAAGGTCCCTTCCAGCGCAACTGTTTGGGACTAGGGACCAAGAACGGACCGATCACCGCTCCATGTTTTGTGGCTGCTGTTCTGCAGTTAACCGGCTGACACAACTGGCACTCACGATGGCCAGATCCCATAGTGGACAAGGACATTTTTACTCTGGTGACATCAGTTTCCAGTTCTCTAAATCTCTCTCACCTACAATACCATGATAACTGCTATAGGACTCAGTTGATCTTAAATGAAATATGCTGTCGACATGGTTGCATGACTTTGAAGCAGTTGAGGGGTTCCAGTTTTCTTCATAGGAACCTATAAGAGTTTTTACAATTGACTTCAATGACAGTAATAGCTAACAACTGCAGACTGTGTCACTGCAGATTCAGTTTCTTGGCTTGCACTCAGTGGAAAGGTGTTATTTTAGCACAAAGTATTATTGTTATTAACACATAACTATTAACATGTATCTGGCTAGAGAACACAGTTAAACTGACCTGGCAAGAATTTAGTTATTCAGCATGAGCCTAAATTAGGGCTTGTTGAGGGTGATACATAAGAAATTTGTATTTTAATTCCATAATTACTATAATTACTCACAACACCTTTCCTATTTTTAATACTTTCTAAATATATACAGGTATTATAGAAAAAAAAAGGATTTCCTTTTGTTTCTCCTCTCTCTCTCTCTTTTTTTTTAGATTGAACACTCTAAAAGTATATAAATTCCCACTGAAATCTACATGGAAATAAAGTTGAGAGATCACCTAAAAATCACAAAAGCAAAGGAAGTTAGAAGTCGAGCCAGAAAGACCATTTGCTGTCATACCCAGCTATGCCAGAGTGTCAGAGATAAAGGTCATTTAACTGCGGTGTTTGCACCATCCTAAATACCAAATCTGCTTTAATTCCTCAGCCCAAGGGGAAGGTTAAGTACTGACAGAATTTCAGTCCTAACTGAGAATTTCCTGCTATTTGTGGTTTAAGGTCATGCCCTTAAGGTTATTTTGAGATAGGCTTTTGTATGCAAAACTGTAGGAATATTACAGCTGGAGTATTATTGAACAGAAGGGATCGTAAAATCTTTTTTGGAAGCGCAATCCTGAAGAAAACTCGCCACCTGCTGGTCAAAATCCTCCTCGTCTGCACTTTTCCAAACAACATTTTCTGAAGTTATTTATTAGCTTGCAGCAGTTGAAATCTTTCAGGACTCATACCTTTTACACATTTAAAGCACTAATTTGGAGTACTTAATGCCTTAGTGAAGAAAAAAAATAATCCTCATATTTCCATACAATATAATTTTGCCATAGAATTTTAAAACACTATTAATAAAACCCATCATGAAAAAAAATTCTCAAGGCTTAAATGTGCTTTTGTATGGATGAGTTTTCTCATATGCTGTTATGCCATGTATTTATATATCTTTTTTTTTCACTTATGATTGTGTTAGGAATCTTTGTACATTCCTTTGAAATGTTTGTGTTTCTACTGGGTCTTTTATTTCCTATTCTATTTTTACCAAATTATTAAGTGGAGATTCCATCATCTCATTAGCATTACTTCTCTTTCCTGTAATGGACAAGGGAACACCTCCAGATGTCACCATTTTTTTTTCCTGATACACTGCTTACTAAGCAATAATTGTCTAGGTAGTAGAAGTAGCAGAAATTTCTTTCTTTCTTTCTTTCTTTCTTTCTTTCTTTCTTTCTTTCTTTCTTTCTTTCTTTCTTTCTTTCTTTCTTTCTTTCAATGAAATGAGTCAGTTAAGTAATGTTATGTTTTTCCTTAGTGTTTGATGCAAAAATACCTTAGCCAAATTAAAGATCCCATTGACTTTAGTCAGCTTTGGACAGTTTATCATAAAATAACCCAAATAACACAAATCAGGATGTGTACATTTTTCACAACTGATCTGTGGTTTATAAATTCCTGATGCGGATTATAAAATGCACAAGTCACAGAAATAAGGTTCACACAATATTCACACTGAAATGTATCAGGGCTTGGGCAAGAAAATAGAATAGAAGGAATCAGTTACAAGCCAGGTTGTCTCATGTTGGCCAGATGTTTTGTAGCAAGTACTTACATACATAATTTAACTTACTGCATAGGGAAACTTTATTTTTCCTTTTCTAACTTGTATGCTTTTACTTGTAGTATACCCATATATGTGATGAAGCTCTTGAGAGGGCAATATGAGGAAGCAGGGCTGCCAAACAGCAGTTGTTGTAAACTCATACTCTTGAGGTAACTTGTTTGATTGTATCTGTCTATATTAAAGTGCTAGAGGAAGAAATTCAAGCACAGACAACAGTGAAGGTGCTAGTACATTATTATCCTTATTCAACTCTTGAGTCTTATTCCAGCAGACTTTAGCTGAAGCTTTATGACATTAATGCTGATTATTATCATCCTCTCCCAAAGGAGAGAAGCAAAGTTGGAACTAAGTGATACTGCTTTTCTCACCTGTGGATAGTTATATAGAAGAGTGGATAGCTACCTAGAAGATATGCCTGCCGTTCTTCAGAAATTGTAGAGCCACTGGAAAGGCTGCCTTCTAAATCATGACTCTTAGTGTAATCCTTAGGGCAGGAAAATAATTTAAAGATATAAGGTGCTTTTTTGTTTGTTTGTTTAACACTATTACAGAGCTATCACATTCTCTTTCACCTCACATCTTGCATATAACAGTCAGTTTATTATAGCCATGTATTCTTGTGGCAACTTAAATTCTTTTTTTTTTTCCCTTGGTATCCATCTTCCTTGTCTTTTGTATGCTAAGGTGTTCAGAAATATCAGTGCTTCATATCTAGCTTCTTTCTGACAGACCTTTGCTTCATCTGTTTCATTTCTAATGAAAATCTAATGCCTCTACACAGGTAAATGATATGCATTATTGCAGATAAGGTCTTGCATCAGTAAGACACCAAACTTTTACAATAATTAAGTGCCAATAAACATGTTCATTAGGATATTCAACCTTTACATGTACAGTGATACTCATTCATAAAAATAGGCCTAACACATGCCATCTGAAGTACAGATATCTTTGGAGAAAGATGGTGCTATTCATGACCAAGAGAGTTATGAATTCTAATCATTTTTTCCAGTTCAGCTGATTGGAACATTGTTGTTGGCAAAGAATCTGCCTTTCAACAGATACATCCTGTCAATGTTCACCTCAGCATCCAAAGCTTTGAAGAGTATAGATCAGCTGAGTCTTCATCCTCTTCAACAGAAGGCTTCTTGAGGCTCTCTCATCTCTGTCTCCCTGGCTCAAGAGACACAGACTACAGAGAAAAGACAGAAGTTAAAACGGTTATTCATCATTCATCATTCATCATTCATCATTCAAAGATGAGATTCTTATGGCTGATTCTTCTATTGAATTCAAGACCATGGAATCTTCTGGCCAGTGTTTGGACTAAACAGGTTTCCATTTGGAGGCCACTAATATCTTCCAATAACATCCATCTTGACAGCAATATCTAACGAAGAGGACATTTATACCTGGTTCCTCTCAGCCAACAGGGCAGCTGAGCATCCAGATGTTTTCAGCTGTGGTTGAGTATAGATGTTTTCCAACTACTTTTCACAGGAACTAACAACATTGCATTCCAGTGAACACACATTCCTAGCTTCCTGCCTTATAGGGCCATTTACTTCCTCTTCCTCTTTTTTTTTTTTTTTTCATTGTCTAACACCTTCTCATTAGATTTCTGTTTTTTTTTTTTTTTTTTTTTGTCAGAAATTATTTGGTTTTGCATAAAGACTGAGTCTGTATTTTTGTTTTTATCAACTTCCTTTCGACTTTTAATATAAGTATTTAAGTTACCTATGGCTAGAATTAGGTGAACTACACTATTAGTAAGTACAGCTTACAGAAAAGGAAAATAACTAACAAATCTTTTCCACAATGGATTTTAAATGTTGAGACCAAATGTACCTCTTATATCTCACACATCACAACATTTCTTCTTCATTTTTTGAACTGAACTTCCTCCTAATTAGGTTTTAGTCTCAATTATTTGATATGCATAATGTTAAAGTGTCTGTCTGGAAATGAATTGCTTGCAAGTTGTTTACAATGGGGACTGCTCTATATATTCACACACTCATTCGTTAAAAAGGAATAAGGATCTTTAGCAATCTTTCCGCTCAAATACTGTTTTTTGCATCATTTGGCCAGCTTGACTTTTATGGTTCACTTATGGTTCACAAGCAATCTTCTCAGGTGGAAGTTTCCATCAATCTCTATTTCTTGATGAGGATAGTCATTATTGAATGGTATTGGACTTAAAATCAATATCTAATGGAATCTGCAGATATACAGTGATTTTTCCCCACTCTGATACATGCACCAGGCATGAAGAAACTGTGGACCTGCTGAGGAAAACATCTATGATGGGAACAGAGTCAAAGGTAATTAAAGGGGGAGAGATTTGTGTAATGATTTTGTGGCCAAGTTTTGTCAGTAAAGATATTTACAAGGTGAATTCTCTCCATTGGCCTGGGGAAAGTTACCCACATAACTCTGCATGCACTAGAGACAGACATTTTTGTGTTTTAGGTAGTTTGCACAGGAGTTAGCATACCCATTGCGAGAGATGTTTTGTGTGTAACAATCTTCTTTTGTAGACTAGGTGGGTGGATGGGACCTGGGATGGAGGGTGGCCCTTCTACACATACTATATCATGGCTGAGGAGTGCATAAACACAGCAGGCCAAAATCTGTGATCTAAGAAGGCAGGTTCAGTGAAAAGCTCTTCACCTGCCAGCACTAAAGTTTATAGGTTTCTTTTTCTTGGGTCAGGGGCTTTATTAGGAAATACTGAAGGGTGAGTACTCCTTAATATCCAGCTGTTAAGGATATGCCTATTTGTAGCATGTAGATTTTCCAGTAAGAGTGGAAATTCAAGAGAAAATGGGAGGAAAAGAATGAATCATCCAGAAGAGAACCTATGTCTAATTACCACTTTAGATGCTTACACCCAGCCATAAGTCTCAAGGTGCTAGCTTGGGTGAACCCTGGAGTTATCCAACTTTTTGTCAGTAAAGTGTCTCCATGTTCACATGTCTTCTATGTAGAAAAGCATAGCTCTGAGATATTTTTTTTATAATATTTCTTGGAGGAGGGTTTGGATCTCATCTTTCAACAGAAATGAAGGCTTCAATCAAAACCATAACTTTTTATCAAGAAAGTCAGACAGAGAACCTCAGCTCATGTTCACTTACAGAGCAAAGGTTCTTCCTCCTGGAGTGAAATATTTTGGGCTTGATTCCTCTTATAAACCAAGAAAAGAAGGATATGGGGCTCCCATATACCAAGTAAGCAGTCTAAGTTCTCTCTTACTGGTCATAACACTAATGAGGTTATTCTTTGTAAGAAAAGTATAATCTGTATCAAACACAACTTCAGAGAAGTTGATCTTCAAGTAACCTGGAAGCAGGAGGCTAAGAACAGCTGGAGAAGACAACTATTTAAGGCAGTAGTTGAAGGCTGGGAACCAACAGAAAACCTCTGGCTATTTGACATATTTTGTCTATGGCAGAGTCCGCAGAAGCCAGAAGGGTGAGGAAAGTCAGACCTCAATCCTAACCCCCTGCCCCTGTCACAGTGGCAAGGAGCCCAACCATCATCTCTTCATTCTGCTTTGTAACTGGTTCGCTTTGACCTCTTCCACAGCAGAGCGACCCTTTCTCATTTTTTTGAAACAACAGATCAGATTTTGAATAAACTTCTAAGAAGTCTCGGATTAGTTCTGTGGGGAAGGGAAGCTATAGCTGATGTGTGCAGAAAGAGAAGCTACTTACTTCTTGTTTTTTCATTTTCATTAGTTCAGGCAACTATATACAGAAGTTTTACATATAGAAGGCAACAACAAACAGAATTTCTTTTTGTCACTTTCTTATGCACAAGGTCACTTTGTCCTGCGGCTGAGGGTTCCACAGAAGAGCATGTTGTGTATGATCACACATGCTCAGTTAGCCAGAAGAAATGCATCTCAGCAAATATAAAAAATGTGGTCATAACAAAATTCCCCAGTATCTGACATCCCAGACTCATTGAAGATGAATATGTTTATTTACTTTTAAGATATATGCTTTATACTAAGATATAGCATACTAAGAAAGCCTATAAGATATATGCTTTACTTTTAAGATATATGCTCAGTTGCTGAGAAAACCTCTTAAAAGCTATAAGAAAGTCAATGAAAGAGCAATCTAAAGCATCAGTGCTATACATTCAAGGAACTAATTGAATTATAACCCCATATGTTTATTAAGCAAGAATGCCCACTTTATTTTTCTTCTTCCCTTAGCTGTCTTCCCCACAACTCTCTACACAGATGGCCGTTTGACTGTGGATTACCTCTTCCACCTCTCATATGGCCTGTTTACTGAAATGATAAACTCCTAAGGTAGATCTTGTCTCTTAATACTGATTTAGGTAGTGTCTAGCATGATGAGGAAAACCTAATCTTAACTGGGATTTTAAAGTGATAATTTAAGAGACTAAGATATAATATTTATAAATAATTCATCTGCATATGTTCATTTAAGCTCCAAATATAATAAACTGAACAATATATCCACGTGGAGAAAGTACTGATTGTTCATTCGGTCTTTTGCAAGTAAGTATTGACATTAAAAATTACTGTTACCTTTCCAGAACAATTCAAGCACCACTGTGCAAAGCTTTTGACATATATTTGAAGAATTTGGCAAGGGACATTTCAGGATTAAAGGAAACCCAGATTATAAAAACCAGATTCTAATATCTGAAAAATTTCCTCCAGACACTTGTCTCTTGTCTATCCTCTCACGTGATGTTCCTTGGAAACTATTCTTCCTTTCCCTTTCCCTTTCCCTTTCCCTTTCCCTTTCCCTTTCCCTTTCCCTTTCCCTTTCCCTTTCCCTTTCCCTTTCCTTTTCCCTTTCCCTTTCCCTTTCTCTTTCCCTTTCCCTTTCCCTCACTTTTCCATTCTTTTCTGTTCCTTTATTTTTTTTTTGAAAGCCATAGTTTATATCCCATACATTAATTCTTCTTCAAGTAAAATCTAAATGAATTTAATCTGTTTCAACATAATGCAAAAGTGCACAAAGGTTTGCCTAAGTGTATTCTATACAGCATCATGAATTCAGAGGCGTGTCAGCTGCTGTTTGCTGCTTGTCCTACCATGCTCCTGCTCTGGGAATTGCAATTTCACTGGTGAGGTGCTATCTGTCTCCTTCTCTTCTGTTAACACAGATGAGGTTTCCTGCTTTCTTTGGTTGAAATAACAGTTCCTAGGTCTTGAGGCTCTGCCCATGTAGAAAGTGAATTTATTAAACAGGAAGGCAGTCAAGTTAAATTCAATATAAAAAACCGTATACATGAGCATTTATTCTTTCTTATTTTGCTTTCTGTAGGCCCCTCAGTCTCTTTGGAATGGGAGTTATTCTAAAAATGCTCAAATAACAAGCCAGTTCCATTTTTGATTTCTTCCATGAATTTTTTAGCTTCAACCTTTCTGTATCTTAGTTTCCTCTGCTGTAAAACAAAAGTAATACTACTTTTTCTCTAAGATTATTGTGAGACTTATTGTAATTCACAGAACAGTTCTAGTTTCCCTGAACTACAATTGTTCTGGCTAAAGGAGATGTGATTTTCAAAGGTGCTTGCCCGATCATTTCTACATCTGGATTACTGTGAGGTGCACCTTGTTAGATGCCACAACATGGACACATATTGACATTCAAAACTTGGAAAAAATTGTGGGTTTTTTTGCCATTCTTCCTAGATGTTTTAAAGAAGATATATTTGAAATAGTAATAAGCAGAAATTTCCTGTATCATGAGACCTGATAGTGACTATCTGTTTTTTTTGACTAATGAAAGTGCTGCAAAATAATTGTTGCTTATATACACTAGGCATTGGAACCTTCTCTTCAGAATGCATAAATTACACAGGCTGTCAACTATGTTTAAGCAAAGCTTTCATTAATAAGGTGTCTTTTTAATGGGATATACCCCATCCAGGAGAAATCTCCATTAATAGGAAACCAATGAGAATTACTGGCATAAGAAATGGTTAAAAGAGGCAGAAGTGCTATAAGACAGAATCAGAGAATGCACATAATACCAGCTTGATGCAATTATGCTAACATGAATTTAAAATAAAATTAAAGTTAACAGTTTAAACTGATGTTTGAGGGGTTTTAAAAAGATTTAGTTTCCCTTGGAACCACTATGTTATTTGAGCCACTGTAATCTCAGAGCACACTGCTCATAACTTCTCTCAAGCACTGTTACTACTAGATTGTGCCCACAGGTTAAGTTACAAATGTCTAAAAAACTTAAAATTATTAAACCTAGATTAAAGTGTTCAGAGAATATGGTGTTATTTTAGTCTCCTGCCATATCCTACATTTACTATAAAACTGTTATATTGGCATTCTAATAAAATGTCATAAAGCAAGTATGTAAGGAGGTGTTTTGGGTTTGTTGCAGTCTGATGGAAGCCAAGTTAACATGGCAACCAAAATGTGTAACAGAAACACTTAAATGTTTTTCATAAACTGCAAACCTTGTAAGAGCCTATGAGCACGTTGACTACTGGGCAGTGTGTAACTGAAGATTGCTGCCATATATTCCTGATGCTTCATCTTATATCATTTCCATACAACTCAGAACTTAACTATCTGAACTGCATAATTTTATTTCAGTCGTACTCTTACTCAACAAGACTCACAAGTGTCCCATTGATTCCAGTAGTCATATTTAGAGAGGAAGAAACAGTTACTTGAACCTTTGTGAGTGAAGTTGTCATTCTCTGACCCATAGAACAGTAGCTTTAAATAAACTTTCCAGAGGTCAGAAGGGTCCACATAGATTCTCTAGTATGCTGATCTACATTTTTATTTATGTATTTATTTATTTTTGCGACCCTCACACCTTAAAGTACATATTATTTTGATGCACATAGATAAGACAAACAGGATTAAAAAAGTCTGTAAAGTAATGCCTCAGAATATATTTCTGTTATTTTTCATGATCGCAATGCACTTGTTCTTTGTTCTGGTACACAGATGTTTCAAAGTTCTTTATTTAACTTCATAAAAATAATAAAATAATATCATTATTAGACCTCAGTTGTTGTTCACAGAAATAGCAAGATCCAATGACATCTGTACTGCAGCTTAAAGCTTGACCTCAGAAGACTTGAGGCCATATTTACAAGGAGGAGAGAGACAGTCCATCTTGACTAGCAAATCAACTTTCAGGTTTTATACATCTGAATTTGCACTTTATTCTTACTATCAAGGAATAAACAAATTTACTTAGATTCAGTTCTGAGAGACAGAAAGCATCTCTGTGAATTTTCTTTAAGAACACCTTAAAATAACTTAACTGTACCATGGCTATGTTTTTTTTTTTTTTTTTTTTTTGTCTCAGTACTGAATTGCTCATGGAAAGTATGAGTAGCCCAAAACATATGATTATATAATACAGCAGCTTGAAGTGGGAAGATATTTGGAGGTATGAATAAACGGACAAAGAGGAGAGGTCCATGAAGGGCACATGCTAATACTGTTGGGTAGGGAAGTCTTTTGTTCCCTTTAGCTGAATGGAGAAGACCCAAGATTTTTTTTATTGCAAGGGTCAGGTACTTACAGACCTATCAAAGATGCATATGATAAAAAATGATATTCATCAGACTAGAGGATCTTTGCATCAAGGTTTCTGCAGCCTGGAGAAAACAGTGACAAAAACACAGCATCAAGACAGACATCTCTGTGATACGTAACAGGAGGTCTTAAAGGAGGTCTAGAACTGAAAGACACAGAGAGGGAGAGAGAGAGAGAGAGAAAGAGAATCAAAATAATTGAAAAAAATGCAGCTCAGAATGAATTTAATCCCAATTACTTTCTGCACAAAGCAAAAAAGAAAAGATATTAAAACTTGCATCTGCAAGCCAATCACACCACAACACCAAAACAGGAGTAGCCTTCACAATATTGATAGAAGAAACACATCACAAAGGCAAGAGAGAGTCTTCTTCCTGTGAAACCTACTATATATTTTTCCAATTAATCAGTAGAAAAGATCATTCGGAGTCCCAGATGGGCTTCATGCAGTCTTCTGGAAATTAGCAATGGATGTGAAGTGTGACATTAAAGTCTGAATGACTGTAACAGGGAACTCAAGTTTGCTAGTTAGCACTGATGGACCTGGTGCATTCTCTGGAGCATTAATAGTTAAAGCGCATTTTCACTTGAATCTCATGGCCGTTACTGTTTCTGTTGGTACAGCTGGCAGAACCTGTAAGACTCCTTATTGTCAAAATATCTTCCTTTCATGAACCATGAACCCTCTGCTGATATAGCTGGTAGAACTCACCATGAGATAAGTGATTATGGTTTATGATACTTGAAAGGTCTTTTAGCACAAGACCTTATTATTCCTAAGACAGAGTAAGGTATGGGTCAAAGTAATTTCATTTTTTTGCTAGCTCACAAGAGAGAAGGTGTAAGTGCCACGGTGGGAAGCAGCTGTGATTCATGATATGCTGACCATTACAGTTGAGCGTGCATGCAAACTGTGGTAGTATGGAGAGTAGAGGCAAATAAGAATAAGACTTTGAGCAGTAAACAAAAGTGTTACTGCTAGTGTTTGCAATCTTTGAGATGGAAGTTTGATTTAAAAGTCTGATTAAAAGTTGATTAAAAGACAAACAGATAATGAATTTTATAGAAACCTTAAAAAATGTGGATCAGTTTTGCATAGAGTTGGAAAAGATTCTACCAACAGGACATATTTTTAAATATCAGAAATCTTGGTGCCTTCTTCAGGGTGAACTCAGACTCATCAGTGTTTACATAATTAAGAGAACTTTTCCACAGTTTATAGTAGAATAGAAGTTGGAGATACAATTTCCTTTTTTGAATCAGGTGGAATAGAGATTTCCCAATATTCTTCAGGTTATCCTTGTGACAGAGTTCTTTACTTCTTTAGGTTTATAAGAATAAGAAAATTGTTATCATGAAAATCCTTTCAAAGAAAACTTGATGAAAATGACTATGCTTCTGGGGATATGTTTTATTTCGACAAATCAATGTTTTCCAGTAAAATGAGAATAGCCAGGTGGAATATTTTCATATCAGTGAATCTGGGTTTTGATGGCAACCCAAAGAAATAGATATTGCCATGAAGGTGGAGTCTTGGAATTACTGGGTTAGTAATATAGTTAGTAGCTGATTTAGTAATAGCATGAGGTTTAATTTAGATTACCAAATTACATTTCTAAGGTTAAACAGTGTAAATAGTAACTGTAGTTAAATAAGAGGAAAAACAGGATATAACAATAGACCTCAGAGTGAGGGGTTCTACCTTAAGTTCAGACCCAGTTTAACATAGTAGTTCTGAATTCTTCCATGAACAGAGATATTTTGCAATAGATAACTTTATAGCACATGCACGGTGGAGGGCCTTTCACATAAAAATCTTGGCAGCACCCTCGTTAAAACTGAATGTTACCAATTCAGATTCCTCCCCTTATATCAAGCTTTAAAGCATTGTTTCATGGGAAAAGAAAGTCAGTCTCTCAGGTAACCAATTCCCAAACCACTTAGGTCTTTATAGGTTAAAACCAACACCTTGAACTCAACCCAGAAATTTACTGGCAACCATTCCAGATTTTGGAAACTGTTTTTTTATGTCCTCTCTGCATGATGCTCCACTTAATAAACAGGTGGTCGAGTTGTGCACAAGAGATTCAGTTGCCAAATGGTCTCAAGATGTAGCGTCACACGGAGTGCATTACAGTAATCTAACCTTGTGGTAAGAAAAGTATGATAACTTGAGCAGGGACCGCATGTGACAGGAAAGGTTGTGCTCTTCTTGCCAAACACAGCTGGAAAAAAAACCCGCTTGGCTGGCTGTATCTGCTACCACAGCATCAACAAACTGCCCAAGATCTATATGCTCCAGGACCCATGTGCTCAATGAGAAGTTGGACCTGAGTTCTGAAATAAGGTACTTGGATTCTCTATTTTTCTGGAGTAGGAGACTGGAAATTATGTGACAGATTCACTTAAATTAAATAATAGAAGTTTTCATGACTACATGTAAAATGAACAATGTAGTCTGTAATGTAGTCCTCATGTTATTTATTCTGATACTAAACAGAATTTTATGCTGTTCCTACAATTTTCATTTGGAATGTGCTTACTACTTTGAATTCATGAGAGTACAAGTTCATCACAGAAGCAGGAATGTGAGGTTTGGGAGAACGGTTGTGGCCTGCTGAGGTGATGTGAATTGCAGTATTACTACTAGCAGGCAGCTACTGATAAATTAGTCAGCAATGGAATAGTTAAAATGTTGACACCTAAATCATTACCTTGACATTTCAGAACTCAGGCGCAGTCTAAGTGAAGAAATTTTGCTAGAAAACAACATTGCATCAATACACTTCTTTAGCATTTTATCCATCACTGAGAGATGAAAAGTTCACAGGAGCAGAGATCTGGGATGATGGGAAAAATCACATTCTTAAACAGATTATATACCCAAATAATCAGGAGATGTCTAAACACTGGTGTATCACAGAGCTAAGAATAGAGGATCTGTTGTTTATCATTATCAAAAAAGGGTAAAATCCTGAAATCAATAGAGCCATCAACTCATAGCCCTTGATAGTTTATGGTAGAGTGTACTTCTCATTCTCGTATATGTATCAATTTCTAATAGTAACTTCCCCTAGCTTTCTCTAGTAAATTCCTTCTGGCTGTCTTGAATAAATAAGGATGTAAAAATAAACAGATTTCTACCAAATTCAAATTTAATCTGTCTCGGTGGTATCATTGCAATATTTTTAGCTTGTGTTTCTCTTTTAGGGGATATAATTAGTCATACAAAACCTTATGAACAAAAAGAACATCCATATTCCTAGAGCAAAGGGAATATTTGTTAAAGTATCTAACAATGTAGGAATGTAAGTTTCATTTGCCTAAGGCATTTAAGAATCAATATGCCTACTTCCTGTTGTTTTTTCCATATACTTTGTATAATAAATGTACAACCAAATCTGCAAAACATAATTCCTACTTTGTTTTAATCAAAATTCACTGACAAGTAAAGCTACTATACAAGTATTGTATAAACCCAATATAGTAACATAAATTATATGTATTGTCAGTTAAGTGCTTTTATCCATTCAGAAAATGAACTGTGGTAGATGTATAGGTCTCTGTTCATCTAAGAAAATATCTATCCAAGGAATCATTTAATAGATATTACTACATCATTGCCTCCACTCCCAAGGAAGCCCCTCATTTGCAGGAAAGCTATTTTTGTACTAGTTAAGATTTCTTCAACTTCTGTACCTGGTCTTAGTGTGGATGGCAGCTGAAATTGTCATCGACAGAGATAACTGCAGGGTGCTTTGATAATATTAGTTTATTCTTTTATTGCTTTAAGCATTGTAGTGAAAACAGGATTTGCATGTCATTTTTATTATAATTTGGTTTCCTGTTAAGGCTAAAATAGCTTTTGAAACTGCGGTTTATCCACTCGTGAACTAGAACAACGTCTTGTAAAACTGTGCTGGGTTTACACTAGTCCCCCTTATTTGAAACATATGCAGAAGCTTATGGTTGTGATCTAGGATTAATATTGTTGTAGGCTGGGCTAAATCTAGTTGGAACTGCTGGGTGTGACCGTCACTCTTCATTTAAGATAGTAGAAACAGGGTCATTTATGAAGTGATAGCAATATTCAAGCTGAAACAGAGGCACACCCAAGGCCACTAAGGAATTTGAACTATCTTGGAGGAAGGCTTTGCTGGATATTTTTCAGGAGAGTATGAGTGTATATATATATATGTTTTTGAGAAAGAGACAAAAAAAAGAAGAAGAAAAAAAGAGCTGTGGATGTTGTCGACCTTGATTTCAGCAAGGCTTTCGACACAGACTCCCGTAACACCTTCACAGGAAAGCTTAGAAAGTGCGGACTGGATGAGTGAACAGTGAAGTGGATGGAAGACTGGCTGAATGACAGAGCCCAGAGGGTGGTGAAAGATGGAGCTGAGTCTGGTTGGAGGCCTGTGGTCAGTGGTGTCCTACAAGAGTCAGTACTCGGCCCGGTGCTCTTCAACTTGTTCGTCAGTGACTTGGACGAGGGTACAGAGTGCACCCTGAGCAAGTTTGTGGATGAGTGGCTGACACTCCGCAGGGCTGTGCTGCCAGAGAGACCTAGACAGGATGGAGAGTTGGGCAGAGAGGAACCTTGTGAAGTTCAAAAAGGGTAAGTGCAGGGACCTGCACCTGGGGAGGAATAACCCCAGCTACCAGTACAGATTAGGAGCCGACCTGTGGGAAAGCAGCTCCGCAGAGAAGGATTTGGGAGTCCTGGTTGACAACAAGCTAACTATGAGTCAGCAATGTGCCCTCATGGTCAAGAAGGCCAATGGGATCCTGACTGCATCAGGAGGAGCGTTGCCAGCAGGTCGAGGGAGGGGATCCTGCCCCTCTGCTCAGCTCTGAGGAGGCTGTACCTGGAGTATTGGGTGCAGTTCTGGGCTCCTCAGTACAAGAGGGATGTGGAGCTTCTTGAGAGGGTCCAGCTCAGAGTGACAAAGATGATTAAGGGACTGGAGCATTTGTTGTATCAGGAAAGAAGGCTGAGAGATTTGATTAACATGTTCAAGTATCTATGTGGTGATTGTAGGGAAGATGGGACCAGGCTCTTCTCCACGGAGGCTGGTGATAGGACGAGGGGTAATGGGTGTAAGTTGAAACACAGGAAGTTCCATCTCCATATGAGGAAGAACTTCTTTCCTGTGAGGGTGACAGAGCCCTGGTACGGGCTACATAGATTGATTCTGGAGTCTCCTTCTCTGGAGATCTTCCAAACCCACCTGGATACCACCCTGTGCCATGTGCTCTGGGTGTCCCTGCTGGAACAGGGAGTTTGAACTAGATGATCTCTAGAGGTCCCTTCCAACCTCAACCATTCTGCGATTCTGTGGAATCACAGTGAAGCTTACATCAGTCAAAACAAAGGTAAAAGAAGACTTTCTATTTGTCTCTTGTTCCATTTGCTTACTTCCCTTCACCAACTCCCTCCTCTCCTCTGTACTTGATCAACTATTTGGTTTTGTTATTGAGTTATGTGGAAATACTCTCAGGCACACCGGGAAGTTAGTTTATTAGTTAGCTGAGTCTGCTTTGTTTACATGCTCTGTTACATCTTGCTTCTGGGACAGCTAGCTAGCGTCTACTTTCTCCCCTGCACCAGAGCTGTCCCTAACCAACATATCCGGAGGCCTCTCACCTCCTTTTTCATCCCTGCCTGATCCAGCTTGGAGCTGGAGATCTTTGCCCTCCCTATGGAGGAAGTCTCTCCTTGCTGCTTTTTCCTATTTTTTTTTCTTTTAGCTCATTTCTAGGAATTTGTCCTTGGATGTTTATCCGTTACAAATCACTGGCTTAGGTGCTTCTTTCGTTTCCTGTAAATATGGTTTACTTGTGTTGAAATCCATTTAATTTGCCTGCAGTTGACCAAATAATCCAAACTATTCATTGTAACTGAATTATTCTCTTAATTATTATCATTCTTCTTTGCCTACATCATCTCTAAATATTATATATTTAAAAAGTTGTTTTCCTCCAGCTAATAAAAATAATGTTGAATACAAGATGATCTACAATTAAAGCCTTTAGGACGCCATCAGATACATCTCACAAGTGAAGTGTTCACAACCATCCATAGTTCTGTGGATGTGTTTGTATGTCTGCCTAGCCAGACATACAGAATTGTGGATTAAATGGAACAACATTGAATTTAATGGAGCAACATTTAATGGAACAACACTCTGAATGTAAAAAATATGTTCCTCAGTCCAAGTAGAAGATAGTGCTGTGTCAAATACCCCACAGAGGTCTACAAAGTCAACACTGTAGCACTGAAACTTTTAATTTCATCAAAAAGATATAAAAAACAGACAAGATCTGCTTTCATTAACCTGTGTTCTCTGGCATTGATTATATTGTTCTTTCATTCCTTATTAAGCCAATTATAAATGACCCACTACAGTATTTATATATGCCAGAGTCATATGCATATAGTTAACCTTTCATGATATTACCACAGCTTTAGCTTTCTTTCAAACATTTTTTCAGTATTCCAAACAGCTCGTGCTTCCTGTCTTCCCAGTCTCGGATGCGACATCCTTACCTATGGATTTAAGATCCTCCTGTGTTTCTGTAGAACTGGAGACTGTTTTAGTGCTATCATTTCGTAAGGATAGTAATATTTTGGGAATACAAACCAGAAAAACTCTTTGAACACTTTACTTTTTCTGAGTTAGTGGTAGTGGTTTTAGTATTCCCAACTACATAATGGCATGAACATTGACAGATTTTATTTGGTGATATTATAATTCTCTGATTTGGTTGAGTGTATGTTCCTTCTTGTATCCTTTGTCTTCTTTCATCGTTTTTGCTACAATTACTTGTCTAATATATATGCTTTGCTACTGGATTTTACTCTATTTATCGTCCTTATAATTACTTTTTATTTGTCTTTTTGTAATGTTACCATGATTTCTCCTCCCTATTAGGTCATTTTATTTTATCATCCGGATGTTTTATGATGTTGGGGTTGGTAAATTTGGGATAAGAGAGAGAAAGCCTTTCTAAACACTTCATCATTCTCCCCTACCACCCCGCCTTTTTTTTTTTAATTGTTTTCTGCAGTTGATTTGCACTCATTATTCTTGACAATTTTGTAATTAATCTTTCTGACGCACTGCTCAGATACACTAATAGTATACATTTCAGTTGGTTACCACATCATAAATGAAAGAAATCATGATTTTTTGCTCTTAGGTGATAATCAGATTTTATTCCTTCAGTTACTTGATTTGCTTTTGCCAATCTGCTGGTGGCAAGATCTTTTGATTTGTCACATTTTACTTTCAGGAACTCTAGAGGTATTTTTTTTTTAAATAAAGTTTTTTATTAAAATTCTCCAGGAGAATAGTTCCTTCCTTCCTTCCTTCCTTCCTTCCTTCCTTCCTTCCTTCCTTCCTTCCTTCCTTCCTTCCTTCCTTCCTTC
>JAWLRI010001104.1:1121542-1138401 GCA_034781795.1 Crypturellus tataupa
AGATGACATCCACCGCTCTCCCCTCATCTATCCAGTTGGTTATCCCATCATAGAAGGCTATCAGGTTAGTCAAGCACAATTTCCCTTTTGTGAATCCATGCTGACTAGTCCTGAGCACCTTCTTGTCCTCCACGTGCCTAGAGACAATGGCCAGCACTAGCCGCTCCATCACTTTCCTGGGGATGGAGGTGAGGCTCACTGGTCTGTAGTTGCCCGGATCCTCCTTGCCTTTTTTGAAGACTGGCGTGACATTGGCCTTCTTCCAGTCCTCTGGCACCTCCCCCATTCTCCAGGATCTTAGAGATAACTAGAGATAATACCTTTGTATTCAGTTGTATGCAATGCATCTTTACTGTATTAGCCTCAGTAGTTTTTGAACACTCCTCATGACTAGCAGCAGTCTAACATTGAGTTCAAGAGTTACACTGTGAGTTGTATGAAAAAAACTACTCTGTTTGTCTTGGATCTCCTACCTGATGGCTCCACTTATCTCTATTTTTATAAACTGTGATGCAATGAAAAAATCTCATTTTCCTTATGTCTCATGATTTTATATACCTAAATTTTTCATAGACACAATTTTATATTTTCTTTATCTGTCCTTTTTTTTTTTCCCAATTTAATTTTTCCATCACATGGATGTTGTACCATATCCTTATGGTACATATCTTATGTACCATATCTTTATAGATCTTGCTAATCAGTCTTGTCTTTATTTTCTTTAGTTCTTTTGTGGCGTTTTGGGCATTGAGAGCCAGACTTAAACACAGTTCAAGATGTGGGTATATTTCATTTATTCAGAGTCATATAGAGGTTTAGTATTTTGTTCCCCTTCTTTTTACTCTGAATGTCACAATTTCATTTTAAATAAGTTGTATCTTGATCCTTCTCCCCTTTGGATATGATGTTCTCCTCACTCACCTAAAGAGTGTGTCCTCTCCACCCTTTCCTTTCCTCCCAAGCACACAGATCTTCACACTTTCCATAGCTGGCTCTGTTTTTAGTAATGGCAACACCAGTGCTGAGACATGAGCTCTTGGTGGACCCGGTTGATTCCAACCAGAGTTACTCGCATCATTTCCCCATTCTAGAAGCAGGGTACACCGGTACTAAGGCAGATTCTGGACAGAAGTAACACTCATCCAGTAAAGCTTTTCCCTCTGGGCTCCCTTCTACATTCTCAAGTACAGGATTCCCTTCAGTGGGCAGGAAGGACTCACCTGGAAGTCTGATTCTGTAGAGTCACTCTGGTGCAGCTGCTGCTAAAGTACATAGTAAAAAAAGAGCTTTGACTTCAGGTTTGAAAGGTTTTGCTTTAATTCTCACCCTAGTGATTTTAGTTTACCCATCATCAAGACCACCGTAGAGAAATAATGATTAGGAAATAGAATATGTGCCAGGAAAGCATTGCTTTATTAACCTCATATGTTCTGGGCAAATTCGGGTCAGATAATTACATACCATGCACCATAAATTCTCCCTGTGATTCCATGTAGGTACATACTAAGGGGCAAAATCATACTGCCGATTTTGGTGATTATTATTATTATTATTATTTAATCTTAACCAAATGGATTATCCAGGTTGGGAAAGCAGTAATGTAGATTATTCACATCTTCTGTTACTTGGTATGAAGTTATACACATCCCATGCAATTCAGACCATAGACACTTTAAGAAAGATGTAATTACAGGTATTTTTCAGGTTACTGCTAACTGACAGAACAGATTCATTCATTCTCTGGGAGAAATTGTGTTTCCTCTTCCTATTTTTAATTTTCTTTTTCTTCAGGAAAATGCCCCAGATAGCTCTGTCAGTAACAAATATCCTCTAACACGCAGTGTGTTCCAAATTCTCAGGGGCCTGTCCTGGCTCCCAGTTGGTAGCTAAAACAATTATCATTTATTCTATTTGGATATTAGCATTAAAGAGGTGTATTTTTATTCATTATTTTATTTCACAAGAGCTTTGCATATGTTCTGCATTAACATTCCAGTGTTACCCAGTAAAAATAGTTGGCCACCTGCCCACTTTTTAAAGTAAATTTTTGGTTTACTATTTTTTAAATTTGGATTTCTAATTATAGTTAGCTCTTCATAAATAGTTTAGCAGAGCTGGGGAGAGTGTTAAGTGCTGCTTTTCTGAACCTTTCCTCCCTAATAAGTAATCATAACCTGACTCTGACACACCTCAGTTATCCAAATTCCTACAAAATCCAATATATTTTTGTAATTTCCCCTTCTTTGTTCTGGAGTTTTAGGTTTTCTCCCTGAACTTTCTGAGAGGAAACATCCTTCTTACCCTTGACCCTAGCAGCAAATCTTTGTCCTTCTCTTGCCTCCACCAAATCTGCTAGTGTCTTCAGCTGGGGCCATTCGCTGGAGGACTGCAGGTACTATGTCATCAGAGAGCTATTCTCTGACGATGTGGTCAGCCTTGCTATGGTTTCTAGCAAGCCAGTCTTGGCAGGTTCATCTTGCCAATGCGCCAGCTCATACAGCTGTAATTATAATTGAATCCACAAAGCTGGATTTAGTCTTCCAAGTCCATATATCAGCCATAGTTACTGTAGTTTTCTGCTACTTAAGCATATTTAATTTAAAAACTACTGTGCATGTTTTATTTCCAGTGGCTTTTGAGATGTTCAGAAGGGTGTGTGTTAGGATCGGAGATGTGAAAACCTAAGAAACACACACATAATAGGGAAGAAAAATTATTATGGCAGGGGGGGTAGGAAATGAGAATTTCTTAAGAGTTTTAGACACTAACTTTGCAAATGACCACACCACCACTGGTTGAGAACCCTAATTCCACAAGCCAGATAAATCTGTAGTTTTAATGCCAGCTAATTTGCCAGGATAAATATTGCTCTTCCTGGGGATGACCATAGTGTGAAAGTACAATTACTTGTGGTGATGAATCATGTCTTGGAGTTCTTTTTTGGGGCATAAGTACTTCTGTGTGGCCAGCAGGGAACACTACAAGATTAATAAATAAATAAATAAATAAAAATAAGACAACAACAACAACAACAACAAAAAACTCAAGACAAATAAAACCAGATCCAGAACACTGGAAATCCCTTAAGGTTTTACACTGATCCTTACTGAGAAACTTATTCCTCCCTACAGCTTTCAGTAGACACCGCTGAGCAAGCCTTGTCACCCACTGGTCACACAGTCTTTCTGTGCAAGTCATGATTGTTCATCAGTTTCTTTTTGAATCACTGAATCTTCCAAGTACTGAATCCTGACCGACCATTTATAGAAAACACATTTTTTTCCAGTGTCCAAAAATGTTAATGAGTTAATAATGAGTTAAAAGTTAATGAGTTAATGCTCTTTATACTTTAGCTTTTAAAATTACTACCCAAATTACACACATGTAAATATAATATAGATTTATATATATATACATAAATTACAAAAGTGCTATTGTTCCTACCATTTTCTGCAAATCTGTGTCTTTCATTATAACCCGTGAGTCCACAAAGACTTTCTTTTCATGAATGTCCAGATAATTTTTGTTGTTATTCAAAGTAACAGAGACAATTAGTGAGAAAGCAGGTTTTAATGATAAAATTATATGGGGAGATGAGAGAGAAGAGGAAGAAGATAGGGAAGAAAAAAAAAAGGTGGGGGGTGGGGGGTACAGGTGAAACTATCATCTAGCCAAAATCTGATATGAACAGATTTTGGAATATTTGATTCTGATGTTTTGATATGTTCTTTCATTGCAGTTGGAGGTCTTCAAATATCCATTCTCTTCTATATAGTGACTGTTCAGTCAAGACAGTATTTCTTATGATGTCCTAGGCCAGAGGATTCCCATAGTAAGAAACTTTTTCATTATATAGTGAAAAAAATGTAGCAGTTCTTCATGAAGAATACAACTCAACCAGGAATTAAGTTTAAGTTAAGCTTAAATGCATGTTTAACTAAGACCAACAGAGAAAATGTGGAAATCTAAGGCAAACACATGAAGGGGCAGAATAACCTTTTGGAAGCTCTTATTTCTTTGATGTTTAACCAGTGGTTTCCTTTCATTTTATTTTCTCTCTGTCTATCCCAACTATTACTGCTAATAGATCTTTTCAAAGCGCTTCGTAAGGAATCAGGGAAATAGAAGAAGGAGAAAATCACTACACATAAACAGTAGCTGTTCAAATTTTGGTACTCACAGTAGAAGCCAAGTGCAACTCCAATACCAATCTTCTAATAAAAAATTTAAAGGAATTATTATAAAAAAAATTAATGATAGAAGTGGCATTGTAAGTCCTAGGCTACTACTGTCTATGTTTCAGAAATTATTTTTCTTTAACAAAAGTAATAAACCACTGCTTAACTCCATTCTGTTAGGACAAGACAGCTAACATGCTGTGCTGGGACAAACGGACATGACTTCTTTTTAAAAATTTTTTAATTTAAATCTATTAAAATAATATAGCTATTCTGTGGGACTTTTTCCTGGTGTCTGAATTGGTAATTTCATAAGGAGTTTATTTAAAATAATCTACCAGTTCTTTGGGTTCCATAAATAAATAAATAAGTAAATAAAAACATTTAAACCTTTTTTACTAATTGATAGATTAGGCATTAAACATGACATTCTGTTTCTGTTTATTGGTAAAGTAGCTTCAAGATAATGTAAGTGCCTGTTGTTCCTCTCTGCTCCTTGTATTCAGTGTTTTTCTTATCTTCAATTGAGAACTCCTCTAGGGAGAGACTTCCTTTTCATGAATGCTGAGAAGCATCTGCTGTCATTTCTAACAACAAGGATAAGATTTTGACAGAGAATTGCAAGCATGTTAGGAAAGAGTCATGGGAGAAAAAAAATAAAGGAAGAAAATAAAGACATCCTATTCTTTCCTTTCCTAATTCAGCATCTAAAAATATTGAAGAAAACTTTAAGGCTAATGATTTTAGATACAAATGCTAAATTAGTGTGGCATTAATATGTAAATTTACAAGTTTAGGAAAAAGAGTAGAAGGAAATTGCACTGTTAAGTTTGGGTTTTGAAGAGTACAGAGGGATGGAGACTCTGTCAACCTCTCAGTGTAATGTGGAGGCAGGAAGCTGTGGGATTTCCTGTCATCCTTTGCTCCCCTGGTCTTAGTCGTCCATACCATTCTAACTTGACATGTGCCTGATCCTAGCACGTTCTTTCAATCTGCCTTTAATGGACCACGACACTGTCCAAACTATTCTAATACAGGGACATCAAGGATATCTATCTCTCCCTTCCCTCCGTGCATATTACACTGTTTCCTAGCACAGGCTTCTCATGCGCATGCAAGGGCTTGTGAAGGAAAGTCTCACAGACCTGTCCCACGGAGGCTGATGGTTTCCTTACGTATGAACTATATCACACAAATGTCTTTTTTATCCCCTGAAAAGAGACCAGGCTGACAGCAAAGATCTCAGGCAAAATATTTTGCTTATTAAACTTACTCAGGAAATGTAGGACAGAGAAGCACTCACATTTCTTCTAACCATCCAACTACAACCACTGGTAAAAGATGATCTTTTCACTCCATATACTAGCAAAGGCCTGTGACTAACCCTGTTGAATAATCCATTTTTTATATTTTTTTACTGCCACTTTTATGTACAATATGATTCTCCATTGTTACAGTTCTATCCATAGCACATTATTCTTCATCTATGAAAATTTTAGTATGTTTGCAGTTTTAGAGCAAATACAGACACATTTCAAACTTTAAAAGGTTTTCACCTTTCCTGTCTTAAACTCTCATTCAGCTGTGTCAGATATCAAGATGTTGTTTTGAAGATTTTTCTTCAACATGCATCTGACTTGCTCCAGTTTTGAAGCAGATGAAGTGCACTTATAAACTTCAGTACCTGTGCAACTGTAATGTCTTAGCAATTTCATAATGAAATTCATATGGAATTTAGCAACCCAAGCCAGATTTGTGTCAGAATCTTTAACATGTTCCAGTTGCATGAAATACTAATTAAAGGCACTCATTGTTAACTGATATAAATATTCCCCACTTAGCCCATTATAGGTATGGGTTGTAAAACAAACAATTATGTGACAGATGATACATGTTAACACAGAGAAATTCTGTAATGACATTTCTGTAACACTGTAACCTCTTCAACCACCATGTGTTCTACATTATAGGCTAAAGGGGGTGCTGATTGCAAAGGTGACGTACTTTCCAGTTTGTGACTTTTCTTCTAAGAATAGAAATGCCTTAGAGCACCTCTGAATGATTTACATTACAAATTTAGTTCAGGCAATGAAATCATTAATGCAGGCTTGATTTTAACTGCTACATGTGTTTGCTATTCCATGCTCTAGTGCCAAATCATTGAACATGCCTACCTACCAAACGGCACCCTACCTAGAAACTGGGTAATCCAAGAAAAGGAGTGTCTCCTATTTAGCATTTCTTTCATCTAATACCCATTTTCCCATCATTTTACACTAAGAATAAAACTATTTGGACTAAACAGGAAATTGGCTTTGAAAAGTGTACTTTTTTTTTAATATGCCTTAAAACTCCCAGCTAATCTTGGAATAGAAGCAACCTCCTGGCATTTGGATAAGATACACAGATTATTCAATTAGTCAAAAAACGGTGTCTGCCTTTCCACTAGCCAACATATTCCTGTAACGTTAGAAGCAGGTGGCCTCCTTACTCAAAGAACAAACATGCAGAAGTTGCCTAGTGCATTTGCCTTGCCAAAAAGTATGTATTCTCACATCTGTGAAAGCACTATCCTGCATTTAACCCTTGCAGCTGTAGCAACAACGTCATTTCCCCTGCACCACCATCCCCCTAAAAAAAGGGAAAAACAAGATACAAAAGATGCATATGTCATCAGTTGGTCAGTTGGTAGCTAATGAAAAGCTGACCAAATTCTATCTGCTATTCTGCTATGACTTTCATAGGGAACTGCTAATGATGCTTTGGGGATAACAGTAATAAAACAAAACAAAACAAGCAAACAAAAAATAAACTTATTTATATACTTATTTAAATGCTTGTTTAAGACTCAAAAACTACTTTTTGACATTTACTTTTTAAAAAATCTTGACTTTTGTGAAATAACAACCTGGTAGCAGACATCTGCCTCCAAAACAAAACTCTTTTAGTAATATATGCTTCAGCAAGTGAAAAAAAAAATCAATAGGGAATGAATGATGCAAAACTTACACATTAAGCTTACACATTAAGAGAAATATTCTTGTCTTACATCACAGCTAGAAATTGTCCTTAATGAAAACCCTCCTGCTCATCAAACTTGTCCTGGGAGAAACTTTTTATCTAGATCTGGAACCTTTTATTTTTTTTTTTTTTTTTGGCTTAGAGCTACTTTCTGATAAAAGTGTGGAAAGTCCTTTGAGGGACCTCACCCAGACCACAGTGATTTAAGGTCTTTCCAAGTCCACTGGGTTGTCTTCTCTGACCGTACAGACTCCACCTATTCAATTCTAGCGGAGAACAGAAAATAACATTTCAGTTCATGTTTTAAATTCAAAAAATAAGATAACAACTTTAGGAAAAAATGTACAATAACTGCAGTACCAGAAAGTAAGAAGTCAAATGTAAGGAGGTTGCAATTCAAAGCTGCCTAAGCTCTCAGAAAGATTATGAATAACACTATCAAGGCTAATGTGAAAAAGAAAGTTAACATCATTTTAACTTCTGCCCAATCTGCCAATTTCAGACAGACCCACCTGAAATTTTAACCAGCCATCAGCAGTCTAATCCCAGAATGAACATTTGCTTCTGGAACTTTTGAAGCCACTTGGATAAGACCATTTGAATGATATTACTGTCCAAAAATGGGGATGTTCTCACTCTTTGGACTATTTCCTAACCCCTTTTTGGGTTTTTAAAACACAGAAATGATTTACCCTAGAAATGTCAAACTTCATTCAATGCTTGCTTGGCAAAAAGACATGCCTTTGGAGACTGTTAGATGGCTTAGGTGGGTAATTGTAAAGTTATTGTTAGGGTTTTTTTCCACATTCATGGCATATAGTACATGGCCAGCTAATGTTAATAAATACCTGTTGGGTAGATGTATGGTTTATAAAGACTTGATCCAAAGACCATAGAAGTCAATGAAAGGACTTCCCTGTCTACCAATGGGCCTGGACTCAGACTGTAAATGTAAATGACAGGATGGAAGAGAGTCTGTCACAGGAAAACAATGGGAGAGTCATGTCTCCTGCAGTGATTCAAATGTTCATGGGCAGAGAGAGCAGAGAATGGGAGTACCCCACATCTGTGGAACACATGGGTGCCATGGTCCAAAGGGTAGAAAGGAGAAATGAGGTCTTGGGAAAGGAGAAACGAGTGATTTCAAATTATTTATTTGAAAAGTAAAAGCTAATGCTAATTATATTTACTATGTTTACTGCCTCAAGGAAATAATAACCATGTCATCCATTTCTAATACTCTATATGCTTACTCAAGCAAAAACATATCCACATCCTTTATGTACATAATCTATATAAAATCATATCCTTGTACAATTAATCTATAGGTGTTCACTTGTTCTTGAAAGATACAGATGTATTTTCCAGCCTGGATCTGTCTAATATGAGTGTATGTGTTGATGTGGGGATCTCCAGTAATCACAGTACCCAGCTGTGGAAGGAAGTAAGTTATAGCATCAGGTCATCCTCAAATCCAGCCCCAAGCCCAGACCAGTCTCATCCTGCAAGGGTCTCCTCGAATCACTCTGAGAGCCTCTGTTATCACCTATCTGCAAACTATTTCCAGGGCCTCTTTCCTTCAGCTCTCTGAGACATTAGCATGGGACTTGGCTGTAAGAATATTTTGCTGGGTGTAGCTGGATGGGTCAGGAAGGTCGTGCAGCTGCTATTGAAAGAACCCTTTTGGTCTCTTTTCAGGAGCAAAGTGGATGTCTGCAGAATCAGGCTATGAAAAACCCTCACAAGATTCCTTCAGTCTCATCTATCCCTATGAAAAGCAGGAACACTTTTGCATAGAGCCTAAGCTTGCAGTCTAGCTTGTTATATATCTACCAAAAAGTACATATCTACCTGGACAAATTTTGTGTTTTGCTATGGGTGTGTGAAGTCCAGCAGTGGCTAGTTGGTAGTTTGCCACTCAGAGTTTAAAGTTCAGCAGCCACCTGTGTCACATCTCTCTCTCTTTTGGTTTCAACGGGTGCTGTAGGAAAGGTGTGTTTGCTTTTTCTTTTTTGGTAGGACTAAAAATGTAAGGGAGCGTTGTCTGTGAGAAACTTGTTTCCTAGTGTAGAGAAGCAGCCAGCTGGCAGCCAGATGGCACCACGCCATCAGGAGGTCAAAGGCCATTGGACAACTGTGTGGGATTTGTTTCTCACTCGATGTGTTTGGTTTTAAAATCATTTATTTCTGGAGTAAGTCATAGATATGGAAAGGGTTTTACCTAGGGGACGGTTGTTTCCCCATCCAGTTGAAACCACAAATGGACAGAAAGCTGGTTGCTGGCCAAAGTGAAAGGCCAAAGGCAAATTGTCCCATATTTATCCTTTACTGGGTCAAAACTCAAAAGCTGGACATTGGCGGCAGTTCATAAATATTTCACTGCTCCAATCAACACATGAGATAGAAGGACATTGCATGTCAAGAAACTTGTTGACTCTTGCAGAGCAAATAGCCAGCTGGCATGGATTCCATTATTGCCCTGTCAGAGCTGAAAGGCTAGAGACTAATGGTGCCAGACTTGTTCCTGGTTTCGCTAAAATAACACAGGAATCATGTTTATATTTTGATCGTGCTGTGGCATTGCCTGTGATCCCCCACTGACCATGTGATGCTGGCCTGTTCGTAAGAGGAGACTGAATTCTCCAGAGAAAATGCTGCCTGAAGTTTTACAATTCCTATTTCATTCAGGCTTCCCATTCATCTCTCATATTTTATCCTCTCTTGTGCTTGCAAGTGCTTTGGGAGTCATCAAGAGATGCTTTTTGCGTTATGTATGGGATCTGATCCCATTCTGTCAGGCTGTGGGTCAGGTTCTGCATAAATATTGACAGGCAAAATGTCCCACAGATGAGTGAAAAGAAGCTCTTGTATACCATGCAGCTGAGGACTACACCCTGACAAGCTAAGTTCCCTTTCTTAGGAGCAGCTGACCAGACAGCTTGTTCTGAAAATGTCAGTGAATGTCTGTGTCACTTCCTTGTGTACATGTGGAAGGGTTAAAACTTCAAACATGTACCTCTTGTTTGGGATAGGAGATAAAACAGCCAAGAAAGAAACAGCTATATGCTTTCCATAGAACATGCCAGTAGACAACCTTCTGGCTCTTGGTCCTTAGAGTGGCTCACTGCCCAGCATCCTTAGTGATCCAGAAACACAATGTTTTCACAATACCTGAAGCAGTACAGACAAATTTAGATTCTGATCTGTTTGGCAGACTGCATGCAAAAGGCTACAAGCATGGCAGCTAGTCTCCTGCGACCAGCTCCTACTTCTGGAAGGCAGATTTGCTTCCAAAAAGCATGGATCCTCTAAGGAGATGAGTTGCGTAAGGCAGGGGGGAGGGTTCACAAGAGAGCATGGCAAAACCGACCTACCCAGACAGTGATACCGAAAGTTTTCAAATGCATTATGGTGGTCCATGTCACAGTATAAGAAATCATTCTCTTCAGCTGCCTGATGGAGGTTTCCTCCGCAGCAACAGTGGTGGCAACAGAGCAGTTAATGCATTTGTTTCCACTGCCCTCGACTGTCTGGTATATCAATTTAAGTCACGATTGAGCTCAGTTTATGTTAATGAGCCCGATGAACTCTGCTGTTGCTGGTTGGGGAGGAGCAGCCACCAGCAGAACAGAAGGATGGACAGGTGGGAGATAGAACATCTCTATTCACCTCAGTCCATCTTGTCAGAGTCTAGAAGAGGTTAAAGGCTCCCTCAAGCTTCATCAGGTTCTTGATTGATTTTATTTACTGTTAGCAAATGATCAGGAAATAAAAGAAAGGAACATATGTAGGTACAGACTCCCATTCTCGCTGGCCAGAATGTCTGAAGAGTCTCTTAGAGAAAGAGGATATAGAGGAGAAAATAGTCATTCCTTTCTGTTATCCCTTGCTTTCTTGTTTGTTCTCAACCCAAGATGCATTATCATCTTGCAGTTACTCTTACCTAGTCAAATTGTTCTTGTAAAAACTGTAGAGTTTTGTTTGGATGGTTGGTTTTCTAGTATTATCAGGTGCTTTGAAATGCACAAAAAACTATGTCTCCTTTCAGTTCTGACCTGCAAAATCACTATCTGTTCCAGTTTTGTACATGTCCTGGACTGAAAGTAAAGAAGGATCTCCAATTTTTAATACCCTATTGATTTGGAAAATGTGACTTGATTGAACTCCAGAGCCAAGAAATAACATATATATTGAAGAAGACTGTTAATGAGTCTGCTGCACTTATAATGTCAGAATGGTTTTGAAACTCTGACTTTCAATACATACAGAATAACAGTCCAAGAGTGCAATACATTAATGCAAACTACAGTCCTGAATTTCCTCTCATGGGACAACTGGAGCCAGATAATTGTCTAAAGTAAGGACGAGAACAGTTACAGAGCATAGTAAAATTGGGACCACAGCCTTTAAGCATCTCAGGTTCAAGAGATATGCAGGAAAGGTAAATTGACGGATTAAAGGATGATCCCCTCTTCAGTATAATGTCTGCGCTTTTGGAGTTTCTTTGTATGTAACTTTACATTTTGCATCAGGGAAAAGTAGTAAGATTTTCTGTCTGTGACAAGCTGTCTATGATACATAACTGTGATAAATCAGTAAATATAAGGACTTTGTGAGAACAGGAAGCAGTAGTACTGGAGGTTAAAGTGTGTGGTAGAGATTCAAGTGTTACCACAGGATTTATATTTATGAGTTGCCACAAATTATTCTGAACAAAAACACTAGACACCTCCCCACCCCCGCTGCCTGAAACTCCATCAGCTTTGGGATTGCACTGAGACATAGACTTGGACTGTAAACCACGAATAAAAGCTGTGGCTTGGATCTATATCCATACACACCCAGGGGACAGACTAAAACTTGTGTATCCTCAAACAAGTGGTGCATATATTGTACTGGTCAATGTCTTCCTTGCACTCTCTGCTATCTCTGTCGGCTCCATCATTGGATCCCCTGACTTGTATGCACAGCACACTTCCATGTCACTTAAATCAACAAGAAATAATACTATTTTTTTCACTCAAACATGCGCTAAATCCCTTTTATAGATAGGAATGTGAATTGATGTTTTATAGACTAGAAACCACAGTTACAGGCAAAAAAAAATAAATGCTACCTGCACTTTGGTTACTAATCAGTTAAAAATAGATATTCATTCCTTCTGTGTTTACTTAAGTTTTCTCTCTATTAGCTAATGTGTATTGATGGAATCTCATCAGGTTTTTCATGACCATTTTGAGATGTGTGCTTGCCAAAAGTGTTAAACTACATCCTTGCTCTCCAAGCAGATGCACAGCTGAGCTAAAAATGTCATGTGTTGGCTTTAAAACAAAGCAAAAATGAAAATTGAGTTTTGCTGCTGCATTCATTTTAGATCTCAGGATAACTTCCATAAAGAATATAGGCCAGATTCTTAGCACATTGAAAACTGCATAGATCCACTGATTCCCATGAATCTACCTTGATTTACAGCAGCTGAGAATCTGGCTCCAAAAGCTTTGGGCTATATGTCTATCGTCTGTTATGTTAAAGTCCCCTGACCTCCTATTTGATTGCCTTGCTCCAGTGTGTGATGCTAGTGTAGGTAAATTACACCTCTGCTGGCCACTAAGCTGGCTGTACTAGCAACATTAATAACCTCAAGGCTTCTAATATTCTTACCAATGCTTACTAGACCCCCTATGCAAGCCTCTGGGGCCACTCTGACAATAATCCCAATATATTTTGTTTTCAATGAAAATAAACTTTATTGCAACTTGTGCTGGAGGTGGACCCATGAGCCTACACTCTAGAATGCCTAGTAGGCAGCTGTGTAATCATTAGCAATACTATAGGGAACAGCACTAGGATCAGTTCAGAAGGGCTCTTCATCCAGCTGGGACTATAATTTACAATGCCACCATCACTACAATAACAAGGTAGCAGAGGGAAAGCGTGCTTGAAGGGGTGGCAGTGAAATTCAGTCATCGCAAGGTGTGGTCTTTGGGGCAAATTTTTAATAGGCAGAACGTTTGCTAACTGTTCGGGTAACCTCATGCTTTCACCTTTCATTAAACCTAAATCCACAACCAAACTTGCAAAGCTTGCAAAGACATCCACATAGAAAGACTCAGCACTCAGCACTAAACATCTCCCATCTTTCCAGGCAGAATTTGTCAGACTGTAATATTCTGGGCCCTTTTCTGCTCAGGTTCTTCTTGTCATTCTTGTCCCCTGACCTTGCACTACACCACACACTGGAATAGTTCTGTTAAATCATTAGAGCCACACAGGCCACTACTGGTCTTTTATGTCACAAAACCTAAGTTCTCAGCTGAGAGATGACAAAAATGTGATGTTGAAAAGGTACCAGTTTTACTTTGAAAACTTACTAGATCGTGTGGAATTATTGTTGTTCCCTGATAGGATGAGCATAAGCTGCAGGGTTTTCTATTTCTGTTCAGATCCAACTTGTGCACTAAAAGTGAATTAAATTTTGAATTAAAAATTGCTTTTTTTGATGTTATACTGGGATAATTTGCTCTTCAGGCTGGTCATGATTATCTTTTGCTTTATTTGTTAAAAATACTCTTAAGTTTTTTCCAGTAATTAGTGATCCTCTCCAAAACCTTCTGTGACCTCTAGAGTAGTCATGAGAAGCACTGAGTGTGAGAAGGACTGCCAAGACACAGGCAAGAAGCTGTAGAAGACATACAGATGCAGTCCAGGATTTAATACTTGTGGGAAAAGTCTTGAAAAACACATATCATGTATCCTGATTTGTGTGCAGTTCTGGGCTCCCCAGTACAAGAGGGACATGGAGCTTCTAGAGAGGGTCCAGTGTAGAGTGACAAAGATGATTAAGGGACTGGAGCATCTATCTTATGAAGAAAGACTAAGCAAGTTGGACCTGTTTAACCTAGAGGAGACTGAGAGATCTGATCAACTTGTACAAGTACCTGAGGGGAGAATGTAGGGAGAATGGGGCAAATTCTTCTTGGTGGTGGCCAGTGACAGGACAAGGGGTAATGGGTACAAGTTCAATCACAGGAAGTTCCTTCTTCATGTGTAGAAGAACCTCTTTCCTGAGAGGGTGACAGAGCCCTGGCACAGGCTGCCCAGAGAGGCTGTGGAGTCTCCTTCTCTGGAGATCTTCCAAACTCACCTGGATGCCACCTCTGCCACGTGCTCTAGGTGTCCTTGCTGGAGCAGGGGAGTTGGACTAGATGATCTCTAGAGGTCCCTTCCAACCTCAACTATTCTGTGATTCTGTGATCCTTAATTAGGTAATTGTTCTTTGCCATTTCTAAGTATATTTTGGTTTTATGGACTGATGCTACATGACAGTGAGCTGCATTGAGACCTTGAGAATGATCACTGACCATTGTCACCACCAGAAGGTGAGCTATTCTGTCACAGGGTTCAGGCCAGTAAGAAAATAGGCCTGGCTAACGGTGCTGCTGGTTTGCCATATCTTTCCCTCGCTTTAAAAACTCCATCTCATCATTTGGGCAGGTGGTTAGGAAAAGTTCCGAGGAAGCCTCTGATTCCAAAGATGTTAAGAATACCTGCTCTATTGATAAAAATATGAGGTAGATATACTGTAATCCTCAGAACCCCAGGAAAATACTATGCTCCTAGCTTTCCTCTAGTGCCAGAAGTATGTACCTTCAAAGTGGGAAAGTAGCCTATAGGAAACTCATCATTAGACAGTACATGATTATCAGAATAACATTAGGCAAAGTTATATAAAAATCAATTATTTTGATTTGATAAATAAAAGTTATTTAACCACCTGCTCCACCATTTCTTCAAGCTGCTGCCCTGAGCTGGTTTGTTGGTTTCCTTAACCTGTTGAATTATCTCTTTTATGTGTCAGAATGTGTATATTTTCCTAGTTTCTGAATTGATTACACAAGGTTCGTTCTACTCACCCATCTTCTAAAGTGCTTTGAAAGTCTGTGGTGAAAGTAAGAGCACAGAATGTAGAACTGTAGGTCAGTTTAGTTTAGTGGCTTGATGCTTGGCTTTGAGAAAGGTGCTTGACAACTCTATATCTTAGTTTACCTTTGTGTAAAATGGAATTTTGCTTTTTTTCCTATCTGATTATAAACAGTTCTAGGACAATCTGAAGTGAATCTAGGCTCCGTGTTCACAAAAAAATATACTGAACAGCCTTATGAGCATCTCCAGCTCCTCAGTGATGGAGAAGCTCAGACGTAAACATGAGAGTGTCTTTTGTTTTTAAAACCAACGTACTTTACATGAGACTTACTTTATACAGTTAACACATTTCTTTTACTCTGGAATTAGAATTGCTCAGGCCATCAACAGACCACAGTGAAAACCATTTGCAGACATTGTCTATTACAATTTTTATCGTGTTTACTATTAACTTTCACAAATATCATCGTTCAGAAGTATCAGGGTCACAAGGGAGAAGGTCTTAATTTCTTCAAGAAGGTGAAACCCAAAGTTTTCATGTCAATTAGCTGGTCTTGTGCAAGCTCTTCAATAACAGGAAAATGCTTGCTATACGGATCTTCTTATCATGTTATTTGGAAATGCACCATACTCATAGAAAAGGCATGCAAACCTACAAATATTATTCATGACTAAATAATTCTCACCAGCCTCAGGGGAATCTATGCAGAAATATGGTGTTCCAGCTTATCAGAGGTTTCCAGGCAATGTCATAATATAAATGGTACATATGTGAGCAGTTCTGATATAGCTAACACTTTGTTGATTATAACTAACTGATCAGAGTAAATACAAATAAATCATGGCTACTCTGTTCTAATAACTTCTGTTTTAATTCTGTTTGGGTCAAATATTTAGAAATTGATACTAAGCTTATTATCATGCTAAAAAGAGCACTTTCTAGTTAAGGAAAAGCTTAGAGGAATGTTTTGCCAACTAATGGAAAAGCATCTTACAGGGTTTGGATTATGAAATCAATGTGTACTTGGCCCTACGGAGTTTATTCATTTATAACATAAGCTTTTCATTAGTCCAGATTTTTTCCTAGTTGAGTCTTATTTGATTTTTGTGGCCTGGAATCTACTCACACATAAAATGGGGAAGTAGTATAGTCTTGCTTTTGTCTGCTGAAATACGAGATAAGGTAATGCATAGTTTTGTATAGTAACTTTGTCTTTAGTACTGCCTGGGTTTTGAAGTTAGATTACTACTACTGTTTATGCTTTGTCATATACTTAGAAAACCTCACAAGCAAAATGGCTATATCCAACATCAAATGAATAAATATATGAAAGAGCTCAGTTATAAATTCTATTGCATCCCTGTATACAATAGAATCATAAATAAAGAATCACAGATTAATAGCTATGGGATTACCTGAACTACAGCAAGAAGAAAATTGATAGATGAGAGCTTTGCAATCCTCTCTGTTACTCACAAAAAGACCTGTCACCTGGCCTAAAGGACTGGTATTCAGTTCATGGTCAGCTATGTTTGTCACAAGTTCTCACATCTATTCTGTTAAGAAAACCTCTCTTGGCTGGTGTGTGTATGTTGCTCTTTCTTGAAAATGAAGGGACACAACGAAGAACTGTTTGAAGAACTGACCATGAGTCAGCAGTGTGCCCTCGTGGTCAAGAAGGCCAATGGGATCCTGGCTGCATCAGGAGGAGCGTTGCCAGCAGGTCGAGGGAGGGG
>JAWLRI010001104.1:1138501-1155518 GCA_034781795.1 Crypturellus tataupa
AGGACAAGGGGTAATGGGTACAAGTTGAAACACAGGAAGTTCCATCTCCATGTGAGGAAGAACTTCTTTCCTGTGAGAGTGGCAGAGCCCTGGCACAGGCTGCCCAGAGAGGTTGTAGAGTCTCCTTCTCTGGAGATCTTCAAAACCTGCTTGGATGCCACCCTGTGCCACGTGCTCTGCTTATGCAGTATCCCTGCTTATGCAACAGGGTTGGACTAGATGATTTCTAGTTGTCCCTTCCAGCCTTAACCATTCTGTGATTCTGTGATTCTCTTGACATCCCTTGTTTCCCAATCCAGTACGAATTCAGGTAGCTTAGTCTAATCATCATCAGGAACAGAACCATGAATGTTTACTTGAAAGCTGCAAGAGGTGACTATTTCACATACATGTGGAGCTTGCCTGCACAAGCGCTCATCTTTTATTCCACTGTCATGAATCTTTCCTGCTTGATGGCAAACCTTAATCTTAGGACAGTCACAATTTCTTGGCCGAGACAAATGCTCATGAATAAACAGACTATTGTAAATCACACATAGTTATGTGTGTATAGTTATGTGTGTATAGTGTGTGTATAGTTATGTGTGATTTACCCATGTGAAAGGCCATACCCATGCTAGCAGTGGGAAGGGCAGGTAACCTGGGTCTGATGCTCTAAGTACTTGTGCTCCACTCTGCTTTGCATCTCTTGTGACCTCAGATGATCTCTTTGATTTAACAGGGTTGTGAAGCACTCATCCCAACAAGCACTAATCTGAGCTCAGAGGTAGTAAAAAGAAAAAAAAGAAAAAGTGATTGAAATTTCTTGACATTGAGATAGGATTCATCTTAACCAATGTAAATATCTACAGACAATGAAGAAAACAGATGTTCTTATTCATCTTCATTTCAGTGTCACACAGACACCTAAAATAGATCAGATGATGAATCACTTCTTTCATTAAAGATATCTGAAGTGAGGGGAAATCAATCTCTCTTTGCTCATGTAAATATTCTTTTCCTTATTTTGTTGCACCAGTAACTTAACCAGTTGTGTGAAATAATGATAGCCAGGTCTGAGCTAAAGATGAAAGGCAGGACTTCCATGGAAACGTCCTGTGTTCTTTAGCATTGCACAGAGAAGACATTTCAAGGATTTTTTTTTCTTTTTTCTTCATTTGTGTGAATAAAGTGAAACAAAGAGGGAACTCTGGGAAGGTACTTGAGGGAATCCATTCTGCAAAGTGAGCTAATTATAAGCCTAGGTAAAAAGAAGAATTAAAGCACAGACCTATCACTCTGCCATTCACCTTGCTTAGGGGAGTCACCAGAATTGGTTCAGAAGTCTTTGCTTTTGCCAAAGTGGGGCAGCAGCTGACTAACTCTTCAGTGAAGACAGAACATAAGTGACATTTTTGCTGTTCTACCACATCACACTTCCCGCCCCCGCCCCTGCCCCTGCCCCTTTTTATTATCATCTGTCTTGAATCAGTTCCTTGTGGGGAACTTCAGCTACCAGTGCTAATTGTATTACTCACATGAATTGCCATTGATACTGGTGCAATGTAGAACAACATTTTTGTTGTCCTTGTTGTTAAAATATAAGAATTCCAAAATGTATATGAGCAGAGTTGGGTTTAAACTCTATCTATATTACTTATTCTATAGTAAAAGTGTTTACATGTTTACCTTTAATGAAAAGTATAATTAACACATTTGGAAATCCAGGCAATAGTTTCAATAAGGAGAAAGGGAAGAAAAGCAAGTGAAATTTAACTCAAATACCAGCCTAAATAGTAAAATACAATTATCCAATTCTGTTTACTTGCTTCAACATCTGGAAGGGTTTGAGAGATTTTTTTTTTGAATACTTGTTTAATGTCCGATTTCTACTCTGCCTCATTTGCACTCCTATATTTAGGATTTTACACAGTTCCTTGTTGACCTCAATTATATTTCTAAAAAAAATGTTTTTTTTTTTTCTTAAATGGCGTAGGGGCTGTATCTAGAAAAATATTCAGAGGGCATTCTGCATTCCATTTCTCTTCTTGTCCTTCACCCATTGCAAAGGACAGTGTTCAGCATGAGTAACCTGGCATTACAGGTTATTTCTCTGCAGTTTATCTCTTGCCAAAGAAACCCATTATTAGCACAAGACAAATTTAAGGAAGGAAACAAAAGTGTCCTACCAACAGTAAGATGAATTCCTCACTACAAAATTGGAAACAAAATGAAACATAAACTTTAAAATATATCTGACTAAAGTTCCTCTTTAGCTGTTCCAGTATGTTGGCTATGATGAGTGCGAAAATCTGGCAATATAACCTCTCTCCCCTTCTTTTCTCTTCCCTCATTACCCCTTCTTCTTTCTAAGAGCCTGGCCTTACCTTGAAAATCTTGCTGAGCAGTTACTCTTTCCTTGTAGTTCAAGACACACTCTACTCCCTCTCTCTCCCCTGTTTTTATTCTTAGCCTAGTGCAAATTGGCATTCACCATAAATGCATTAAGATGGTCCTTCCCTTCCCATTAGGAATTTTGTAAAGAATGTCTACCTGTTTGGGTCTTTACACGCTACCTCTCTTCTGAATTCATAGAGTTTCTTTTGGTGAAAATATTTTGGGATTGTCCTGATATTTTATAAGTCATCTGTTGAGTTGGAATTGTCCAATGTACTTTTTTTGGCTCACAATGATCTCTTCATAAATGAAAGCATGAGTAATAGAAATGATGGTTTCCATCACAAAAACACTTCATATCTCTTCTTCTCTTCATGCTTTTGAGTAAACTTCCTGGCTGAGTCACCCCCTGTCAGTCATGAAGAATGGAATAAGATGAAGGAAAAAATGAAAAGGGAAAGAAGAAGTTGGTGGTGCATTTTTTTATGATTTTCTCACCACCAGCTGAATGTTGTTTTTCACACCATTGTCCCATCAGTTTTGAAAAGCTAATATTGCTGGGAAGCTGACCATATGAGTTTTCTCCAACCTTAATGGATATGTTTATGTGAGTAACTGTTCACTAACCTAAAGGAGTCAGACTGAAATTCTTTGTGGTATAGGAACTCTTCCTGCTACTGGTCAGAGCTGTCTTTCCTTGAGATGCAAATGCTTTCCATTTTATGTCATTTCAGAAGTAACGAGGTTCATAAGAGAGAGAGAATGCAGCCCAGGCTGCATTTGTTCTCTCCCCTGCTATCATTTTAATGCATGAACTAAAGCCCTTGACCTTATTATGCAATTCATCCAAAGAGTCATTTAAGTCAATAAAGCTGGTGTTTTGAAACTGCTTATAATCTGCTTTTTCATGATGTTTCTTTATGTTTCCATGTTTAAGTTTCTGACATACTTTGAGATTCTGAGGAGCAGAATTAAATTTTCACAGAATATACCTTAAATTTTGCATATGAATGATGCACATCAGAAAACTCAATTCATTTCTGTGAAAATACAACTATCCATTAACATTTTGCTGAATATCTTCTTCTCATGGGTGATATTTGATTCCTTTAGAAATCTGACAGCTCTAGACAAAATCTCCTGGGAAATTACTGTCAGGTCACACATCACCTATTCATCCTACTTTTTTTTACCTGAGGTATAAAATTATTATTTTTATCCTGAAGGATATAAAAAAACCTGGAGTCCTTGAACTGTATTAAAGAAAAAGATGATTGGAAAAAGAGTAGAAAAACAAATGACATATTGATTCACCTGGATGAGTCTTGAAATAAAGTAATACATACATCATTTGGCCAGTTAGCTTTGTTTTGTTTTAAAGGGAGCTCTGAGAACACTAATGAATGACTAGAGGCTGCTCAAAGATATAAAGAAAAGAAGACAGTTAGCTTAGGTTAGGTTAGGCATAGTGGATTATCATTATCATTACCTGTAGTTATAGCTAAAATGACAAAAGTGCATAAATGGAAATACATTCATAAACTATTATTGACTTGAAATTAGTCATAAAATCTGCATGTACATGTCAATTCTTTGTCCTTCTAGTTCAATTTCGCTTAAGCAGGGAATTATTCTCCCTTTTGCTCTCTTTACCTGTTTCTTATGCTTGTAATACTGCAAATATAAAAACATAATTCCAAGTGTCATAGCTCTACAGCACGAAGTAAACGTACTGGAAGAGTGAGAAAGCTAATATTTATACACAGATTCACTTAGTCTGGTGCGAACGTTTCCAGACTGGTACATGTTCTAGAGATAAAGCGATACTAAACAGCAGGAGCTGCCAGTTGTGTCTAGTGGAGGCCTTTATTTGAGCTGCAGATTCTTCAGCTAAGTATTTGAATTCAGAAACATCTTGGCTTCCCAATCCCCGCCAGAACCCAGCTGTTTTCAAGACTCGTATTCCTGGCTGAGGATGCGGGAGTAGGTTCAAGAGGCAGAAACCTTCCTGAAAGTAAAAGCTTGCTGCAATAACTCATACCTGAGAGTAAGAGATGGATTTGGGTGAGTGCAGTTAATGGTGCAAGGCAAGAAGATGGGACTTTGGTGCAGGGATGTAGTTGGGTTCTTGGCAAGTTAAAGCTCTGTCTTTTCATCTCAGAGTGTGGAACAGACAACTGAGAGAAAAATATGGAAATGCATCTTCTGGAGTATGTGAATGCTAAAGCTGCTAATCATTGCTTTCTCTTGGAGTGCTTCTGCACACTAAGTGTAGTAGTCCTGGGATTTATCTCATCTAATTTTAACATCTGCATGCCACAATTATGCAAAACTCCACCGTTTGATTTTATGAAGGCCTGGGTCCCTCTTTTGTTCAGATTTTTTTCTGGGTGGGTTCACATCTACAGACTTTGCTTTGGATTTCAGGTCCAAATAAACTCGAAATACAGGCAAAACTGCCAAGTTTTATCTAGTTCCTTGTCAAAATCATACAATAACACAAAGTACAAATCAGCTAAAGTTCACTTGAAATTGGACTTAAAGTTCACTTTAGAAAATCTAATAATTGTATTAAACATGAAATAATGTGGATTTTGCATAACTTGGAGTAACGTAGAATGTGTTCCTTGTAGGTCCAGAAACTTCATTTTAGCACCTCCTTCATCATTTTGTCTGACATTCAGTATCATTTGTCCTGTCCAAACTGTCCTGTCCTGTCCTGTTCATTGAACTTGGTGATAATTTGATTAAATTCTAAGTAACAGGTTCAGAGTTGAATATATTGGGCCAGCTGAGCTGAAGAAAATCTGTTTGACGGATTTCAAATCCCTCTCCTGAAGTGCTCCATCCCTCTCAAGATGTTTGTAACAACAATCAACAAACAAACAAAAAAATCATTGTATATTATTTTTATCTTTCTTTCTCATAATCATAGTCCCTGTAGTTATTGTATCTTTAAAAAAGAGGTATCTAGAGGATATATTTGATTATATGTTGCACATGTAAAACTCATTTTACTGTATAATGTATCAAATAGTCACTGCTCTATCACACGTATAATTTAATTGTTGAGTCTTTAGGCAGCAACATATGCTCTGATAAACATCTAGCAAAATGAAACAGTGTGATATGAGAAGGAAGGACCACTCAATAAACTCATCATCTATGTTATTTCTTGAGTCAACAGTGAGCAATAAACAGACTTTTCCAGAGTGCAACTCATTTCATTCTAAAATACATGTCTAAAACATGGGAGATCTGTTATCCTGTGGGTATATGTTAGATGAATAATGTTACATAGATCTGTCAGATCAAAATATACTTCTCATGGTTTTCCCTATCAGGAAAATATGTATTTGGACTTAAATCTGCCTTTTAGCCAGTTTTAGAACTCCAAGGATAATTCTGTGGAAAAGACTTGTATTTCAAAGTCTATCCCTTTTATAGGTTTTCAAAAACATATACTGGAATAGAATAACAGAGGGAGAATACTTTCAGTTTTGATTAAGTCAGCATTTCAGGGTTAAATAGTTATTTTCTCTACTGTTGTGTGTAAATTTGCTGTAATAAGAAGTAGCTCACATGTAGAAACACTGGAGTTACTGAGAACATTTAATATGATGACTGATTATTTAAAATATGCTGTGAAACATTTTGGATTTAGAAATACTTATGCCCTGAAGACTATCATGAAGAATGGCTGCATTCCATGGCAAGAACAGTGTTTGGAAACCTTAGCTCACTCCAGCCTACTCACAATGATGATAAATTGCGTTTATCATACAGTGTATGAGCAGTTTTTATGCAGGTGGTTTTATTCATTTTTTTTTTTACACACACACAAAAAAACCCTCTCACTCCTTCACTATTATATTACCTAAAATACAAGCAGTAGCTACATCAGTTTTATATCAGTTCCTACAAAAGGAATGGAAATCCTAGAGTTGTTTTGGTCTATTCTAAGTATCCTGTTATGGAATAAAATGAAGAAAACTCCAGAACTGCTTCAGTGTCAGTGTTCATCGTGCTAACCTATCTAGTTCTGTGCTCCCTTTGTAGCTTCCATGGAGTAGAAGAAAGGAAACAAAATGTGTCACCGTGTACTCTTGAGAGATCAGATTGTCGCTTCCAGGTTTCTCCATTAACCAGGAACTGAAACAAGAAGTATCAATCAATTTCTTGCTCATTCATCTTTCAGTGAAAACTGATTACAAGATTATGAACTTTGCTGAGAAAGTCAAGGACTTCTGTGATAGAGGTCTCAATATGAGCAGATTTGAGGAGGACTGAAGTGAGTGAACGACCATGTGCTCCTCTCCCTTCTTTATCTCTTTCCTAGAACAGTTCCTCAGCAATAAGCAATGACAGATAGCAACAAGTCAGGACCATCTACATCACCCATCACCACTGACCGTTATCCTAAAGCCAATTTTGACCTATATCATAAGTATACTTCTTCCTATTCAAATGTATTCTAACAGGGAAGGAAGATAAGTGAGGGTCCCCAGTCTCAGAGACGACACTTTTATAGCATCAGTTTCTAATTATTTGAGGGGTAAAAATGAATTTCCTCCTCTACCTTTCAGAAAAATTGTTGGTACTCCATGTGAAAGGAATTTTTTATTTGTCATTACAATTCATTGTCATGACCTTGGTTATGGGAATTTCTGAAGAGCAGGGAGGTATCTGCTTACAGTAGTATCTAGAGAGGTTGGTCTTAGCTCACAGCCACTGTTTCCACCCTTCATCTCCTCATTTCTTCTCAACTAAATTGGGTAGATTTTTGCTTGATAGTGTGGTTTTTGAAACTTGCCTATCCCTGTACATAACAAGGTGAAACATATGAAACAAATCTGAAGTCATGAATTCAATCTGCACAACACTTTGATATTTCCAAAGCAGCAAGGCAGTGCTGAGTCTAAAGCTTCATCCTTTCCATTTTTGTAAAGCAAAAAAAAAAAAAAAAAGGGGAAAAAAGTATCTTTTTTTTTCTTCTGCAAATCTGTTATGACATATAACAAACATGAACTAATAGAAAACTAATCTAAAATTCTGAAGCCCCGCACTCATAATAAGTAAAAAATAACAAAAAAAAAATTAAAAGAGAGGATGCTTCATTTATGGAGTTCATAAATTCATTTCACTATAGCATTTTTCTTATGATATCAGCAGTTTTCACAGTAGTAATACCCATGCACAATGGATCAGACTGGTCTATTACTGCAACATATTTAAGAACATGTTATTCCCCAAGTAGCTGTCACTAAGAAGGCCTCTACAGACTACTCATAGAATAAAGTATTGCTTAGCATAAGTAAGATTATCACAGACTGTTCCTTTATGAACCCATGCAACAACAATAATGAAAGTATTTTGAGTGAACAGTCTCTAACTCTGTCATAAGACTCTGCTTGCCACAGTCAACAAACCATCTTGATTGTCCTTCTTGCAATTTGTAAATTAACCAGAATTAATCTATTTGGAACTCATGAGCTCAATTCAAAACCATCTGCTATTTATTCTTTTAGAGTATTTTGTGACCTAGGTTATGGTGGGACATAACATATTTGCTGTGCTAGTCACAGTCAATACACAGTCAATACAAGTCAATGCAAGTGAAGAACGGGAGCCTGACACAGCTCAGCTGAGTCTGAAATAAGGGTTAGACTGGCTAACCTGTAACATGCTTTTTTAGGAAGATCAGTTGAACAGAAGAACAGTGTCTGTGTGAAGCTGACCTGATAATTGGGCATAATGTGGTTCTAATTTTTTGAAGATTTTTGGCTTTTTCTTTAGGCCACTTAAACATGCTTCAGTAACATAACTATATTATATATAGTTATAGTTATTATATAACCCTCAGAAATGATATCAGGAAAGAAATCACATCAACTAATTTTTGCCAAAAACCCCTCAATAACTGACAATGAATCAGAGTGCTTCAGAGTGGGATATTTGTTTGTTTTGTTTAGCTTGATTGGTCAGTGAAAAAACTTCATAGATAGGGCGATTACAACAAAAGAATAATAGTCAAACTCCTGAGAACAAACTACTAAAATCACCCACCTCTCTTTCTTCAAGGTCAGTAACATTCCTGAGTCATTCCTGAGTGAGAAAGGGATCAGCAGAGTATTCAAATTCTAGGAAATTATTTTTAAAAAGTGATTAAACTTAAAGCTGAGAGAGACCTTCCGGAGCTTTCAGGAGGACTTGTATCATGGACATATTATACCAGTGAGAAATATCTTTTTCTATATGCCACCCATTTTTTCAAATACAAAAATTGCAAGTGGATCTTGGTCTTCACCTATTTTAAAACTCAACATTTTTACTGCTCCCAGTGGAGAAGTGATTTGTTTAGGGTTCATGTCATCTAATTTTAGAATGGGTCATGGTTATTTGCAGCTTTATTGGCACAGTAAAAGCAAAGTGACTGCAACTCTGGACTTTAAAAATGGCTGAACACAGCAAGTAAGAGGAGTTGTCTTTGCAGAGGCAGAACTTCATTCTCCCCTCCCAGTCACAAGCAACCAGAGGCTAGGCACTGACCAGCCCAGGTGCTGTGCTTAGTGCAAGGCACTCTAGATAAATACCGTTCAGCTCAGTGTTTCACATATTGTTTTTCCTCAGGCCTTCCTTTAGGTGAGCAACTTCTTGAAGAATTCCATGAACACCTCCAAATGCCTGGCATCCCTGGATGAAGTTTACAGAATCACAGAATGGTTGAGGTTGGAAAGGACCTCTAGAGATCATCTAGTCCAACCCCCCTGCTCCAACAGGGACACCTAGAGCACGTGGCACAGGGTGGCATCCAGGTGGGTTTGGAAGATCTCCAGAGAAGGAGACTCCACAGCCTCTCTGGGCAGCCTGTGCCAGTGCTCTGTCACCCTCACAGGAAAGAAGTTCTTCCTCACATGGAGATGGAATTTCCTGTGATTTAATTTGTACCCATCACCCTTTGTCCTGTCACTGGCCACCACCGAGAAGGGTTTAGACCCATTCTCCCTACATTCTCTCTCAGGTGCTTATACATATTGACCAGATCTCCTCTCAATCTTCTCTTCTCTAGGCTAAACTGGCCCAGCTCGCTTAGTCTTGGTAGCTCTTGAAGAATGTGACTACAGCTGACATGCAATTCTCCATCTTCAGTACTTTTGCAAAAGATTTAGAAAATGATGCACTAACACGATAAAAAACACATCTAAAGAAAAGGAGACTTTTATGTTCTCCCCTCTCTTTTGGATAAAAACTATTGTACAGAAACATTCTCAGAAAGATAAACAAAAAAAAAGAAAAAATAATAAAAAGAAAAAGGAAGCAGAACCCTGTAAGCATCCCTTACAAGCAAATAAAAGTAGAGAGAAGATACCAAGGACTACTGGCCTATCTATTCAGAGTCTAGGAAGTCTGGGACGTTATTCAGCTACAGGCTAAAACATGCAGATCTAGGAGATCCCTTGTAGGTATGTGATGAAGCCCACTGAATGTCTAGTGTTCCTCAAATAAGTTTTGAGAGTCATTTGGCTGAACAAGTGCATGTGTTCAATTTGGATGGAACCACACCAGGCACATACTGCCTTTCAACAGAGTAGAGGCTACCTGATGTATCTACATAGGCCTGGCAGGACAAAAGTAATTCTGGCGCAGCTCCTAAATATAACATGGGAATTATGTTGCCTAAGAAAAAGGAAGAGTCAGAAAACAAGATAAATATTGCAATAGCAGGAAATATGTACTGTGGTAATATATGTAACCATCCATATAGACTACTTCATTCTAATAGCATATTATATTGATTTGTTTTTCTCTTAGATTAACTGTTATCTAAAATTATATAGTCTCATATCTTCCTTTTTCAGCTAAGAAAACAATTTGTTTTCTTTGTTTGTTTTTCTATCTGATCATTAGTATATCTAATAATGTATTTTTTTTCTGACTGTAATTATTGAAAAAATAAAATTAATTAAAATTAAAGCCATTGATTTTTATAATCGATTGTTTTTGATACACCCATAATCTTCATTAGAATCAGTAAAACATGTAAAAAGCTTACTACAATCAAAAGGGTGCCACCACTGATAATGAAAATAAAGCCACAAATAATATTTATATTTTAATTAAATAGCAATGTAAAGTCTGTTTTTTTGTGTGTGTGTTTGTCTACGTACATAATTCTTATGCTGGGTAATATAAAAAATGACATTGGTCATGATTTGACTTTGTCATAATTTGAATCTTAAAGATTATTACCTCTGTGCCCTGAAGATGGAATAAGTGTTTTCCAGTCATTACTCACTCTGCATGCTAGGTAAAAAAGTTGCCCATTTGAAGTTTTTAACTCTGGAAGGGTAGCAGTCATTACAATAATGGAAAAAAGCACTTAGCAATTGAATGTTTCTCACATAACAGGCTATAAGTTTTTGTTATGCAATTTAAAATGATCTTTTTTTTGTATGCTGAATTTTATTACCTCATTCATCTATTTACTGAAGGTTAAGTTATATCAAAGAATTGATGACAGATTCTATGATCATAAACACAACTCCTATCTGAGAATACATCATGGCAAACTAGAAGAAATGGGAAAGGATTTCATTTAGTAATATACATTAGTTCTCAAATATCTGACTTAAGAGTTTGATTTCATTAAACATAATTATGTTAACTCAATTCAACCACCTTTTCTTTGTTTTTCAGGAAATTGTAAGTATTATTGAAATGATGAAATTTGAAGAAAGGTGGAATATGAGAAATATCTGGCATCGAAAGGTTCAGTGAATATGTTATATCTTAGAAGTCCTATGTTAGAAACTGGTTTAATCTCCTATTTTTAAATGCTACTTCTCTTTATTTCTTTAAACTTTTAAGTCCATTATGACCTCAAACACAGAAATGGAAAGAATTTTTTCCTTGTATAAACAGATAAGAACAGATTGCAGACACTTGATAGATGTTGAATACGAGCTTCCTACTAAAATTAGTTTCAAATGTAAATCTAAAGGTTTTTATAAATTGGTTTCAGAAGGCAAAGATGAAGCAAAAGGCATTACAGACATTGAGTAGTATTATAAAATAGTAAATTGAAATTGATAATCTCAAAATATTTGAACACAGGGTCTACACATTCTTGAGGAAAAGTACATTCTATGTTAAAGATATTTTTTCCTGAATAATATTTAAAATGAAGTAATGTCCATTATTTTTCATACGACTGGTCTTTGTTCTTATCCAAGCAAGCTGGAATATAGCTCATTAGAAAGAAGAATTCAGGATGTCTTCTTTATATTCAGAGATACATAAAAACATCCTGCTTTTTTAATGCTTCTCTCTCTGATTTAATCAGACTATTTTTTTCCTCAGCTGCGTTATAAAATCAACAAAAGAGTTTTTGTGTCCTGCTTCTGAAATAGATGATTTCCCATAAAGAACAGGAGATCTTAGGCATTTACTCTGTACCAGAGCCCGCTTGTTGTTACACTTCTTTCTTCATCTCATTTAGATTGGTTCCTGGCAAGCAGGAGTGTTCCATTTTCTCTATATTCTTGCATATTGTCCCTTCTTATCCTTTAACTTTTCCTCAGAAGGTTGTTGATACCATCCTTTATACAAAAGTGCGACCAGCCCATGACATGGAATTGAATCATGCCCTTGCTGGAGTTGTAAAATAGTTGGTAGAAACTTTGTTCAAAATTATCCAGACTGGATACAGAGACCTAGATTCTTAAGTACATTTAGACATCTATTTCCCCTGGATTGCAAATTGACTATTTAGATGTCATTTAAAATCTGGACTGTGAAGGCTACTCCTGTAAAGTTGAGTTATCTGCTGCAATTCATGTTCATCCTGCATTGTCTCTAAGAAACATTCCTTTTTCAGGGTCCAGCTCAGTTTCTGATTAATTTGAGCTCAAAATAAGCAATGACATAGTCATCATGGCAAGAAAATTTTAATGGTTCTTTGGTATTTAGAACCATTTATTTCACCTAAAAGATTATTAGAATTAATGTGTGCAATATAATCATGTTCATCGTTTGAAATTAATAAAGCTGTGTAATATAGCTCTAATAAATCAATTTTATCTTCTTCCATTGGCAGGCTATCAAAATAAATTCTCCACTGGGGTCCCATAAGGAATATAACACTAAGGTGTTGGCCATAGTATCTCTGTGGAAAAACCCTAAAGGATCATGTGCTACTGAAAGTGAATAATGATCAAAAATCAGGCCTAACACTCATAATGGGTATTAAATATTTTGACCCTGGCCTTTAACCAAGAGGTCTAGGAGATGCCAGCTATAAAAAACCTAAGTTTTGTATTGCATATACCATACTTACATATTTTTCTGAGTTTCCATCTTTTTGACCCATCATGATAACATTTTTTTTCTGGCTCTTCAGTTTCTGTTGATCCAAGGGGCTCATTTAATATCCACTGATGGAGGAGGGAATCCTTCCATGACTTCAGTGAACTCTGGATCAGATCTCGCATTTTCTGAAACTTCCATATCCTTTGAGACTCCAGCTCTCACAGTTTTACTTAGAAAATTTTAATATAAAGATCAGCCGTCTTGTTGCTGAAAGTGATGCCAGTCCCATTATTTATACCACATCTTGCAAACCCACAGGAGTTAAGCAAAACTGAAATCCTCCAGGAGATTGACTACCTTGATGAGTGTAGCATAAGTCACCCAGGCTGAGGCCACTCACTCAAATATTTCCGTGTGTAAATATTAAGTTACAATATAGTGTAATGGAATTAACAGTGCACACCCCAAGTAAGGTGCAATGAAAGAGCTCAAGTTCAAGTATCAGTAGTTACACATGCATCATTCCTTGTTTTCTAAGGGACTTGGATTATTTCAGATATGTAGGGAAAACCCTTCAAGATTTTCCATCCTTGGGGTACCATTGTCCTTTTTGCTGTAGCCCAGACCTTGTTCTGGGGTTAAAATTGCTCCCAGCTTGTAAGTACTTATGTCCATCTTTGCCACAAAAGGGATTGGACACATGGTCCTCACTAGGACTACTCACTGAAGTGCATCTGTTACTGCTGTAACTGTTAACTCTCTTGAGTTTAAAAACAGATCTAGTCTCCTCTAACAGTCCTCTTTTCACCTTTGCTAGAATATTACCCAAACATGTGGTTGCATTTTGTGGTTTTGGACCCTGGGAATAGGGGGAAGTGAGACAAATTATGTAGTGCATATCAGCCACCCTACAAAACTTTTGTTTCATAATGGTCACTTGTTCCTGTGGATTTTCTCTGGACACCATGTGCACTATGTCTGTGCCATCATATAATACCTGCTAGGGCAGATGGTCTAAATTTTCCATATTGCCTACCCATGTTATAGAGGAAAAAAGATTGGTGATATCCACCTTCCCTAATAAGTCTCAGATGATTTTCCTATCCAGCCAAGATAGAAAGGGCAAAACAGAAAACTTCAACTTAGAATCTTTTCTTAACTTTCTGCTAAAACATTAGTTAATTCTCCAAAGCAAAATAATTAACAAATATACATAGGAACCATTTCTCCACTTTACATCATCTGATTTAATTATATTTTTTTAAAGGCACTCAAAGCCTCTAGACCACTAAACAGTCTAAGAAAGTTCCAAATTTTCATTGTGGAAAGACATATTTTTCACACAATAAATATGTAAAACAAGCTTCTGAAACCTCATGGAGGTTTTCTCTAATTCCTCTAATTTGATATTGCCCTCTAGTTAGTTACAATCATTATTTTTCCTATGCCCTTTGCTTCAGTCATCATTCATCAAGTCTCAGACTAAGGAGTTTTTACAGCTGGGTCATAAACCAAATCAATGGAAATGTTGATGCAGCATTAACTATATCAGTCCTAACAGGTGTCTTTATAATAACCCTTGTAAAAGCAACACCTCTATGCAGCTCTCCAGCAGGCTCTAAGGAGCGTGCTAGAAGTAGGGAGCAGGGAAAAATAAGTAATTAGAGTTCCCACTAACCAGAAAGATAGGTTCTTTCAATTTCTGTCCATTAAAGTCACACATGTAAGCATTATGGCAATATGGATCTCAGCTGCACACTTCCAGGAAACTCATGATAAAATATTAAAAAATCACCCCAAAGAGAAATTGCTAATCTTCCAACTACCCCGCTCATTATATGCCAGTCCATGAGCTCTGCCACGCATTCATATGCAGGTACTTACACAAGGTGGAATAAGAAAGAAAAAGGTGTCTGGTAGAGTGATATGTATATAAAAAAATGTTGGTCTGCCCTCATCATTTATTATATGAACTAAATTAAAGAAAACCTTTGAGTTTCATACTGGAAGGCAGATTTGTGGCATACATTATGTGTGTGTCTGTATGGCAGCATTTTCTTCAGTTTGGTTTCTAAGGCATGGGTGGGTGTGAGATGGGGACTTAAACTACATCACAAGTAGGTAAGCCTGTATGCTGATCTCCTCTTACCATGGGACATGCATCATAGCACTAGCATGGAAAAAGAAAGTTGGTGGCTGCTCCTTTTCTGCTCTTTTTTTGTCGGCATCTGTCTTAAACAGAGCTACATGTTGCAGGCAGAGGCTGGTTCCAAAGCCCTCTCTCACACATCTGCTCAGTCCTCTGGTTCTCCGTGTCCTGTGTGCTCATCTGGTCTTCATGTCAGAGCACTGAATATAGTAGTAGTGATGCTCTTTATATAGCCAGAAGTAAGACAATAGTTCCCAGTCACTGAGGCTTTAGAAATAGTTTAAATAAAAAACACAGGTCAATAAATATTCTTATGCTAGTTGCTTTTCTATTTTTTTCTAAGGGCCTTTTCATATTAGGCCCTTCTTGTCAATTACGGTCTATATTTGCCCAGTGCAATTCACAGACAATGTCATATGAAAGACCCATAACCACTTCTCTCTTGGTTGGAGAACTTGCATACATCCCTGCAGAGTGGTGGAATCCTCCATATGCTTTGCCAACCTTGTGTCTGTGCGTGGTGGCAGGAGATTGAGAGCTGTAGCAACACTTTTTTTTTTTCCTCAAAAAAAGCTGAAACATTTCCTGCAGTGATCAGTCAAAGTTCTTATGAACTTTTGTATGATTCACAACTGCCTAAACACAATAATTGTTTAAATTTCTAATGATATGTAAAGGAGCAAAAAGATATTCAATTCCTTTAGAAAAAAATGTAAGCAGGGTAGAGAACATCAGGAAATTCACAAATATAGTGTATTTTAAAATAAGACAAAACTTCTTTTATTTCAATGAGGATCTCTTTGGAAAAATCCAGGTGCCTTTGTACAGCAGAACTTACGGATACAGGCTTACTAGGTTTCTTGCTTTTTTAAACTGTGTCTCACCCACAGCACCACAGTTTATTTGAACCTCCAGAAAGTAATCTCCCCTGTAAAATGTTACGTAAGTGACTTGTGAAACAGAATACACAAGTGTATTATCAGCATAGCAGTACTTTTTAGGAGACTGTTTCCTTATGGTCCCTTCCCAACCTGACATTTAACAGCGCTGGGGTGGGTGCAGTGGCTCTTCCTCAAGTACCTCACATGAAATGTCTCCCAAAGCTTCCAGACCAAAACACCTGTTCCTGCTTGTGGTCTTTTCCATTCTCAGTAGCAGCATCTAGGCCAGATCAGCAGGACTCAGAGAATGATTTAGCACCCTACTGGTCCAAACTGTTGAAATTTTAGTCATCTTTAGTTATCTTGGGGGTAAAAGAAGGACAGAGAAGGAATAATGCCTAAGAGCCACACACGAGAGAAAATTTCCTTTTTTTTTTTCTTTTTTTCCTATCACCTTTCACCCTGCTATAAAGGTCATGCAACATTTGTCCCTTATTTAGAAACATTTTCAATGTTACTAACACCTTTAAAGATGTTGTTCCAGCTTTGCAATGCATCCTAAGGCCATTATGTAGAAGTCTTCTTATGTAACTTAATATGACCTCTCGGGTTTATAAGACGGGCTCATGAAAATGTTACACACAAAACCAGCAAGATCTCTCTCCTCATCAGATACCTGTGCAGTCTGTGCTGGTTAAATGCTGGGTCATGGGGTATAAAAAGAGTGAAAGAGGCCTTTCTTTTAATTCTTTTTTGGGTCTGCTCCCACACAAGCACCTCTCTGGCCTCATTATCACAGTTAGAGCTCCCTCTTCTGATTCTATCACTCCTCCTCCTCCAGGATGAAGAACTTAATATTACTATGTGCAAAAGTAGGACATACGTTGACGAGAGCCCAATAAAACTCTCCACCACTGAGCTGATATTGTCCATACGCTGTCTGTCAGCATTGGATTGTAATTTATAGAGATATTAAATGTAAGGATACAAAACCTGGAATCACTTTGGAGATCAATGCTCCAAATTTTCCAATTTCCAATGCTTCAAATGTTCTCACAACATGCAAAAACCAACAGTGCAAGTATCACCTCCAGAGGAAACTAATTTAGGGGTAGTCACTCAGCCAGGATGTCTCTGAAAAACAAGTGTTTGCCATGCAAAGCTTTTGTAATTCCGGTAAAACTTGGGAGTTTCTTTGGACACTACCAAAGATATACAAAGTGATGTCTCTCCTTCCTTCCTTCCTTCCTTCCTTCCTTCCTTCCTTCCTTCCTTCCTTCCTTCCTTCCTTCCTTCCTTCCTT
>JAWLRI010001104.1:1160383-1189048 GCA_034781795.1 Crypturellus tataupa
GGGTTGGACTAGATGACCTCTAGAGGTCCCTTCCAACCTTAGGCATTCTATGATTCTATGATTCTATGATTATCCAAAGACATAGTGGAGTCTCCATCTTCGGGACCTGAGCAATCTGCTCTAGCTGAACCTACTTCATGTGGGGAGTTGGAGCAGATGATTTCCAGTATCTCTTCTAACTCCAACTATACTGTGATTCTGTGATATTTTTTCAGCATAAGAAGCATACTACATGCATACTGGAGATATCGAAGAGTCTTTTATCATTGTAGAAATTTGACAGATATTCTAAAGAAAGCACATATTAAATATACTCCTGGATTTTCTGCTCCACTTTTCTTTTTTCTAAGGTTCCTCTTCAATGCAGAAGACATCTTACAGATTAAAACTGTTGTTTTAGAAATTATAGAACTTAGAAGTTATAGAACTTATAACTTTTTTTTACACATACATCATGAGGAAAATTCCAATATATCTTTTATTTTAGATTTAAAAAATATTTTTTGCCACTTAGAACCTGTGAAGCATCAAATATATGTGCAAAATTTAGTTAATTTTATTTTTTTTATTGTCTAAAATATGTAATGGGTGTTCAAAGCAGTTCCACTGAAATATCGCATGAACAGAGACTTCAGAAACAGAATATTTGCTTTTTTAGAATTTGATTTTAGAGGTATTTATAGTAGCTGAAGCCAAAAGACAGTATGATCTATATCCTATTAGATACCTACATCTACAGATGAACTCTTAGGACTACTGATTTTCTAAAGAGAAGAACTTATGAGAGAGAGAATTCAAGGAATAAGGTCAAAAATGCCTTGTAACTGCGGAAAGAGATCCTGAAGTACTCAGAGGGAAAATATTCCATGACACTCAATAAAAAAGTCAAGATACGCTGCTTGGAACAGTTAGCATATATATTTTTAACTCCAATTTGGATGGTCTATGAAAAACTCAGTTTAGAGATATTCTTTATAATTATCTGAAGGGGAGGGTGGCCTAGAAAAAAAGTTTCATTTATCAAGAAAAACATACTAATACTTTACACTTCTACAGATGTGGGTTTCAGTAACACAGAGCACTCGATCTGGTTTACGGAGAGTAAGCAGTTCCATCACTAAGACTAGATGGAAAGAAAGGGAATCCAATAGAAGTAGTGAGACCATTTATTCTGTGAACTACTCAACAGTTCTTAGCTGTTGGCTATATCTCACATCTTTTAATCATATTCATTTTTTTTTAATATGGCCTCACTATTCTAGAGTAATGTTAGAAATGCTCAGGTACCACAGAGGATAACAAAATGTATGGGAATGGCCTTTCTTTCTGCAGCCGCATTTTCCTGTCTACAAGTAAAAGCTTACCATTTGAGCCACATGGGAATAAAGAGAACTGTTAAACAGTTTTTCTTTTTTTTTTTCCTAGAAGAAGGTGGAACAATTCTGACCGCACAATGGATCCATTTTCCAGAAACAAAAGGAAAAGAGTGTATAGTTAAAACTAAAATTTGTTATTAGAAAAAGAAAAATTGAGTGCACTTATGTTAGATAAAGCCTCAGGTCCAAAGAACATGATTTCACAAGCATTAGTAAAAGGCATGAAATTAACTGACATTCTTAAAAATGAGGAGGAGATTCCTGAGGATTAGGAAGTGGCAAATACAACTCCATTAGCTTAAAAAGGGTCAAGACATTAAAGACCAGGAAACTAGAGACCGGTGAGTTTAACATCTGTTGAAGGGAAATCTTAGAAACTTTACACTGTGCAGTAGGAAGAACACCTGGGAAAGTGGTTTGGTTAAGTGCAAGCAGAGTAGAATCAAGGAGGTTGTGTTTAACTAACTATAAATGCCAGTAATAAATAAATAATAGACCTGATCTGCTGGTTTGCTTGAAGACACCAACTCCATGATAAGAGAAAGGGAACTTTATGGCTCTGCATAGCAACACTCTGTTGAATGTATAAAATAAGCCATGAGGCAGTAGGCCAAAAAGAATACTGAATAGAAATGGAGTTTAAGAATATGAAAGAAAGGCTCTTTTATATTCTTAAAGAAATAAGGGAACTTTTGATGTAGAAAGGGAATTAAAGCAGAAGAGCTGTCACTCAACTGATTTGAGTGAATAATTACAAATTAGTATAGCCATTGAATCTTAATAATATACCATTTTGAATTTCTCCATCTAAATCTTTCTTGAAATTAAATTATAATATCTTTACAAAAAAAAAGTCCAGTAAGGACAGTGATCCATAAATATGAAGTCTTCAAAGTAATAATCAACAATCAAGCAAGGGATTTTTGTGGGGTAGTTAGCATATAAAAGCATTAGGGCTCACTAGCTTAAAGTCTATGAGCAATTTTGAGGATAACTGGAAAGTCAAGAGACTTTTTTCAATAGAGGGTCTATTCCTCTTTCTGTTAGCGATGTCCATGCTAATGAGCACATTATTTTAATGTCTCTGTGTTCCAGATTTCCCTCCTGTTAAACAGATAATAAAACCAGTAGGTTTCATGAGGTTTAAAGTATTAAGGTTTTGAATTCCTTTGAAAACTTAAACGGTGAAGGTCTATAGATGTGTAAAATATTCTTATACAGAAAGATATATATATGGCATATTAGGCACAGCAGGGCCCTCATTTGCTATGAATCAGAGGTACTATAAATCTATTTATGTCAGGTCATAAATCTTTTTGACCAGACTTTGATAATAATGTGTCCTTGGATGTATTTGATCTCTTACTCCTCTGACATCACAAAAAAGGTTGTTCCTGAATCGTGATGTATTAACTAGGACTGGGCAAAAGAAAACCCACTACGTGTTTGACTCACACTGTCCGAACTGTCCATACGGTCTACCTTGCCTTAGGTAGCTGTCTGCATTAGAAACATAGTCACAACCTCTACACTTCCCTAAAAAGAAAAGAGTTGCTCTAGTAATAGGAAAGTCAGAGACACAGCCAGAGATTTTATCTATAAATAATTTTTTCCTGTGCATATCTACTTAGAGTGACTAACACCGCAGATCAGTGCCTAAAGTTAGGTGTGATGAATCAAAGATGTAGATCATTTTATCCAACTCCCTGAGGACAGTGTTGGTGGAATTCATCTTCAGGTGTAGAAACCTCAATGTAGACCTCTATAGAAAAAGATACTAAAGAAAATACTCTTCACAATGGGTTAGTCAAGAAGAGGCTTTTAGGTTAACACGAGGCAGACAGGGCAAGGTATTTTTCTCACTAAAGAGATTTGTTTTGGTATGATCAGAGTTGGTTGCAATTTCCATATTCCCTTGGGAAAGAAAAAAATGAAAATCCAAATTTTAATGCAAAAAAAGTAAAATTTCTTTAAAATTTCTGCTGTGATGCTTCAGACAATATGAAGTCCTTTGCTCTTCCTTTTAGCAAAAGTTTGGGTTCCCTGACAGAACTGGGTCTCCTGAAGGGCAGGATGGGATAAAGATGAGGTGATATATCATCAGATCCTCCAGGTTGTGCCGCTATGATTTGTGGTGCTGCAGGACTTGTTTGGTTGAGTTTAAATCAGCATTGCAGCAGCAAATCCCAGTAAAATATTGTGACTGTCTCAAATACAGTTTTAGAGGAATATTTGATCAAAATGAAACAAGTGGACAACCTCCCAAATCCTCAAAACACCACGCACAGGCAGGGCATTTTTCACCAATAATAGAATGTTTAATCCCAAGTTTAGACAATAATTTAGGTAGACTGTTTTAGTCAGCTTTTGGATATAGTATAATAAAAATGCACAAATCGTAACTAAGATGTATATTTTTAGTAGATGATCATCAGTGATTCAAAAGAGCTTGATTATCCTCACACTTTCAATTTTCACTTGAATAATCAGCTCTCTGAAATGGAATTATTTCTGTTTTACACAAGTACCAGATCTATAAAAATGCATAAACATACCCACAGAGCTGAAGTGCTGCAGGCTGAAGTTTGTCCTTCTTATTGCCTCTGTATTGTTCAAAAAAAAAAAAAAAACTATATTTATGTAGTTTAGTGTATGATTTAATCTCTGAGATCACTGAATTAATTCTGGTTCAGAAGCAGCAAACAGTGAATGTGGAGGATGAGAATGAAGAGCAACTCTGTGGGATAAGCCTCTTCCCTCCTTCTGCAGCCTCATTTTCAAGACAAAATACTTTTAGAAAGCTGGTTTCCTTTAAAAGGGGAGACGGCATGGCAGTAGACTGAATCTATCAATGTTTTCTGCAGGTGTAAAATACATATAAGGATTCTTCCTCATCTCTTGTAAATAAACAAAGTCCTATGTGAAAATGTGGCCCAACATTTAAAGTTCATGAGTAACCAGGCAATATTCTGCAAAGAAATGACTGCTGAGCGGGGAAGCCTTGGGAGTCCAATAAATTGATTTCCCTGCCTACCTAATAGATCATGCCGAGTATCCCCTCCACAATGCAGTGCTTTGGAAATAGAGACTAATCAGGATTTGGGCTGGGAAAGTTTTACATTTCTGCACTAAAGCAAGATGTCAGATAATATGCAGGAAGCTGTTCAGCTTCTGGTCATTCAATATTTCTTAAAAATAACGAATGGAAAAAGATCAGAGATTTAAAAGCTAAACTGCTAAATTTCCTGAAGACTTTCTGCCAAATATCCAATGAAATAATCACAGCAAATAAGCATTACCTTACCAATCTGCATTTTGTTAAATAGCCAAATAATGAAAATTTGATAAAACACATTTTTTTAAGAAGAAAAAAAAAACTTATTTTACATTCCAGATGTCAAAATTGGGGAAAATGGGCAATGAAATGTTAGAAAAGGGCCAAAGACTTGCTTGTTTTTCCAAGACTGGGTTAGGTTTAAAAAAGCATGGCTCAATCCCTTGTAATCAAAGAAATATACCATCAGAATTAAAGTTTCTCAGATCTGGCAAGTCACTAAGCCAACATTAAGTGTATAAATAACAGCCAGACATTTTACTAGTTTTTCTCCAAATTTTTCAGTTTTCAGGAGTCATAAACTGAGATTTGTTTTTTAGGTGCTTGAGTGCTTGTAAAATATTGATTCTGAACATTTCTTGAGAAGGTATTAAGAGCTTTACAATTATAAATAAGGCCAAAGTTTGCTCTTGTAAACATCCTACTCTGCCCCACTGAGAGATGCAAAACAAGAGAATTAGGTCTTTAATTCATGATGTTCAAGAAAAAAAAAAAAGATTGCTTGCAGGAAGGGGAACTAACTGGCATGCTTAAAGGTTGGGGAATCATTAACTGTCTGAAGAGAGTTTGTCATGAGCGGTTCCAGACAGCACTTATTCCATGGCATTTCCATATGGTTACAGGGAAACCAGAACAGCATGACAGTAAGGCAACACTTGACCTAAAACACATGGCAGACTTAGGAGATGGCAAGTGCAGGTCAACATGGACAAAAAGGGGAACCAGGGATGCAAGCAGCAACATGGTGAGAGAAAACCACTGTCTTTGGAAGACAGGAATGGCAATTAAGATTACGCTTCCATTTTCTGCATCCCATGGTTAGGGAGATACGACAGAATTTTAAAACTCAAGCTGCAGCCCACTGTTGAAAGGATCCCATGAAGATCTCAAGCAAGTGAACTAATCTAGGGAATTTGCAGAGAAGCAGTTATCCTTATCAAGTAGAATGCTAAAGAAAGGCTGGTTGTCCAGGAACGTACACACCTATTCTTAATTCATCGATGAGCACAAGTTATAGTAGGACACAGGGACATAAATTAAGATCATCTGAACAAAACTCTTTGCTTGCTGCACATGAAAATTTAGACTGGTTAATATACGATAGGTCCATTCCTGTTTTGACAGTTCTGCCAGTCTAGCAGTAAATTTTAGACCAGATTTTATTTGATCCTTGCATTGTCTAACGATAAATTTGTGCCAGCACAAACTCTCAAAGTAAGGATTATATGTACATCAAGAGACATTAAAGTCCACATATATCACACATTTATAGCAGATGTTCCTAAACAGACAAACCAGGTGCTAAACATATTTTATTCTGATGGGTAATTTTTGAAATTATTGCAATCAATGAGCTAATAATACTGGTGGTAATGATGAAGTCAAGTTATTATTACCCATTACATTTAATCATTGACAGCAAGTTAATTGGACCTAATTGGAGAAATCATCATAAATAACACAGAGCAGATGTAGATGTTTGTTTTTCTACTTCCAGATCTATGTAACAGAGTTATAGATAAAGTTTTGATGAACCAAGGTAAAAGGGCAGACAACATATATATTTTCCTGTGAAGTTATAGTTCACATTGGCAGTGCTGCAAGTCCAACACACACAGACATCTCTGACAAGGTTGGGTAGATAAACACAGCTTCTTAGCTGTTAGCTGTCTCTCAGCATTTTTTAAACACTGAAATCTGGTGTGTTCTCTCCATTACAGCAACAAAGTTCAGGAATTACTGGTGTAAAAGACTGAAAATTAACAAAGCAGAAAAGGGCAATATGATCTGCCCAAACAGATGTATTTAAAATACAGATCTCTGCATCTGCCTTCAGCACTGGAGAATTCCTTTTGAGAAAAATAGGTGCTTCCTTTGTGTGATGTGACTGATCTTATCCTACCATAGCTTTCTTAAAGAGGCTGGACCAGCAAGACAAATGATCTGTTACTCCCTAGCAAGTGTAGATGGTATCAAATGCAAATGTCTACACACAGATGCCTAGGTGAGAGGATCGCATGCAGCTTGCATGCAAACTAAGTCAAAGGCTAGGGAGCAAAGCAACAAACTGTGCCCCCTCCTTGCAGCGTGTCTACTCAGGATGAAGAACAGTGACTGCAGGAATGGGATGGACCTGGTACAGCTACTGCAGGACAGCGTGGGTTTGCACTCATGAGTATATCTTCATTACTAAAGACAAGGTAGCTTAGTCCAGTTAAAATGCTTGAATGGTCCCTTGCATGTTCAGGGCCAAATAATGCTCTCCCAGATGATTTCTGGGCATGACATAAGAGTTAGAACAAAGACAGTAAGTAGCTGGAAGTAGGCACTCGGTTTTGTAGGGCAGCACAGTTTACAAGTATAGAAGCAGACAGACCAGTGCAGTTGGCATTAGGGCCAAAAAACAGACCCTACCACTGTTTGCTTTGTTAGTTCAACAATGTCCACCCTTTTTTTTTTTTTTTTCCTGAAGTTCATGTTATTCATTGGTGGTGGTGGTGTCCTTGATCCTGGAAGAGGAAATAGGATGCTGTGATACAACTTCCCTTTTATGGGGTCACACATCCCTTTGTTCCACCTGGTCATCTTCATTATATTGATATATATTCATACTCAATTCATGAGTATTTCAGGTTTTCTCCCTATCTAATAACTATTTACCAATTGCCACATTTAAATGGGAAGCATTTTACCTACTTATTTATACTGCATCTAACCCTGCAAGCAAATGAGGAATGCAAAATGTAGAGGGGCATTGAGGGGTGACAGAGTCATAAATCTAGAATCATTACTCCACTTTTTACAGCATGGTTTTTATTTATTTCTGCATGCTCCCAAGCTGTTAGTAGGGCACTTGACAGCAGCATAACAATTCTCTTCTCTCAGATGCGCTTTGTGACCAGTGCACAAATCACTGTCCTGCTGAAGAAGTCAGTAGTTCATGCCCGACTATCCTCTTGTGCTTCTGTAATGCACAAACTATGGTCTGTTACCTTAACATCCATTTCCTGCTTTTAAAACCTGACACAGGTAAGCGTTATAGAATTACTAAATCACATAGGTTCTGCCCTGATTACAGCATACAGGTTACTTACTTTGCCAGGATTATATGCAAGCAACTATGAAGAACAGAACATTAATCCATCTACAAATTCTACTTTGGTTTCTAAAACCTTGTAGCAGGTGGTTTGGGGAGAGAAGAAAAAATACTTTCCTACCGCTAAAGTTTACTCCTATTTTCCTATAGTTGAATGGTTTATATGATGGTTTAATATCCAACAACTAGACCACAATTAGGAAGCAAGGTGTTTTGAGGACTATTGAACACTGTCGATTTTTTTACTGGCTTGAGGTTACTTGGTAAATTAAACTGGAGGTGTAAAATACTGTAAAAACGGTATTCCAGCAATATTCTCCCCCAGCATGTCTTGTTCATTTGGTTTGACTGATATACAGTGAAAAGGACTTTAAATACATTTCATTTTCTCCTGTTTCCCTGTATGATTTTAAATGAAAATTGCCTTTTTGGACAAAATTGTCATAATGTAGTTTCTTTCCACTTCTCCAGTGTAAATGTATCCATATCTTATGGTGACTCTTCATCTTCAAGTTCAATCTCCATTTTATTTTAATTATTTGTCTTTACTCATACATTCATGAGTACTCTATATCTTACAGAAGAGGCCTTCCATACCAAAATGAATTTTAAGAAAATTCATTTTGATTCATTAAGATTCTGAGTCTTAAGAATTTAAATGCATGCAGGCTAATCTTCTCCCAGTCCAAACTCAAATTATATCTGTTCTGTTATTTCATGACTCTGTTTAGCTCAGGCACCACCACATCATAAAAATACAGTGCGTGAAGAAGTGTGAGAGAGATCTTCCTCTCTTGTTGTTTTGCTCATTTGTTTTTGCTTGTTTTTTTTAGTGCAGTATCTTTTAAAATATCATAGATGAAAATACTGATCTCTACTTTCAGCCATCTAAAGTTAGAAATCTTGTATAACAAAGAGTTTAGACTGTCTTCAAAAAGTTGTTTTATCCCATTCTTTATGAATTGTGCAAATCTTTCTAGAAATTTCTAATAATTCAGTATGTGGACTAATCCTTAGGCTTGATACAAGGGATTTTTCTTTCCCTTTTTTGTCTTTTATTACAAATAACCAAGGTAAATTAGATTAGATGCCATCCTGAAAATAGTTATTTCTCAACCACCATTGCAGAAAGAATGTTAATGACTGATTTAGACTAACCCTGGATGATCCACCCAGTTTCATGTTTGCATGACACATTTTGTGTTTATAGTCATTTTCCACAAAGCTAAAATGATGCTGACGTCAGCAACTTAGAAAACATTTAAACAAAGACAGAGTTACTTCACCAATCATTAAAGCTGACAGAGGGACAGAGATGGTAAAAGAGGGGGATCCACCCTGGAGATATGGAAGTTAACTGTGCCCAAATGTACTTATTTTTTGTTATCAACATGGGGATAACCAAGCTTTGGAAATGGATGCCCACAAAGGCTGTGCAGGCTCCAGTTTCCAAGAAGAGAAAGTCCTGAGGAACCTGATCTAAGTCCATAGCCGACCTTGCAGTGAGTAGGAGGTTCAACTAGAGACCATCCAAAGTCCCTTGCAACCTGAATAATTCTAGGATTAAAACTAAATATAAATTACCAGAAGACATTCCCAATTCCACAGAAGTGATTTCCAATAGCATATCTGTATTGTCTATAGATGCAACTGCTGGGTTTTTTGTATACTTGTGGTAGGATCGCAAGAATTTGTTTCAATAAAATAAGAACCCATTCAAATACCTGATGTTCACTGACTGAAGTACCAAATTTAGTCAACACATTTTTGAGATTTTAATACTTGGGAAAGAGTTTTCCTGCCAGAACTTAAACTGGAGAACTTGAGCTCCTGCAGTACACTCCTTCCATAGACCACATAAAACAGTAAAATATCTTATTAGTGAGACCAAAATCTTATCTGCCCCAGTGACCAAGAGCAGTTCTCTATGAAAGGCTATGAGAATAGAGCTGGTTGGCATACAGTAAAAATTTCTTTCATGTTCTCTCCCAGCCTCAAGCATTTTGCAGCTTGAAGTCTTCCAGCTTGTTCCATAATGTCCGTTAAGATGGCTTAATTCAACATCTATACTCAGCTGAGAACCTGAAGTTACAAGGATGGATCTGGGCCCTGTTCATTTCATAAACTATAATGGTTCCCAGTGAGCAATGCTCATCTTTCTGAGAAGCATGAGAGTAGTAGAGACCAAACAAATGAGCCCATGTTCACTGGGCTAGTTTTAGAGTGGGCAACCGCAGCAATCCATGAACAAGAAGAGCTGGACAAAGTACAGATGGAAACACTGCCAAGGTGAGTGGCAGTGAAGTGAAAGTCACCTATAAAAAGCAACGAGCATAAGTCAAGAAGTCATTACGTAGCAATAAACTTTGATCAGGACTTATTTACATCCAAAGGATATTTTAGGAAGAAAAGGCTTTGTATTTCATTCACCTTAGACTTCTGACATCTTTAGTTTCCTTACTTTGCTGAGTAGGAGAATTTTTGTTAAACTCAAGAAGCATTAACTCAGGTGAAACTTTCAATAACACCCCAGCTACACTTGCAGACATTTTTACTTTATTGTTTTTAAGATGAATGCTAAGTGGAAACCTTTAATCATCTGCCAATTTATTATTTTCTTAAGAAAAACTAAAATTGTGCTAATGTCCACTGGTAAAAGTTCTACTACTAGCCAGTATGGAGGAAAGGAATCCAAAAACTGAAGAGGTTTTGGAAGCATAGAATTGCTGGGAATCCTAGACTAATAGAAATCAGATACAAAAAAGACCTATTAAGTCCTCTAATCAGTTTTCAATCTAATATAAAACTGTTCCCGACAACACATTTTCTAGTGCCTTGTCCAAACTGGGTTTAAATGATATGAGCAATGGAGTTTTTCCACTTCCACACATTCCTGTAGGTCACTCTGACAGGATTTTTCCCCTGTTATCCTAATTTTCCCACTGTTCTGTGTATGTTAATGCTCCTAAAGTATTTCCTTTTCTTTACCATCAAATATTTTTACAAGATTTTCATTAATTTTAATTAACAAATCTGTTTATTTTTATTTTAATGTTCTAAGAAGAAAAAATAATAAAAAAGAGTTAACCGCTTCTGAATTATGGGTTATTTGGAACATCCACTGAGTTTTTGATCCAAATGTCACAGCTAGTCAGTAACAGTTTGAAACTCTTTAATCTTCAAAGTAGTTGTGATGTTTTGTTTTTTAGTTGGACATATATTTTTCAGGTAAAAAGTATTTTCTATTTTTTTGGAATCAATCATTTCTCCTTCTTTATTCTCTGGCTTTCTCTGATAATTCTGGAGAAATACCTTCATAAAAAGCATAAGCTTTCCTGTTGCTCATTACATTTTTTTTTGCATAAAGATGTAACCAATATTAAGTGAGTTTTTGGGGGAGAATTAACATTTGCATAGATCTGAATTCTCCCTTAGGACAGACAGCAGTCACCGCCCCTGACGTAGAACACGGTACATGTAGCCTTTATAGTGTATCAGTATAAGATGCCATGAGAGTCTGAACCACTTGATTCTTCCAAGATCCTTCCAAGAAGGATCTCCTCTTAAAAAAAAAAAAAATCAAGTGGATCACTAGGACTTTTAGAAACTCAGAAATGGAAAAAGAAATCTGAACCAGTACTGTGTCTTGCTATGTAACACACTTAATCATTTCTTTGTATTTCAGGGTGAGAAAATGTATATTAAGCCTGAGAAAAACTAAATTTTGATGGTCACACACAAGATAAAATGGAAGTCAAATAATACTCTTTGACTTCCAATTCCCCCTGGATAGTTTTAAAGAATTTTAAGAGAGTTTCTTGGCTCCTTACAGACTCTTTAAGTTTAGAACCACTGTGGTTTTAGTCTAAAGGTACGACTGAGGTTAAACTTACCTATTTAATAGACAAGACTGACCTCCTGATAGAGCCTTCAATGATATTGAAGTAATATCATTGACATATTTTTAGATGAGGAAAAAGGAGTCTGGTTAAGATACTAAGTGGAATTCAAATTAATTTCCTGCCCTGGTACATATTCTCTGTGCAACTTTGACTATATATTCTTACAAGTAAGCATTTATTCAGATTGTCTAATTTAAATTCTCTCTAACTTTAAACTAATGAGGTAGTTTTTTTTCCTTGGTATTTGAAATCTCCTTCAGTCTCCACTGCCTGTCAAAGAAGTTAAGGTATCTAATTTTGTTGGTGTGAGGGCGCCTTCTCTTCAGTGATTTCCCTATCTGTAATAAGTACCGATAATACGTCTCATCAAATCTACTTACAATGGTACTGGGTGTAAAGCACCATCATAGCGAAATTTAAACTACTCACAGTTCATTACAACTCCTTTCTAGATATTCTTGAAATCAATCATTGCCTCTGTTTTAGGCCACACTGGTTCCTTATGAACCAGTGCAAAATTCCTGTGAAAAAGAGTATTAACACTAACAGTAAAAATATCTAATTTCAAGAGAACTTACCAGGGTAGAAGTAAACCATAATAATTCTTTTGAAAAATGCATTAATTGGATAGAAATCCAAGGACACTCCTGCAGAAACAAAAGTCAGAGCTCTCCAAATGTGTCTCATTTAGCAACAGAGGCTTTTGCTGCATATAGAGTATATAGCCCATAGAGTATTTTTTCATTTCATTTCCAGCATTTGCTGGTCTGTACCTACTATACCACTATAATTCACAGTTTAACAAAATTCCCATGAATTCTGCCAGAAAACACTGTAGCATACCTTGTGATTTTGGTATGGTGTTTTTCATGGCAGTAAATAGGCGAGCTTTAAGTGAGTAGACAAGTAACAACAAGTAAAGTACTGCTACAGTCTTGTCTATTATTTCACTTAAAGGTAAGTAAGCATCTAAAATTCTCAGGCTTGTCTGTTCACTTTTCTGGCTTTGGTTACAGCACTGTGTCAGTAACACACAGAAAATCATGGGAAATGTTCAGAAATGTTCTTCTATACGAGTGAAGATAGATGGTGTTTTTTAGCTCTGTAAAACATAGGCATTTTGTCAAATCTAGTCATCCACATTTTCTTTACAGTCAGTGTACAGACAGAGATCCTCACAGGAGGACTTATCTTATCCTAAAACAAGTTATTAAGAGTTAACTTTCTTTTCAGAAGAGCTTTTGTTTCCACTGACTACAGAGAAATAATAGCCAGGGCTGAGACTAGATGCCTTACAGCAGAGATTAGCTCAGATGAATCCCACCTGGTTACTGGTTTTGTCTTTTAAGGCTTGTGTACTTAGAAACCTAATTATCTTGTTAGTTATAATCACGGAACTCTGATTAAAGCCAATAAAAGCTCAACAGAAACAATGGATTGAACAATGTAACCCCAGAGGGACTCCTGACTGTAGGTGACAGTGTGATTGGAAAAATGCATCCTTCTAAACAGTCTCATGCTAGAGGAGATATGTATAATGCACATTTTTCTCTTATCTGAATGCTGAACTATAGCTTGGGAATGCTCAGGATCCAAACTGGCTATTTTTGTGTGGCAGAAGCATCTATAAACTCTCTCAGCTCTTGTTTCAAAGTCAGTAAAGTTTGCCTTTCGGACAAAGGGATAATCAAGGTAACTTGTACCAGCCAGATTGTGGCCATCTAACCCTTGTTATCTTGTCCTTTGGCACTCCCACAGGGAGTCAGTTCAGCAAAGCTGGGAACACCGTCTGGGATGTTGTGCTGCAGAGCAGCTCCCATGCACATCTTCAGCTGGTGAATTTCAGAGTGTGCTTTGCAGACCGCACGTCTCCCTCAGCCTCCCTATTCATCCGAGAGGATAACAGAGCCTAGTTGTGACGTGACTAAAGCTGTGCACGTCCATAAATCATGTGTGTTCTTCCTCATCAAACTGGGGACTTGGACTGTGTTAATTTCATCTGGGATTCTCTGTTTTGCCAATATGTTTTTCATCTGATTTATGACACTTGCACTAAAAAGTGTGTGATCTCTAAATATCTGGAAAGGAAGCCAACCGCAACCAAGTACCTTCCCCTTTAACTCACAGATGTCAGTCCCTATGCTTTTGAGGGTGTGAGTGATTATTAATGGCCTCTTATGCTGGCTTTCTTAACAAAACTCACACTGGCTACAATCACAGAATAAATAATATGTCTGTGTTTCCTAACCTCTGGCTGCAAAACAGTGCTGTTTCACAAATGTTAGGAAGGCCCAAATACCCCATCTTGCTCCCTGGAAAAGGATCTGTATGAAAGTTTCTGTTGGAAAAAATAATCTTACGACACAAAGTAATTTTTATTTTTGGTTCTCTAAGTTATTTATTTTCAAGGAAGAAAAAAAAAATTAAAAAAGGGAAAGAAAAAGGATTCTCCTGGGCGTGTTTTAATGTTCCCTGAGAAACAACTTTGAACTTTTTACATAATGATGGCTTTCTGCCTTTCTGCAGAGTTCTGCAGTAGCAGGCAGCTTCATATTTATAATCATCCTTTAGGAGCAGTCCCTGTGTTTTACATACTGCTTTGAAAGTTATGAATGATCATGCACTGGCAAATTTCATGCACTTGACAAATTCGTATACTGGTATGCATAATTACCATGTCTTCACCAGGCATTTGATCCACCTTTATTTCATATTTTATCATGCATTGGACTCCTAGTTACTTCTCAGGTATGCATAAGTACACTTTACAGTAAGAAGAACAACCTGTATCTTTCTTATCATACACACAGACTAAAAATAACACATTTTAGCTCTCTTGCACGACATGTTGGTTACTTTCAGCTGATCATCATCATTATAAATTTCTCTGTGGTATATCTGCATTTGCAAGAAGAGCCTCACAAGCTTGAATCAAATTGGGAGAGAGTTGAGGCCACATGTTAAGATGTCACTTGCACGCCTTGCTGCTATGTTCTGCATTAGTATTGTCAGTTTCCCTTGGAATTCTGTGCAATGATAATAGCAATACTGCAACACCAGAATTATCCTAGAAGTGAGATATTCACAGTTATCTTGGCCTTGCCTGAGTGCAGAAATTTATTTGCTATGAAACATGTGTGGTATTTTTGAGGTAAAAATAGTTGGTCAGTGAGTAGCCTTGGAATGATGCCATCTTTGGTAGATGAGATGTATTCCACCACTGGAATGAGTATACTTGGTTGTTTCAGTGGAGTGTGTTTTTTCTGAGATTCATAAATATGCATGCACAGAAAGCACTAGACTGTGATTCCTTTTGCAGCCCCTCTGTAAGGTCATTTGGTCTACCTTTCCGCTGCCATTTCATTTACCTAATTGAGCATGTCCTCTGGACTTGGAACTCTTTTAATTGAATTTGTGCCATAAAGTTTTCAAAATCTTAATTAAGAGAAATGATCACAATCATGAGTGTTGTTGCACCAATATATTTTTCTTTTTCTGTCTTTCAGCGATAGAGATTGCAATACTACTTGGTGTATTGGAATATTGAAAGTAGAGAAAAATAGCATAATAAACAAAATAGCCTTATTTTAAAGGTGTTATCTAAGAGTTTCTTTACTGACCAACTAGTTCAAAATATCCACATGTAGTTGCTCCTCTCAGAGTATTGTGGTCTTGAGTGACAATGGCCATAAAATAAAAGGTGATTGTATTAATAGCCCAGATAACTATATCTTTGCAGATTTACATCAGTTCCAATCAAGACTCAAGACACACATTCAACTATCTAAGGTTTAAAATATTTTTAATACAAACCACAGTGTCTGTGAATGGAAGTCAGTGTAGAGTCAGCATCAAAATTTTTATCTTGTCATTGCAGAGAGAGTAAGGTACCTGGGTTTACTCCAAAGCTACCTTAAGAAGCACGGATGACCACAGGAATGGTATTGAGAGTTCTCATTGTATTTAAAAAAGTATTATTCCTATCTTTTCTCCTGGCTGATACATTTTGAGTTAAGAACATTACATTGTCTTCAGTTTCCAAAGATGGTGCCTAAGGCAGGGAGGGGAGAATGAGGGCTAATAAACAAATGCTGTAGTGAAGTGAAGAGAAAATTTTTGCACTCACAAAACAAGCAAAAAGGAGCACTCCATGAAAATAGCACATAGAAAGCTTAACAAACACTTTTATTATTTTTTCCAGAGAATGAAATTGCACTGTTTTTTATCTCCACAGAAAATTTTGGAGGCTAAAAGCACAGGTTAGCTAACAAGGGAGATGATAGGCAAATTCATGGGAGTTCAGAGAGAACTATTATAAACGATGGGCCAAAGGCAAACTCTTTCAAGACATCCCAAAGCTGATGATAGCAGAATGCTGGAATGGGGTAAAAGAGAAACTTCACTTTCCCTGACACTTTCCCTGTGCACTAACAATCACTGTCACAGGCAGATTACAGGACAAAATTGAAATTGTTCTGCAAACTGTTATAAACCTGTCCCAGTAGCCAAAAATGTATACCTGAGATTTATCTAATTGTGACAGACCACATATGTGTAGATCGGCAGTAGATTTTTATTAAAAATAAAATGTTTTCAGGTACTTCCATTTGGGGGAAAAACTCAAAACAGCTTGTAAGCAGTTATCTTGGTAACGTAGAAATGGTCTCATTAAGTGCAGCACTGCTTAATGTTCAGGCCCCTTCTCTTCATCAAAATCATTATGACCCATATCCAAGGACCATACCCAGCTCGCAATCAGAAAAGACAGAGTGGTCTAGCACAACATGCAACAAAAAACTATAAAACTGCCTTTTCCTACCTGAAACTCTTTGAGAATCTAATCCAAAAATGGCTTTGACAGAGAGAGCTTCATCGTTCTGGAATGGGGTTTGTGCCTGAAGAGTAATTGTAGGTTGGAACGGTCAGAGAGACGGGCTGAGTTTGCTCATGGGAGGTACAGTATCTAATTTAATGGTGTAATGGAATTAGTACCATATATATAACACCCACACTCTTGCAAAACATTCATAAAGAAATCAGTCAAAACCTCAGATTCAATTCCTCTTCAGCCAGAATGTAGCCACTGCTATTAGTTCCTTTCTAAAGTCATTGAAATGTTTATAAAATTACTCTATGTGGTAACAAACTCTATGATTTTGCCATATTTTGCATGAAGTCACTGCTTTAGCTTTACTATAGGCTTGAAGTGTTTCACCTAAGTTTGAACCTCAGCCTATCGCAATTACAGTGTTAGAGTTGATCTGACTTCTCCCCAAAGTCTTGGTGGGCTGCTTTATTTTTTTCCCTGATGAAAGTGTGGAAATATCATTCTGTTGCTGCTGCTGACCTAATGTTTATGTATTTGATTGGGTGGCACTGAAAAGTTCGTATCACATTCAAGCAAAGGACAACTATAAAAATTAACCTTGTTTTGCTTATCCGGAAAAAAAAAAAAATTAAAAAAAGGTTTAAATAGCTAGACTTGGCATGCCCCAGAAGAATTGTGAAATGGATTTGGAGCCAGCCTTCTTCATCAGTTAAACTATGTGTGAGATCCAAATAAAGAAACCTGGGTGAAAGGTGAAAAAAGAAAACAGCTAATTAAGTATTAGAAAAAGGGGAAAATAAAATTTTGATTTATAACTCTTTTAATGTTCTTTGGTTAAAACAAAATTCATGGAACATGTAATTGAGTTGACAAATATATCATGAGGCAGAGGTTAAATAAATAATCTCTGGTGAAAACTATATAGAGTAACTTAGCATAATAAATTGTTTCATGAAGCAGAAAATTCTATGACACTTTGGTACACAGGGTATTCCCTCTCCTTCAGTTATAGGGCATTTATTACCCAATAACTGTGTCTTGATACTCAAGCAAGACAGATGATGTGGTGACAGATATTCAAGGTTGTGAACTAATGTTCCATCTTTTACACAGAACAAGAGAATGCAGTAGAAAGTTTGGGGTGTGGGTTGTTTTGATTTTTGTTTATTTTTGCTAGCAGCTTGCCTTTTTATTGCTTGAGCAATAAATGGAATTTAGCAATGGTTCCTCCAGGGCTGGAATGGATGTTAGGGATGAGGACACAAGAGGTTCCAATACACTCTCTTCAGTTTTTGTTTTAGACCCTAAGTGTCTTTAAACCCCTAACATCCCAGGGGAAGGACTCTGACTGTTTTCCAGTGTTTTTAAAAACAGCTTTTAAAGAGTTTATCAGGTGACTGCATATCTTCCATCTCAGTCTTACACAGGATAAGAGCATGTTAGGATCCTTTAAAATGATGGCATTTGTGAGGTAGGATTCTATTTTAAAGGAAATCATTAAACTGCACTGCACTGCATGGGTTTTACTCCTAGATCGTAAGTAGCTGAATAAATTCACTGAGCAATAAGGAACTCTAAACAAAGTCCATCTAGGTAAATCTTGCAATAAAGCAAAGACTATAATTATATTAACACTGATTTACAGCTTTTCATCTGATCATCTAAGGGTCTGTTAGGGTGAGATGAATCACTCAGGGTATTCCTTAAGCTATATTGAATAATTGGCTTAATTCACTTGTCCATATGTAGGCATCTAATGCCTCCATATGCAGTCATCTAATTCTTGAGACCCTCTAAATTATCTCATTTGGTTTCCAGGAGTTTCAGAAGAACATAGGTCTTCTATACTCATGTGTTATCTTCAATCAGATTTCTCAGTTATCTTAGATACCACAAAAGATATTGGCTGTTCAGTGATCATCCAAAAATGATCTTAATCCCTATGTCCCTGCTGATTGCAATGAGATCTTAGATACCCAGCACACATGCAGCATTCTAATTCGTAGATGCTTAGATCTTGAAACTAATCCTGCTCTATATTTAATTCTCCCCTCAGAGAAACAAAATAAGAAGCAATTTTGTTGCCTATTTCTCTAGTTTTGATGTATTCTACAAAACCTTTGGATTAGTTATATGAATTCATTACTCACACATAAATTGAGTGTCTTTAAATCGATCCTTTTGAGTAGATAGTACACTTAGGACTAAGTTCTCCTGTTGACTTCAAACAGTTTGGGATCATTTGCCTAACAAGGCAATTCATGCAAATCATAAATGACTATCAGCATGGTTTTGTAATCTTGTAGGGATACACAGTTGCCTTCCCACTATCCTCAAGAACTGTTTTCAGGTTCATTCTATATGGCAGTTCAATATAAGTAAAAATGCTGAAAAAGATATCACTGAAGTTACAGGTGATTTTTTTAACTTTTTATCACTATATAAACCATTTCAAAACTGTCAAAAGTCTGCACTAGCTCTACCTTCTATGTCATTCAACTTTTGGCAGTCAGAATATCACATGCGGTACACATAAGGGGAAGTAAGAGGACTGGTTTTACAGCCTTGTTCTTTGAAACTACCCAAGGGATTAGTGATATCTATCATGGTTTTCTTTCCAGGATATCTCTCTAACCACTTAAATTAGGATCACTTCCCAGAGCTATTCTGCCAGGCAAAATAAAAAGTCACGTAAAAAGGAATCTCAGGCTCCAGAACATCCTAATCTAGAATATTTTGATAATATCACAAGATTCTTGGAGCTGAATCTTAGAGAGAGAAATTCTTCAGGCCTGTTGCCTCACTATAAATAAATAGTACTGCAACCAGATTCAACTCAATATTAGAATAAAAAATATTTTCACATATTGTGCCTAAAGCCTGCAGTTTGATTTCATCCAAGAAACAATTCTGTCTTTCAAACAATTCTCTATTTTCACAGTGCTGTTAGCCTACAATTTTTTTCCAAGTTAATCATTCCCTCTCTTGAGAAGCACGAAGCCTTCATCCTGTTACATCCTAACAGTGCAACAAAGATATTCCCCCAACAAAGATATTCCCCCAGTTCCTCCAGCAAAGACATCTAAAGATATTCTTCCTTCCCCAATGGCTCTTTCTGAGCCATGATATATATATAAAAAGTCCAGAAACTGCATTTCTGTTGAGAGGATAAGTACAGAATCTCCTTGTGTCATGCCCAAGTCCTTGAAAGCCTAAAGCAGCAGCCCAGATCTGACCCTATTGATCAGAATGGCAGCAAAGAGACTACTCATCGCATAGTGCTCAACCACAGGATAGATGACCTGCAAGAAACAAGGAGGGCCCTGATCTTAAGCCTTTGGATCACGCAAAATAATGCACAGAGCAAACCTTCATGCCAGAAATTCCCCTCTCTCTCTGAGATTATCTTAACGAACCGACTTCTGAAAGCAGCATTTGCAAACCAGCTTAAGTAGGCTCTTTCCCCTCTTCAAGCTCCCAAAAGTATTGTCTACCTCTCTGGTCTTGGGGACCAAAAATTGGACTGTTTGACTATTATGGGAAAAAATAAAAGCTGATCATTCAATTCCCACTATTGAACACTTCTAAGAGTGAAGAAAGTGAAATAGTCAGTTAATAGTTTCAGCAGCTTGTCTTTGAGCCTTGACTGAGACCCTGTAAAATAATGCACAGTGTAGACAGCATAAGTAAATTGCCATTTTTTAAAATTTCACAATGACTTCTGAAGAAGTAGGAATAGATAAAAAAAATATAGACACAGTGAGGGCTTATGAGCCAACATATCCTAACATCCTATTTGACATGTCAACCATCATGCAGAGAACAGGAAAAAAACTTATATTAATGTAACCAAGGCAAGTGTCTTTAATTTTGCTAACTGACTCCTCACTTCTTAAGCATTCCTCTAGTGTTTGATATCAGCCTCTGTTGGAGATGTGAGGTCGGCCTAGGTTGAACACAGATTTAAACCACTGTCGAAGCTCCAGTGTTGCCACAACTATAAGACAACTGAATTAACTGAAGCCAAGGAAATGATTAACAGCTGAGCCTGTCTCCAACCAAAACTAAGTTATACCAATCTGAAATAAGAAGACTTGGATTTTCACCTATTTTTTTCCCTCTGTTTCCTGATAAAAGTTTTTGATTGTTCTTTGCTCTTAAGGAGGTTTGTGGTTTGGACTGAAATAATTCACAAAAGATCGTACTATAACTTCAAATCTTTCCTGTGATGCCCACTGTTGTTTAAGGTGCTTCTAAAGATTATTTATTTATTTATTTTTGATAACATAGAAGTAAAAATTCCACTCAATTGTTCTAGACATTTTTGAGAGCTATTTTTGTGGTTACTTTTGCTGTCATGCATCTTCTACCCCTTGATGGCCACAAATAACAAGGGCTGACCTTTCAAACAAAGTTTCCCTGAGTATGCATCTCAGAGGGTTTGCAATCTGAAAATCATTGCCTACAGACCAAAACAAAGAAAGTAGAAGCATATGGATGGCTTGGGCCCCCTATTCCATTCTGTGAGATCTAAACAGCTGATACATTACCATGAAAGAACAGAATGTTTGAACACCTGTGCCAACGGAGTACCCGTCCAAGATGTTTCATAATCGCGCTTATTTATGGAATCTGAATAGGATGCCAAGTCAGGTGGGAAAATAGGAGACGGCACTTAAGTCATAGTAAATATTACCCAGTGAGGGGCAGGGGGAAGTAGTGCTGTTGTCAAGTGGAGACTAGGGGGTGAGAGGGAGCAGGAAATTACACAGAGAGATTAGATCCCGTATATAGCCAGAGGAGTCATCAGGGAGAGGTATGCGGTAGAAGAAAAATGGAAGGTTTTCTGAAAGTCAGGGGTAAAGGAAATAAACTGAACACCATAAAAACAGCTTACAGAGTCCCAGGCTCTGAAAGCTGCACCAGCAGTCAGAGAAAACAGTCAGACAGTGTTAGCCTCCCCAAGCATGGATGGATGCCACAAGACTGAATGCAAAAGAAAACACTAACCTGGACTAAGTGAAAATGATGAGGTATCCTATCTGCTCCCTGGCTTTCAGGGAATGTTATTCAAAGGTAGGAGAGAGGAAGCACCTGGGCACCTGGTTGACTTAAGCCTTGGAATGTCATTTAACAGGAAAAAAAGTCACTGGAGAGGCAAACCACCAGAGTAACAAATGATGAGTAAACGAGAAGCTGAAATAAGAGAAGAACAGACTTGAAATGGTTGATAGGGATGCTTTCAAACACAGCCGGTCACCTCATATATTCTCCACAAAACTTTCAGTTTCCCCCCTGAGTCCTGCGCATTCAGTCTTTGTTTGACACTCTTACCAATCTATGTTTCCTAACAGCTTTTCCAACTCCCATTCCCTTTCCTGACATCCTTGCCAAATCCAGGCAGTATCTTTCACTTGTTCCCTTCCCCACATCACATACCAGAACATAATTTTCACAACCTGAGGGTGCCAACTCTGTGCCGTGCATTAAAAGGACGTTAAGCATTATGTGGATCAACAGAAGCTAGAATATTTTTTCTGATGGGCTGAAGGTGGAGGGATGGGAAAGAAGGAAGAGGCCTTGTGAATGGGCCTTCCTTAGCAGAACATCCTATAAGAAACATATGATAATGTAATCACCACAGATATTTGACAAATGTTCATTTTTTTCCCCTACTGATGACATATCCCAGGCTTTACTCTGAGTTTCCCAAAGATAGATTGTGCATACAGGAAGTATCTAGAGGAATGCAAAAGCGAAAAACAGAAATGCTACATTCAGGAGAGATTCCTTCACACTGTCTTCTTCAGCAAGTTCTTTAAAAGAAGTTATTAAAATAGTTAACACAATTCAATTTCCTCTGAAAGCAAATAAGTATTTTATCATGAATACCAGCATGGCTTAGTGTTAGAAATTAAGTCACAATCCATAGAGTACCTGGCAGCATTATTTACCCTTTATTTGTCTGACTGGGAAAATCTAAAGTAAAACCTTGCATTCAAAAAAACACTAAAAAGAAAAATCTACTGAAAATCACATCATGCTACTTATGATTAGTATTGTATTTATTGTTTTAATATTGTACTGATTTGGATAGTCTAGAAGCTGCAAATGAAGAAGCCTTAGAAGCTGCAAGTTAAAAAAAATGCAGAGTACTTTTCAAGACAAGACTAGGGATAATGCTCACTTCAGTATTTGAGTTGGTGATTATTAATATTTTAACAGTATTTTAGCAGCAATTAAGTTAAATTTGGAAACGTCATTTTGACTTCCTAAGTTTTTAAAATAAATATGTTCAGAAGGAATAAAAAATTCTGGAGAATTTCCACTAAAGAGGAAAATCTGTTTTAAGTTATTTTCCCCTGCTTTCTTCCTGATTTACACCTTTTGTTGAATGGGAACCAGTTACTAAGTGTGAAAAGCATTTTCCCACATTTTCAACTTGTTACCCAACTGGAAAGAATAGAAAACAAAGGATCACAGGAAGCGCATCTGATAGAAGATGACGAAGGACTGTCATTTCTCAGGATTTCATCAGGTAAAGCACCTTTTCTTAGGGAAAAAAAGTCCTTATACATTTTATCAAAATAATCTGCTTTTCCAAACATATTTTCAAGTTACTTCTACTTCAGGTTACTTCTGAATCTGAACTTTAATTTGGCAGCAGGAGCTAATAGGACTATACCCTTAAAACTGACATAACAGTTGAGTCATCTTATTGAGTTAAATTTCCTTGGACAATACTCAGAGAGAGATCAAAGCCTCACATTCCCCTAATTCTCTGCCCAGACTGAGAAACCCCAATGTCTGAACTTTGTTGCTGAAAATATTTTAGAATCTCTCCTTAAGATGTTTTACTTCTTACAATTTAACATTTTCAGACCTACTTAGAAATGCATGAGTTTTATGTTTGGACCCCAAAATGCCAGAGGAGAGGGAGGATATTCAGAAAGTCCCTCTGTTTATTTGACATTCCAGAATGAATACATGTTGTGTAGACAAAGGCAATGTTTTACAAGTTTTCACATCACATTCTGAAAGGAGTGTTTTCTTTATAATCTATGTATCTTTACATAGGCTGTAGGCCAGGCTAAGCAGTGTGATGCAAAGCCTGGGCAGAGGGCCTCTATTCACAAAGGAGCACTTATTTCACTTCATTTTACATGGCTATCTGTACCGCTAAGATCACTCTGAGGGATATTTTACACACATCACACAGTATGTGTTGCGCTTCTGTATCAGGCCTGTATTTTAATCTCAGTTGTGAAAACTAGTTGGTGGGACTGAGAATAGCAAAGATGGGGCAGAAGACAGCCTTTAAAGGGAGCCTGCAATCTTCACTGTTTGACATATCTTGCCAACAACCCTTGTTGTTGGCAAACATAATTTCTCTAGTTTCACAGTGTCGTGCCCTGAAAGAGATCCTTTGGAAAGTGGTAGCAGAGCAGACCATTCTGGAAGGATGATATAGTGATGCTAACAGCCATAACATGGCATAATGCCATGCTCTCTCTCTGAAATGTGCACTGAGAAATGGTCTGTACTTCCACGGAAATATATTATCTGCCTGAGAAGCAAATGTTGCAAAGCATAGAAATTCAACCCTTATCCATCACTAACACAGATATTTTAGCATAAAAAAAGCTTACTGGTATAGTAGAGACATTTAACAGAAAGATAGTTACTGGTAGTGATCCTAATATCCTTAATGGAGAGCTCTATAAGATGCTGTTCAACAGAAGCTTCTTTTGTAGTGCCTCAGCTTTCTTATTTAGAATCAGAGAATGAGTAAAAGGAGGGCTCTGGGACATTTCTTTTAAGATGCCTGTTAAACACGTTATTGGCCCTTTAGTTTCTGAGGTAGCTTTGAATGAGTTAGTAAACATCATAGATAAAAACGCAAAGGTCTAAAGCAAAATTAAAATAGATTTGCAGAATTAAGGCCCAACATTTTGTTCCCAAACCTACCTCCTGCACTGCTATTTTTGCAAGGATTTAAAGCCATGTAATGTTTACTCGACCAGCTTCTAGACTTTTAATGCTATGTTTCTGTGTGTCCTCCGTGCAGCTATCTTGGTACACCTTCCCCATATGCCTCTGATTTATCAGTAAAATACATTGATGCACAAGCTCAGAGCATGCCTTATTTCCCTACTGATTGGCTTGAGTTTTACAACAAGCCCAATACAGACACTTCCAAAAATATTTGAAGAGGTTCTTCCTCCATCTTTGCTATGTGGTATCCCACCAACTACAGCAGCTGCTCAGGCTATGGGAGACACCAGGATAAGCCTTAAAACACCTCACCTACTCAAGTCAAATGAGGAAGCAAAAGTGAATGGACATCCATGACCCCATAGAGAGAGGTAGGATGAAACAGAGCACAGCCCAATGGTCTAGTGACTAAGGTTGCCAAAGGCTACTTGGCTGAGGGATAGGCAGGATTTTGTTTCTTGTTCCTAGACATTTTTTGAATGAAAGAGACATTGCACAATGGGCGTAATTATACGTAATTACACATAATTGCAGTGTTGGAAGTAGGGCTGGAAGGTAAATTCCCCATAAAGTCCCCAGTGGAGTAGTCAAGTTTCCTGCATCTTTTTCCCTACAGATCTCATACTCCCTTCTGCATAGCAGCATAGTCTTTACAGGAGCAAAAGAATCTACCTTCAGTCCCAGTTTAGTTATAGCTCAGTAGGGTAAGGCTGGCTTAAACCACCTCTGACAGAGGAGTCCCTGATACTCTCTTCTTCATGAGCAGCTGCTCGACTATCCCATCAGCTCCGCAGGCAGACCGATCTGTTACCCGCACTGCTGGCAATGGCTGAACAGCTTGAAGTCAGCTAATGAGCCTCCCTGAAGGAATATTAGCTACGTGCCTCTAAAAAAAGGGCAGGATTTAAAAATGTAGCCCTTCAGCATTTCCTGTTGAGTAAGTTTGACATTCATATGGCACTTATGTTGCATACAGTCAGGGAGTACTTCTAACAGCATCTGCAGACAAAAGTTAATTCCTGCTCAGTTTAGAAATTAGCAGGGAAGATGAAGATTTGTCCTTTCTCACAGTGTCGCTTGGAGAAGAACCATCTCTCTGCAACCACAATAACCAAGTCTGATGAAATCATGACAGCATTACTTAGCTTTTAAAGACTGCCACTGAAATGGGGTTGTGGAGGATACATCCACACAACCAAGCAAAACAAGCAGATTGAAAGACCCTGCTACAGTCCATCTCTACTGCTAACTAAAAACAAACCTAATGAGCTGCATGCAGGACTCTCCAAATTAAATTACATAATACATTTCCTCTATGCTTCATAAACTATCTTATAGTATACAATTTTCTTTTCTGGATGATATATTTCAGGTATTACATGAGATTTTTTAAAAAGAACACTAATTTTATTAATGTGCAAAATATTCTTCTGCCAAGCAGCATATTTATTTTTACAATTAGGTCCATACGCATATATCACACGCACTTTGTGGTTAGATTTCAGTGCAGTTACAGAAGAAGTCATTCCTGATCAGTTAAAAGGAATTCAATCCAAAGCCAAGGGAAGAAAGGCAGAAAAAGAAGGAACTAACAAGCAAAGCAGGCTGCAGTGAACTGGAACCAGGTGGACTTTCAGACATTTTGCATTTAGAACCTGAAGGAACTTGTCTGAAATTATTATCTCTCTGACCAAAGCTGGAGCTTAAGATGGCAGGAGTAATTCTGATGCTGAACTACGAAAGAATAGTGAAGCACTCACACTTTCTCTACTTCTTTTATGGTCAGGATGCCTTGAAGTCCATAATTCTAGATGACAGAGAGTTCCCCTGACAAGAAAGATAGTTTTAAGGACATGTTTCAAGCACCAGTTTCAAATCCTAGCTCTAGTTTCATTGGGTTTATCTGCATGCTTGAGGTTTATACATTAAAAATCCTTTACAGTACTGACAACCTTGCAATAGAAAAGTTTTTCAGTGTATTGGAGGACAGTAACACTAGAGCTGGTTTTTTATTAAATTCACTGACTGTTCCCATTTTTTTCTTCTTTTCCTTCCAGTGGGAGTTTCACTGAGAACAATTAAGCCTGTGAATTTTACTTAGTTTTGTTTGTAAACAGGTTGTCACCTTTATGCAACAATGTTCAAAATGAAGAAACACAGGCAAATATATCTCCTTATTGTGGAAAAAATAAAAAGGAAAACAACGAAATTTTAATGCTTCAGACTTTTCACAGGGCAGGTGAAACGAAGTATTAATTTCACCTTTATTTTTAATGGAAATGTTAAAAACAATAAAGATAAAAAAAGTGCCAAACTATGACATCTCACGTCAGAACTTTGTTATTGCTGTCGAGGACAGGGTAAGTCTTTGGCCTCTTACAGGCAGACAGCTTCACAACGTCCACAGCACATGGACATCTAGCACTGCTGGAAATTGTCTTCTTACTGATTTCACTAGTCAGACCAATAATAAGCACTTATAAAATCCCACTCAAATTACTTACATTAAAAATATGTGCTATAAATCACTTTATGCTTAATGTTCTGAGCTCTACTAATTAACAAAGAGGCAGAAGGGGGGTGAAATTACCAGTAAAAGCAGACCAAATAAGTATATATTTACTCACTGCAAAGAGAAAAAGGTCAGCTGAGATCCAAACAAAGTTTAAATCAAGTGTTGATGAAAATCAGATAAATTCTAAAATACTGTCATAAAAGTTACACTATCTGTGTTCCTAATTTTAGGAGACAAGTTCCATTAGAAAGAAGAAAATGTCCTTCAGAAGATCAGTCCTTCTACAGGTTTGTCTTTGCCAAATATCCTAAAAACTGCCTCTTTCCACAAGAAAGGAGCAAGTTTGGGTGTAGGAATTCATAATTCCTACCAGCTCACCTGGAAAAACATGTTGATCCATTTCAGTAGGTCTTCGTGAGATTTAATTGTCATAATCATTTTGAAAGAACAGTGTGAAGTACTTCAGTACCTTAATTACTGAAATTACTCCGTGTCTTAAAAGCTTTGCTATTACAAAGAAGTAGAGACTTGTTGCATTTATCTCTTTTGAGCCAAATGACAGAAACTGTCCTGGAACAATGATTTTCAGATTATGATCTGTAGACTCCTGTGCGGTCCATGAACTACTTTAAAAGAATCTGTGCAAGGTAAGAATGAAAAACTGAGACTTAAATTTGGTGTGTAGAGAATCATCATTTACCGAAATTTTTTCTGGGTGGGTCCACCAATCAAAAGGACAAAACCCACTGTACTGAGATATATCTGCTCCAGTCCACCCTGTGGGGGTTAATGGTTTATACAGGAGTTCTGCTAAATGTCACAGTAGTTACTATGTTCTAATCCTGATCCCCAACCTACTGTAGCTGCCGTAAAATATATAGTAATAATTTCCTGAGGCAGGGTAATGTATAAGGAATGTCAGACCAGGCTCTGGACATATTTGCCTTAGCTCTGTTTTATTAAAGTGAAACTTTTATTAAGGCATGTGGTGAATTGAGCAATCTGCATGATTCACGCAGTTATAAACCTATTGCTACACTCACAATAAATCAATGAGCCATTGTTGTATGTTCACTGTACAGTAGATTAAATAATAAGGGGAAAAATCAATGTGGAAGTATTATTTGGCCATATGAAAGTATTAAAAATGTACTCTAGATGTATTAAATGCACCAAACTGTAGTTCAGCTAAGCTTTATTCAATAAACATATTTCCTTGTATGCAGGGTATTTATTTACTCATGGCCTATATAAGAGTCAATATAATTAAGCAAGTTAAATTATGCCTTTCACTGAGTTATTTCTGGTTAGAGCATTCTCTTATGATTCACACAGTAAAACTGTGGGCCAAGGCTCCAGCCTGACCTCTGCATACCCTCAACTGCACTGCTCAAGGGAAACGTGAGAAGGAACTACTCTGTCAGGACTACGCTGTCATAGGAAGATGCTGATTCATCACTCCACTGATGTCAGAGTTGCAAAGGGTCATTTTGGGTTGGGGCTACGTTGTGGCTTCTCTGATTCCATCCACATTCCTCTGATTTTCTTTTTCTTTTCTTTTCTTTTCTTTTCTTTTCTTTTCTTTTCTTTTCTTTTCTTTTCTTTTCTTTTCTTTTCT
>JAWLRI010001104.1:1189148-1208978 GCA_034781795.1 Crypturellus tataupa
TTCTTTTCTTTTCTTTTCTTTTCTTTTCTTTTCTTTTCTTTTCTTTTCTTTTCTTTTCTTTTCTTTTCTTTCTCTCTCTCTCTTTCTTCTTTGAATTCTCATCTTCTTTGGGCACAAGAAGGCTGTACAAGGCAGTAAGGGAGCAAGTGAGAATGAAAGAGATTGAATGAGAGGAAATGGGTGAAAGACTTCCACCAACTGGTGTTCCTCCCTCTTAATTCAAAGCAGTAACACGGAAGTGGACACCTTCTATCACTATCTATGCAGTATAAAGAAAGAAATCAATACCCTCATGTTCAGAATCTGCACACAGCTCATGTTATTTCATAATAAGTATATGTTTCAATCATAAACTAAATGTTTCTTACCAACTAAGATACCACTTGCTGTGCAGTGTATTTAAATTATTTTAAAACTTATTCTAATTCCACCTGTATAATTACAATTTGTTTTCATTATATTTCAAAAATCATTAGTAGCAAGAGTTTGTATATTCACTGTTTAGGAATGTAATGCTGAAAGGAGTCTAAAATACAAATTTAATCAAGGCAGATTCATTTTATTCACAATCTTTCATGCAACTTGTCTCCATTACCATGCTTAAACTGTCAAATTGGTTGAATGGATTCCTCATCTTACTTCAGAGACAGCCACTTACCATCCAGGAGTGGAAAGATCTGTGCGTCCTAGGGACTAACAGCTTGCTACATGTCAACAGTAGCTCTCCAAATTCATAATCAAAATTTTCTTTAAAACCTATAGAATCTTCACTTCCTAATCCCCTTGAGGATGAATGGTCTGGAGGTAAATGTGAGAGCTGAGTCTTGGCTCTGATTAATCATGTTTAATCATCTCAAACAGCCATTCCCAGGAGTATGTTTCTTGATTGTAAATTGGAGCTAAGACAAACTCTCCTCAGATGGGTGACCAGTTGGGACATGCTCTGTCTGCATGACATTTTGTACATCCTTCAGCAAAAGCAGAAAGTCAAATGTAGCAACAATGCTGTGGGCATAATATGGATATGGATATTGGCTCTTTCCTCAGAAGAACATGAAATCCATAAATCAATGCATGTTCTACTCACAGTGATCTGTGCTTCTTTCTTGTAAGCTTTCAGAATTAGGGTAAAATTTTTGATTTACGTTATAATGGAATCTGCTCTTAAAACTAGTTTATTAAAAAAAAAAAGTAATTCTATTTAGTAATTAATTTGCTCTATATATCCAAGGAAACCTAATGTGTGGTCATTTGCTAACTGTAACTTAAAAGACTGATAGACATTCCTCAACTCCAATCCCAGTCACAAACAAAAATATTTTACTCACAAAAGGTCCAGGTCTTTCTTTAGAAAGAGCAACTTGAACTCCAAGAAAGGTTGAATGAACATTTGAATTGCTATCGCCTCCAGATGTACACAGGACCCCACTGCCTTGTTTTTGGGATGCACTTCTTAGCTGTGGCATACTGTACCAGTTAAAGAACTGGACAACAACTTCGGTCTCCTTCCAAACTAATTGATTAGTGACATTTACAAAGCCATATTTAAAATTTTCAGGACAGACATAATGACACTCAACTATGGAATAAATGTCACTTAAATTGGTTAAAGCTGAAAAGGTCAGTCCCACTGGTTTGCAGGCTACAAAGATGAGCTTGCAAACTCTGAATTCTGACAGATTTATGATTATTTGGCATTGAGTTTCTCTAATTTTTGAGAAAAGATAGAAAAAAATAAACCATCTTTTTTTCCCCACTAAAAAAGTTAATTAATAGGGAGACAAGAATCTGAGGCTGTGCTGATACTCTGGCTCTACAGACACAAGCATTGGCACCAATTTCTTCACAGTTAAGTAAAAATACTCATGGATCTGAACCAAAAGTCATTATATCAATTTACGCAATCTTTAAAGCCATGGTTCCACCCTCAAATACTTCAAAGCTTCATATTTTAAGGAAATTTTATTGATTTGTAAGTGATTAAGCTTTCAGTGAGACTCAATCTTTTCAAAACCTAAGTCACTTTTAAAAATTCCACAAAATCAAGCAAGTTTCCTCCAAGGAACTGTGGAGCCTAAGTATGGAATGGCATTCCTGATACATATTCCCACTGGGCACTTACTGGATGTTCTAAATGAAAGAAAAAAGCAAGAGTAGGAGCCATTACTAAGAATTCTGAGATAGCAACATTCATATTTTTATCCTCCTATGCTAGTGTCAAATTGGATAATGACTTGATTTTCTCAAATGTCTCTGAAAGAAGAGTGTGTAACTTACTCTGAGCAAGATAGCACTGTAATTAAAAATAGAATGATTAAATAGTTGTAGATTTGTGCAGAGCATAATAGTTTCTCTCAAGGAGCCATGTGTGCCCTCAGTGTGCCACACTGAACCTCCTGCATCAATTTGGAGAACAGATTAGTATTTGGGAATGGCAACGCATGGTATCCTGTAGATATTTCAGCTGTGAGGTATCACGGGAATCAATATGCCATATGAAAACACTGTTTAATTTCACTGAATGTATGGGTTAAAAGTATTTTATTTTAGAGAATTTCTCAGACATGGAAATACAGGGGCAAAAGTTCACTCTGCTATTCAAGATGAGATAACTAGTCAGTTGTCTGAGTACATGCAGAATTCATCTCCTGACTCCATGATCAGTGGCTTCTCTATTAGAGAAATGCTTACGTATTTGTGCTGCACTTTTACTTAAATGACTAGAAAATATAGAAACAGACTTAATTTCAATGCATCAAATATTAATCAGATACACATAAGTAAGAGAAGGCCGAAGTGTGGACTCATAACTATTGATGAAACATTCACCTACATAGGGTTGCAGCTTATAACCTTATTACTATGGTTCCAAAAGCTTATGAAACTCATCTCATTTTTTCCCTTTTCAAGGACTTATTCCCTTTTAACCTAAACCACTGGGTTTTATCTGGTTGGGGGTCAAACCACTGCATTTTCCCTGGCTTGCACCTGAAACCATAACTCAGCAAAGACTTGCTTCCTCCAACCTCAATTCTTCAGAGCTCTGAACTTTGACGGACCTTTTAGAGAACCTGTTGTGCTTTTCACGTTAATAATGAAACTCAAGCCTAGGCAGGTTTTGGGTTTCATTACAAAAGTTTTGCACAGCTGCACTAAAAACTCAAACGAGGTTTCATAAAAGTACCTGTTGTATTTAAGCCAAAGAGTCACATTGGGAACTATATTTAATAAGTAAGAAGTTGTAGGAGTGCTGATGTAACTGTGTAAAAATGGTTTTTAAAATGTAGGAGATTTGACATGGAAACCCCTTTTAAAAGATGTGGAATACATGATCCAGGAGTGTTGTCCCTCTAAAACCAGCATGGTTTTAGCCCCCTGCAGAGTCACTCCCTAAAGGAAGGATTGTAAGCTTTGCAAAATTCAGCTTTTGAATTCACTATTATCCTTCATTTCCTAACTGCTACCAAACAAACAAACAGAGGAGATTTTCAGCAACTATGGTTGCTTCTGTCACAACTGCTTGCAAACCCCCCAAAGAAGACACTGTCACAGCTTTTCTCTGGGCCAAAATAGTGTTGTTCTGCTGCCTTGTTCTATCTGTTCATGACTATTTGCTGAGTTACATAGGCTAATTTTTTGCAAGAAAATCCAGATGCAGCTGAATTACCTAGCCTAGATCTGGTTAGTAATACTTTCTACACTCTGCAAGCTAATTCAATTCTTTTCACTTGCTAGTCCAGGTATGCTAGAAGGTGCTACATGCTTTTCAGCCCAGCTCTGTGCCTAAAGTTCTCAGAGGAGAAAAAATATTGAGTCTTTTAACTCTATGTTTGTGTCATATTAAGTGCCACAGAATGCTAGTCTATGACTGGAACTATTATGTTTTACATAATAACAGTAATAATGACAATGGCAATAACTAGCAACTAGCAGTAGCAATAAATAGCTGCTTATTGTAGCTATTCCAAGATTGAAAGAGATTGCCAGAGCCTAGATCCACCAAACTGCTTAATACACACATGCTTTAAGCATCTGGATAGGTGAGTTCATTTGATTAAAGTTAGTTGAGAGCACTTTTAGACTGATTGACAAGCTGAGGCCCCAAAAGGGAGGTTCAAAAAAACAAATGACATCCTTCTGTCATCTAGACAGTAACAACATGCATACGGTGAGATCCAGGCTCTGATAATGATCTGGGTCCACTTTGAAGTGAGGGGAGGAAAGATCACACAGGGAGACTGATTTGCTAGGAGAGTCAGGTATAGAAAGAATTACTGGGGGATTTAAAGAGAAGCTGAAGTCATGAATAGCATTTTTGGGTGGGGAGAAAGAATGTGAGTGAGGGAGTTAAGATAGGGAATGTCTGGAAAGAGAACAGCATCCTCAAAGCACAGACTGCAAAAATGAACTTTGTTGCGTTAAGAATCTCAGAAGTAACCTAGGAAGTGATTTTCTTAAAAAATGCTGCCTGTTGTCAACCAGCTAACCTAGGTTTATGTTGTAATCCTGCGAATGCTTTCCTTATTTGAAATGGGGGACATTATGGGGCCATTCTACTCTAAAATATTTTTCAATGGATCAGCACAAATATTCAGCAAGGCTGTTTCTGCAATTGTGTGACACTGAGAAAATCCAATATTTAATGACTCTCTGATGAATACTTACACCTCTGAAGTGGTACAGTACTGTAGTTGTCTAGTGTTATTGAACTGTGCAAAAACATAAAAAGAGTTGGAAAATTGGCTGGTTTAACACCTGTTGAGCTTTTTTTTCTTCTGACACTGTCAGCAATTATTAATCTGGATGTGAGGTTTTTTTAACTTTTAAAATTTATTTTAAAAACACTTCTATATTTTTTTAAAAAAAATTGATTTTAAATAAGCATCTGACCAAACATCTGCCAAAATTTCTTCATGACATGACATGAAGATTAACTCACATGATCTACACACGATTTCTTTTGTTAGAGGTATGGTATGCCATACTTTAATGCTCAAAAGGTATGACATGAAGGTAGGACATTTGCAAGCAATTTCTCTTGCTCTGTTCTTATATCCCCATTTTCAAACTCTATTTCTCTTTTGTCTATTTAGGTTATAAATTCTTCAGAACTGACACTTTATACTTTTGAATCATCCAGTATATTTCATCATGTGTTCCCATTCTTATGTGTCTCTGTCTTGGAGCAAATAATAAAATAATAAAAATAATAAAAATAATAAAAAACAAACAAAGTATTCAATGAGAATTTGCCTCCATTCATGAGTATTAAAATTTATGGCAGTGCAAATGGCTACTATTCTTCAGATACACAAGTTAAATATTTAGTCAACTCTACCTCTGTTGAACAGAAATTCTTGAAATATTTTTCTGCTGTATACTTAACTATTATGCTTTAAACACTTAGAATACACATATATGCATGTTTATATATGCATATATATAAATAGATGCATATGTAACACATTTATATCTGTATAGAACATCCCTTGGACAGGAGTCTAAGGTCAGGCTCAGTGTTGACTGACAGCATCCACAATTCAGTACTTACAATGTAGATTGGCACATATTTTGTAGGTCCTTCTTTCTCCATCCATCTGTAGATAGACTTAGGCTTTTCTCCAGGAACAGCATTTCTTCTTGAATATAACTGTCAACTGCCAAGAATATTGTGAATTATTGTGAATTAAATCATTCATCAATTTAGGCCATAGTACATTAGATTTTGAGGTGAGACCTACTAAATTAATATAAGCAGTTCCTTTAAACTCGAAGCGTGGTCTCTGCATTGAAAAGCAAGAGTTGTACTTGATAAGATATATAGTCTTCCTTATTTTTCACTACTCTCACATGAAAATAAAACCCTTAATGAAGACATAGGGTTTTTCACTTAAGATCTTTTACTCTCTTTGTACAGATTAATTAGAAGTGGAGGAGGAGTCAAGCAACACCAGCCTCCATTTGTTCTGCAGCTGCCACAAACTGATTTTTTTCTAGTGTCAAGCTAAACAGTAGGTGTGTGGGTTGGGAAGCATTATGTTGCTACTAGTATGAGACCTACTGCTCTCTCTGAAAATTTTGAGAAAAAGCCCAAGAGGTTTATTTGACTCTAGAAGCTAAATAACTTTCCATTTATTCTCTTCTGCATTGTAAATTTGTTCAGGTTAACTGTTTAGTTTACTGTCTTATTAAGCAGTTCTACCGTTGTCCAGCTATTTCAGCATAGCTTCACAGAGAGCTAAGACACTGGAAGCTCTGGTGCATGATACGGTTAACGTAACTTACCCAGTTTTGGGACACAAGCACAGTTACACCTTGTTATTATAGTCAGAGTTTTTAGTCCTTTTTCCCTATTGCTGGAGTAAGAATTTTCACACTTGCTACAAGCTAAGAGCAGACAAGTATGGGGATTTGTCCTAAAATTGTAGATATCTGTGGCTGAACAGTCACTATAAACAGTGGAGATCTAGTTAACGCAGTCAGTGCAAGGCAAAAATCATCTTGTCCTATTGTAAATGTCCAATATGTTAGGTGAATCACCCTGAAACTTTCTATTTCTCTCTATTGACAATAAATGGACTAGTTCAAATGTAGTTCTCCCAACGCAGACACCAAAGGTTAAGCAAAATTACTTTTCCCTTCAGTGACTTAGACATAACAATTTAATTTTGTTTGACAGACTTAGTGCAATCATTGCAATTGCTATTATTTGCATTGCAATAGCCTCTAGGGGCTAGATCCAGGACCTACTTGTAATGAGCCCTATACAGACAATATTTTTTGTCTTAGCTACAGAGAAGGTCATCCCCCAAGTCTCTATGCCAAGAACAAAGTGTCTGTACATGCTGGAAACATGCACGTGTTTAGGACCTGATAGGATGCACCCAATTGTAATAAAAGTGTTGACTGACATTATCCCAAAGACACTGTACCATTTTTTGTAGAGCCAAGGTCATGAAGATCAGAGGAAGTTCCAGATGACTAGAAAAGTGCAAATATTATTTCCATATATGTTAATGCTCTGAGTAATCTAATTCAAGGTCCTACTTTCAAAAGGAGGTTGGGCCACATGATCTCCAGATGATACCTCTGCCCTTGATTTTTCTGTGGTTCTATGATTCTAAAATACTTTCCTTTCCCCCATCAGCAGATCCTAGATAATTAAATTCTAAGCCTATATTAGTTACTTACATTTAAATAGGCAATTTTTTAGTTGGGAATCCTGTGCCTTAAAGCTGCATTGACAATCATGGGGATAAAAATTTCTAGGACACACATAGACCTTCACATGAAGATCAGAGAAAGAAAGGCTAGGAAAAGCAGAGTAAAGGGGCAGAAATCTCTTAAAACAAATATACTGAGAGAGCAAATATCACTGGAGAATTTTCCTATTCACTGATGGCTGCTCTGCTTCACCAGCTGCTCTTATCACTCTCCCAGAGAGATATAGAGGTCTCTGCTCTATTGTCCATGCCAAGTTCTAGATCAGTTCTGCATTTTGCCTTATTATAACTAAAGAAATGGAAATCTCTTGAGGGATCAGGGATTTCATAGAAACTTTACAATACTATATATATATATATATATATATATATGAAATTAATAAACCATTTGGGGAACACTAATCAGTAAATCAGTTACCTTCTAACGAGTCAAAAAATGAGACAAGATACCAATATGACAGGAAATAAAAGGTTGGAATAACTCAGAGAGGTATTATAAGCACTGGATAAATACTTTGTCTTAAGAGGAGGGCTGGTGATGTAGTTAAGTAATTTTTCACTGAAATATCTCCATAGTCACACATCAGTCTTCCCCTCAGGATTTGCCCTGGTGTGGCTGCAGCCACAGCTCTAAGGCACTATGCTACCTCTAAATCAAGGTGCAATATGTTACAAAAAGTACCACTTTTCACATGGGACCTAAAGTGCAAAGTCCAGAGTTTGACTGTTCATCATTAAAGATTGAATGACACTTTTCATAAGAAGAAAGGTGTCAAACTTAAAGTTCAAGCCAAATTCCAAAATTTGAAATACGGGTCATTTTTAATGGCTTGTAACTCAGGTGCAGTTTGGTGGCTTTTCAGCAAGCTCCACAGAAGAATTCTGCTTTACCCTCAGAATAAAAACAGCCATTATCAAGCCAAGTCTTGCCCCCATCTCCCCAAGTGAAAGAAAGTTATATAGTGGCAAAAATAAAGCCTTGGAATGGAAGGGAATGGCCACTGTAATTATGGAGAGCCTATTATTTCTTAATAATACATTCATAAATCTGTTTATGTCCTTTAGGGCAAACTAAACTGCCTAGAAGTAAGTTGTTATTAATTATACTAAGTGGAAAAAATATACACAATATAAATGTCTTATAACCCTAGGTGGAGTGAAAAATTATTTGCCTAAACATATAAGCTAGCACTTCCCAGTTAGGTCAGATGTGTGCTTTAATTCTGAAAGCTAAGTTTTTTTTAGATTAAAATAGAGTAAATCAATTCTTATGGTTGGAAAAGACCTTCAAGATCATCAAGTCCAATCGTAAACCCGTCACCACCATGCCTACTAAACCATTTCCCTAAGCGCCTCATCTACATGTTTCTTGAACACGGCCAGAGATGCCTGAGCCTCCCCTGGTGCAACCTGAGGCCATTTCCTCTTGTCCTATTTTTGGTAGTTATTTTGGAGAAGAACCTGACTCCCAACTTACTGCAACCTTGCTTCAGGTAGTTGTAGAGAGCAACAATCCTCCTCCAGACTAAATAACCCCATCTCCCTGGGCCACTCCTCATAAGGTCTGTGCCATGAGTTTCGCAGCTCCTTGGTGCAGCCTCAGCTCAGTGGACACCTGGATTTGGGACCTTGGGATAAAACAAGAAAGGGGCGTGGTGGTGGTAAACTGGCACCAGCCCCCATCCTGTCCATAGTCGCAACGTGCCCCAGATTGGGGCAGCCCTCTGTGGGGAGCAGGACTGCTGAAGGGGATCACACTCCAGTTTCCCATCTTACCGTGCCTGCATGTTTCCTTTCCCACCTGCCTCCCTGTCACTTGGGAACATAGAAAAGGCCAACTAGGATGGGGCCAGCGGGCTTGTAAGGTAGAAAACCACTAGGTGCATGGTGCAAAAAGGCCAGGGCCGATGCAGCATGGAGACCCCAATATCCCCCGGGGCTCAAATGTGGGGTCAACATGCCCCCATGGGAGCACGGTACATGGGATGCCCCACAGGTCTCTCACGACCTCCACTCACCTGACCTGCGTTGCCATCCAACACCCACATATCTACACCAGAAGCCAGCAACTGGTTAAGCTACATCATTACACCAAAATAAGAAAAAATAAAGAAGGTAAAGAGAAGCCTGAAGTTCTTTCCAAAACCAAAACTGCTACATCACTGTCTTCTTTGTACACAAAATATCCAAGTCACTATGGGAATGTGTCATACTTTTTAGTAGAGTCCAAAATGTCTTAATGGGCCCGGTGTTTAACAACTGTCTTTGCAGGGGCTTTGATTTATTCTATCTTTACTTACAGAGGTTGGTGCTACTAACATATTCTCACTCTGGCCTGCCCATTGAAGGATTCCTATGCCATCACCATCAGTCAGGGTTACAAACAGTTCTTCAAAGCCATGGCCTCAATTAGGCTTCCAGACAGCTGAAGTAGCCTCAGGATCATGGGCTCTGGTTTTCATGGAGGACTTCAACTCATGCTTGACCAGAGTTTATGTCATTCCAGCCACGGAATGACAGGCTGGAACAATGACAGCAGTAGATGTTACTCATTATTTCCTCTTAGAAATAGACGCTGGGCTACTGCGAGCTTTTTGCAGGGAGGTGAGGCTGATGGATCTGCAGTTGCCAAGGGGCAGTGCCTGGCCTGGCAGGGGCTGATCCCACAGCTAGCTCCCCGAGTGGGCAGCACTGGGCAGAGAGCTCAGAGGACAAAACTGCTGCCATGAGAAGGCCAGGAGGAGGGCTTCCTGTGGCTCCGTTCCAATGATCCCTGCCTGCGGGACTGTTGCCATCAAGGGGAGGCTGAGATTGAGGAAGAATCACTCTCGACTCCCATTTCACAGTGCACAAATGTTTATTGCATATTTAAAGCACCAACTGGAGGTGACAGGTACACTGACCTCAGTGGAGGGCTGGTTAGAAGAGCTTTTGGCCCAGCACAACGCTCTCTAGAGTCCCACTGTAGGTAGTCCTGGCTTGGCAGCGCCATCGAGTTCAACTGGACCAAAGGAGGTGTCGGGGAGGCCCTTGATAGCCATAGGCCTCCCTGTATTCCTTGCACCCTGAGTACAACTCAGATCTGCTGTTCTGCCACTTCTCAGGCCACCTCCTGGCTGCTCATCTCGTCTGAGATAGCCAAAGATGTTATTGGAGGTGTCACTGCTGCCAGGAGCAGGGCCATGAAGAGGATTTCCTGACACTCCATCCTGGTGGTCCCTGCCGACCAGGTTGTCTGGCAAAGATGAGAGTTTTTGTGGGCAGAGGAGGGGCTCAGGGAGAGGCACTGGTGTCCTGCATCTCTCCTTGATGTTGGGGGCCTCAAACCCCCCAGTGCAATGCACAGACGTTTATTGCTCCACCAGAGGACGGGACCAAAAGGTTCAGGGGAAGGCACTGGTGTCTTGCGCCTCTCCTCAGTGACGGTGGCCTCCTATCCTCCATCGTGGTGGCACAGATGTTTTTTGCACCACCCCAAGGGGGTAGGGGTGCCGGGCTCAGCGGGCACTGCTCAGCACAGCCTATGTGCAGGGGCCGCGCTTCACAGGGTCCCGTGGGTGACAGTCCTGGCCTGGTGGCCCCTGTGCCCTCGCCTCTTCTGGAGAACAGCAGCACATTGCCTCCTGCCCAGTGCCCACCACCCCCACAAGCACAGCCAGGATGGAGCAGGGACCTCAGCGCCGCTCGCCTGCCAGTGCCGGCTGCGGGAGGAGGCCCTGGACCAGAGCTGGAGGGTGTCCCACGGCCGCAGGCCCAGGGCACCTGAGGGCTCCTCGTTGCCAGAGCTACTGGTCGACTCGGGTGGTGACAGGGCCCAAGTGGCCAGCAGCATGGGTACCCTGGTGCACTCTAAGATGGATCTCCGCACCGTGTTCAGGGGCCAGTCCAGGTGGGGCTGCTTGGGGAGGCAGTCAAGGAGCTCGTGCTCCTCGCCCTTTCCCAGGAACACCACCTGGTTGGCCCCGAACCACATGTGACAGTGAGGAGGGAATGCACCACGAGGCTCTCCAGCCTCCAAGGACAGGGAGAAACAAGAGGGGAGGGAGGCTGAGAAGAGAGCCCAGGAGCTGGCTTTTACCCTGCTGCCTTGCTCCTCGCTCTGGTGGTCAGGCTCTTTGTCCGCTCGCTCGCACACTTGCTCGCTCACGGACAAAGTGACACCTGAGTCTGCCCTAGTGCCTCCTTTATAACAGGCCTGGGTTTGTGATGCGATGGCAATGCCATGGCAACAGCCTTAGACCCCAGGGTTATGATGTGATAGGGATGTCATGTTGACACCCCAGGGCTGGGATTCTGATGTGATGGTGACATCACGGTGACACCCCTGGGACTGGTGACCCCCTGTGCTGCACTGACACTCCTGTCATCCAAGCGCCAACACTTCCCAGTGCTGCAAGGAGAAGCCCAAGGGAGCTCCGGCAGCAGAACTTCAGAAGCATCTGAGACACATCACGGTCAAGCACATGCACAGGCTGTGGCCTTTACCTGGCACTGCAATACGTTATAATACAGGGACACTCTCTCTCTCAGAAATTTTCTGTCAGTGCTGAATCTGAGGCCTGTTTTCAGTGCTAAAACAAATAATACTCCATATCATTGTCTACAGAAATCAAATAAATTGACAAGTACTTTGAGACCAGTGGTTTATGCAGAAGAGACTTTAAATTCCAAATAAATGTCAAGCATTTACCCAGGTTCTGAAAATAAAATAGAAATTGTACAAAATCTCCTTTCCCATGAAAAAATAACAAAAATATGACACCCAAATCATAAAATGTGGCCTATTCCTACCACACTGTAAAGAGAGGAAACAGATGAAGAAGAGTTACAGAAATAAACTTTTCATAAGTTTTTATATAATCATGGAAAAACCTAAGTTTTCAACACAAGTCCTGGTCCTTGCACATTCCTGTAGTGGTCTTCTTTTCCATATCATACTTTGGTATGACCACTCATGTAGATGTGCTGCACTTCATGGGGAGGTTTTCCCTGGTGAACTTTATTCTGCAAAGTATTCAGGTTAAGTCGCACCAATTTCATGGGTCTGTAGTGAGATCTGGACTCACAAACACATTGTCAGGAAGGGGTTTCGGGCTGGATCACCTCATCCTACCTCCTGCTAAATGACTGCTATGACTAGATCAGTTCAGTGGTAACTTTGTTTAGCCAAGTGTTTGTTTAGCCAAGTCGTCTTAAGGATGAAGTTTCCACCACTCTTTGAGGTGCCTCTTCTAGTGCTGCACTACTCTCTTACTGAAAAACAAAACAAAACAAAAACTGTTTTCCCAGGGTCTAACCTGAGCCTCAATTCTTCTAGTGTAAATGATACCCCAGGGACCACTCTTCCACCAAACCACACACATGGCCTCAGGGTGCACTTCTGCACTTCTGCAGCCCAGCGCCCGTGGAAAACTTTCAGTTTCACACGGTGACAGTCTCACAGGGAGGAAGCAAATTTCCTCTAAGTAATGAGAAACAGGGAGAAAAAGAGAGGAAGACAAAGAGGCTTACTCACTTCCATGTTACTTTTGGTGAGGAGGTTTTTGACACTATAGAGGAACACTGTTCAGTTGCTATTTTTCAATGCTTTCATCACTTTCATCACTTTTTACCAAACAGTATCTCTCCATCCTCTGTGTATTTTTTATGATCAATAATCAAGGTGTCCATGATTTAAAGGTGAACTTACAGTAACTGCTGACTGCTTCAGTGCAAGAAAGTCTGTCTCTCGTTTTTACTATGCAATTGGTAGAAGCACTACATGTTCTTGGCAGGAGAAATAGCTAGAAACCTCAGGAATGTGTGATTTCTAATTTCAACAGAGTGGTAGTTGATTATAAGTATTAGCATAGCTTAACTTTATCCACTATCCAAACTTAATATTATCCTTTGTTTAATACACTGATAGAAAAAGAGCACACTCCTGTGTATGACTCTATTGTTTTCATTCTCTGAGGCCAAAGTCAGTGTTGACATAAGCAGGCTCAAGTCCACTGAAGTGAGTGAAGTAAAACCTCATTTTGCCAGGAGTGAAAGTTAGCCTCTGGAGCAATGCTAATTATGGTTTGTTTGCATCAATTAATCAACACAAGGTCAACTTTCAATCAGCATATGAAAAAGGGAAAAAAGAACAAAATTAAGTAAGAAATAGCCTAAGTTCCCTTGATTTACTATGAAGTTCAATAGTTCTATAATCAGTACAAACTCAGGAATAGATAACCAGCCATGAACAAGCAGCCCTCAGAACCACATGGCATAGCCGTGTCAGGAGGGATTGCATAGTCATACCGCTGAGCTGCTCTGCTTAGATCGAAACTGCTCCCTTATGTGGCACCATGCTATCCCACGAGGATATACTAGCTCATTTGCATCAATCATTTGACTTGTTTAAAGTGTAGTGCTCTGTTGTGTAATGTAGATATGCCTGGAATGTTAGATCCAATTAAGGAATGAAAGCACTCACCAAAATTATACGACCAATTCTATAGAATGGAAATAAGAGTCTAGATTTCAGAAGCTGTCTAAAAGACAATGGAAAATCTAGCATACACAGAATCACAGAATCACAGAATGGTTAAGGTTGGAAGAGACCTCTAGAGATCAGCTTGCCCAACCCCCCTGCTCCAGCAGGGACACCCAGAGCACGTGGCACAGGGTGGCATCCAGGCGGTTTTGGAAGATCTCCAGAGAAGGAGACTCCACAGCCTCTCTGGGCAGCCTGTGCCAGGGGTCTGTCACCCTCACAGGAAAGAAGTTCTTCCTCATATGGAGATAGAACTTCCTGTATTTCAGCTTGTACCCATTACTCCTTGTTCTGTCGCTGGCCACCATTGAGAAGAGTTTGGCCCCATCCTCTCTACATTCTCCCCTCAGGTATTTATACATATTGATCAGACCCATACAATGCACAAGCAAAGGTACTGAAGAAAGGGTAGATGCTGAAAAGAAAGTATCAGTCATTTACCTCACATTTCACTTTGTTATCTATTATCTGTTTTGGCCTTTCTAGCCAAAAAATCTGCTAAGTGAAATGATGTCACTGCACTTTTGACTAAATGCTATGCTCAAGACATGGAAGACTTTGTTTCATAAAGATTCTTTATGAAATATGAAATAGTTCATAGCAGACACAAGTGAACTCCTTGAAAAGTGTTCTCATGCCTTGCACACTTATAGTGTAAAGAAACCAAACAGGTGAAGAAAGTTATTTCTCATCTTTATAGACAAAAAAGAACACTGAGTTGGATTGATTGATTAAAGAATAAAAAAAAATGTATTTAGCACTCTCTGTGTCTAAAGTATATCACAAGAACTTTATGGATGCTAAACGGCTTTGTAGGCACCAGGTGCAGTGAGATGTAGCTTGATCATCAAGTGAACCAAAAGATAAACAGAGAATTTAGAGGATAAAGGGAATTTTGTTTTAGAGAAGGCACATTGCCAATGAGAGTTATGTATTTTGAAGGAACAGTCAAATGAAATGTGATGTTTAGGTTATAGGAAAATGTTGATAAGATAGAGCTCCTGATTCCCCCTTGCCTATTCTCAGTAAAGAATATAAGAGCAAGCAGGTTTCAGAGAGAATTGAGAGAAAAGATGTCTGCAAATGTTCCAATATCTATAATTCCAATAGCATAACTTCAGCACATGTATAGTAAATGCTAATAAAAAGGTTACTTCTTCCAAGGGCTCTGCAGCTGGATGTACGCTAGAGATGTAATGGGTGAAGTATTTGAATGTAATTATGATCTAAACTCCAGTCTCCCTTTGATGAACATCAATATCCATTACAAATAAGACAAGAATGTGATAGGCTAAGGCTGGAAACAAGTTACTGATCAAAGACGAACAGGGCTCAATTCAGTTGCCTGAACAGAGGTGCCTTAGGGAATTCAATACATCTATATGGACTGTCAGATGTGACACAACACCTACTGTAGACCCATTTTTTTAGACAGCAAATGATAGCAAAGATGCTCTAGAATACGTCAAAAAGCATGACATATCTGTGAATTGAACTCAGATCCTGGCTGTTCTCCTAAAAGATATTTCTGCTTCGAATAGTCTTATAAGCAGTTTATCTGTCTCTGTTAGCTGTAAAGGAAAGGAGTTGAGAAAATCAGCTTCCTAACTTCAGGCATCTATAATAGTGTGAGTTCTGATTCTTTGTTCATTAACTCCCATCCTTGCAGTCTGATCATCCTCAAAGGCCTCTCAGAGGTACTCCAGAGACAATGGACACAACAAATCATCCCCTAAATGACCAGGGACTAGAGGTGACATCTCCTATCTTACCAAGTTAGCTGTAGAAACATCACAAACCGAAGTGTGACTACGGTGGTATTTCAGTGAAAAAGATTTCACATAGTTTTCTAGAAGTAAATAGATAAAAGACCTGTAAAAGACATGTTTGATAGATAGAATTTGGGAGTTTTATGTTTCTTGAAATGGCATATGAGATTGAGCTGCTGGTTTATTTTTATTAATATAAACCTCTTCTCTTAAAGCACGGGCTGTTAAAGAAATACCCATAGAACCAGTGATGTTTTAATATTTGGGATAGCATATCTGTAATGAAAAGGAGGTTTTCAAGAGTAACAGCATCCTAATCTACATTCAGTAAAACAGTCTTCTGGAAAAATATAATATAGATGATTTTGTCCAGAAAATAGAATATTCATAAAGAAATTTACTGCATTATTTAGGAAGAGCAGATAAGAAAACAGAATGAGTAGTAATGGGTCTTTAGTGAAAGAGACTAGCCAGAAGAATGATGGAGACAGTTCATCATGTTGTAATTTGCAGGTCTTTTAGTGGTATTGGATCACCAAAGGACATCTGTGTAACATTTTCATCAGTCTGACAAGAGAGCCAACATCAACATTTGTCCACAGGAACCAAGCTAAATATTTAAAGGTGAACTGCAAAGTTAAAATGAAAATTGAGTTAATCATGGAAATATGCACTGAATGACCTTATTAACCAGGTTGTTGGAGGCAATTCATCATAGAAATAAGTTGTAGCTCCTATTTATCAAGGTTTTTTTTTCTGGTTTTCTGATTTTTTTTTCATTATTTTCTTAATCTATCTGCCTTACAAATGATATTAAAAAATATCCTGCAAGGGTAACAGAAATCTTCTGTTACCATAAATATTTGTTGTGAAAAAATTACATAATGTGTGATCTTTAGTGAAAGAAGAAAAGCCAGTGGCCATCTTCAGATAAAAATATAAGGTCAATAAAAACATTATAACTAGCATAATTTCACTCCAGGTTACAGGAAAGTGCAGTAGATGGGCACACATACCTGCACACCGATTTGTCTTTGCTTTTTTATGTTTTGAGTGAACAAATGAATCTTCACCGAGGAATATTTTTATAGAGAGCCTATTTTAGAAATATCAACTGCTTCTTCCAGCATTTATGTGATTGCTAAGTGTCTTTTGACTCGGTGTTGTGAAAGCAGTAGTTAGCAAATTAGTTAGAAAATACAGGGAAAGAAAAAAAATAATTTGTTAAAGGTAGATTCAAGAGCAGGGCGGGGGGATATCATTGGGCAATAAGGTAATATAGCCTGTGAGGGATGCCCAAAGCCTGAAGAGGCAAGATGAGAAAATATGAGAACTTCCAAAGACCCACATAGCCAAGTTGCACCTTCTCCAGCTAGAACGAGAGGCACATTGGGCAGCTAACTCAAATGCCTCTATGTAAACACACACAGTATGGAGAATAAACAAGGGGAATTGGACTCGCGTGTGCGTTTGCAGGGCCATGAGCTCACTGCAATTACTGAGACACAGCTCATGACTTGAATGTGGCCATGGATAGCCTTAGGCTTTTCAGGAAGTGCAGGCCAGGAGGGTGAGGTGGTGCAGTTGCTCTTTATGTGAGAGAGCAGCTGGAATGTGCGGAGCTCAGCACAGGGACTGACACAGCGCGAGTCAAGAGTCTGTGGGTGAGGGTTAAATACAGAGCAGGCCAACAGGTGCAACACTGTCGTGGGAGTTTACTACAGGCTTCTTGACCAAGAAGGGAAAGAGGATGAGGCTTCCTACAGGCAGCTGCAAGAAGCCTCACAATCCCAAGCCCTGGTGCTTGTGGAGGACTTCAACCACTCTGATGTCTGCTCGGATAATCATATAGCTTGGAGCAGACAGTCCAGGAGGTTCCTGCAGAACATTGCAGATAACTTCTTGATGCAGGTGGTTGATGAGCCAACAAGAGGAGGGGCCTCGAGGAAGGCCAAGGAGCCTAGACTTGATACTAAGAAACATAGATGGTCTAGTTGGATATGTGAAGGTTGGGGGCAGTCCTGCCTGCAGTGACCACAAGATGTTGGAATTCACAATCCTGCGAGGAGGAAGCTGCGCAAGAAGTAGGATTGCAACCCTGAGCTTTAAGCCAGATAACTTTGACCTCTTCAGGGAGGTCCTTGGAGGAATCACCTGGGCCAGGGTCTTAGAAGGAAAGGGGGTCCAGAAGACCTGGCTAATATTCAAACACCACCTTCTCCAAGCTCAAGATGGGTGCATTCCTACAAGAAAGAAGTTGAGCAAGGCAGGCAGGAGACTTGCGTGGATGGGCAAGGAGCTGTTGAGTAAATTTAATGAGAAAAAGAGCACATACATAATGTGGAAGAAGGGCCAGACCACATGGGAAGAATATAGGAATATTGTCAGAGAATGCATGGATGCAACGAGGAAGACCAAGGCCCATTTGGAATTAGAGTTAGCGAGAGATGTCAGGGACAACAGGAAGGGCTTCTACAAATACATCATCAGCAAGGGTAGGACTAGGGAAATGTTAATCTGCTGCAGGGTGCCTTGGTGACAGAGGATGCAGAGAAGGCAGAGTTACTAAGTACCTTATTTGCATCTTGGAGAGCAGGGGAGGTGCTGGAGGACTGGGAGAAAGCCAACATCACTCCAGTCTTCAAAAAGTGCAAGAGGTAGGAGCCAGAAATCTACAGGACTCTCAGTCTCACCTCTGTCCCTGTAAAGGTGATGGAGCAGCTCATCCTAGAGACCATCTCTGGGCATGTCAAGGAAAAGAAGGTCATCTGGAGTAGTCAGCAGGGATTCACCAAGGGAAAGTATACTGGGCTTGGTACCATTCAACTTATTCATCAATGACTTGGACAAGGGCACAGACTGCACTCTGAGCAAATATGTGGACAATACCAAATCGGGTGGAGTGGCAGACACTCTAGAGGGCTGTGCTATCATTCAGAGGGACCTAGACATGATGGAGAGTTGGGCAGAGAGGAACCTCGTGAGGTTCAACAAGGACAAGTGCAGGGTCCTGCACCTGGGGAGGAATAACCCCAGGCACCATTACAGATGAGGGCTTGACTGGGTGGAAAGGAGCTCTGCAGAGAGGGATTTGGGAGTCCTGGTTGACAACAAGCTAACTATGAGTCAGCAATGTGCCCTCGTGGCCAAGAAGGCCAATGGGATCCTGGTCTCCATTAGGAGTGTTGCCAGCAGGTGGAGGGAGGTGAACCTGCTCTACTCAGCTCTGGTGAGGCTACACCTGGAGTATTGTGTGCACTCTCCAGTACAAGAGGGATGTGGATGGACGTGTTCCATCAACATGTGGCTCCATAGCTAATATCATCACCACAACTTTGGTTTCTTCGTCAACAGGAAGCCTTATATGGCACCAGGCATGATGGCATCTAATGGGATCCATCTTTCTCAAAGGGGAAAGAGGGTCCTGGGTCATGAAATAGCAGGGCTCATTGAGAGGGCTTTAAACTAGATTCGAGGTGAAGAATGCCTAAGGTTGGAAGGGACCTCTAGAGGTCATCTAGTCCAACCCCCAGGCACATGAAGGGCCACCTAGAGCACATGTCACAGGACTGCATCCAAGCGGGTCTTGAAGATGTCCAGAGAAGGAGACTCCACAACCTCTCTGGGCAGCCTGTTCCAGGGCTCTGTCACCCTCACTGTCAAAAAAAAAATTCCTAAAGTTCCTGTGGAACTTTTGGTGCTTCAGTTTGTGGCCATTTCTTCTTGTTCTGTCGGTGGCCACCACTAAAAAGAGGTTGGCCCCATCCTCCTCACTGCCTCCCTTGAGGTACTTCTACACACTGATCAGATCCCCTCTCAGCCTTCTCTTCTCCAGGCTGAACAGGCTCAGCTCCCTCAGCTTCTCCTCATAGGGCAGATGTTCCAGGCCCCTGATGGTGGCCCTGTGCTGGACTCTCTCCAGCAGCTCCACATCCTTCTCGTACTGGAGGGGCCCAGAACTGGACACAATACTCCAGATGTGGCCTCACCAGGGCTGAGTAGAGGGGCAGGATCATCTCTCTCGACCTGCTGGAGATGCTCCTCTAAATGCATTCCAGGACCCCACTGGCCTTCTTGGCCACAAGGGCACACTGCTGCCTCATGGTCAAGCAGTCATCCACCATGACAACCAGATCCTTCTCTGCAGAGCTACTCTCCAGTAGATGGTCCCCAACCTGTACTGATGTCTAGGGTTGTTTCTCCCCAGGTGCAGGATCGTGCACTTAACCTTGTTGAATTTCATGAGGTTTCTCTCTGTCCAGTTGTCCAGTCTGTCCAGGTCCCTCTGGATGGCAGCGCAGCCCTCTGGGGTGTC
>JAWLRI010001104.1:1209078-1224372 GCA_034781795.1 Crypturellus tataupa
TCAAGGGAGGGGATCCTGCCCCTCTGCTCAGCTCTGGTGAGGCCGCACCTGGAGTATTGGGTGCAGTTCTGGGCTCCACCGTACTAGAGGGATGTGGAGCTTCTAGAGAGGATCCAGCGCAGAGCCACAAAGATGAATAAGGGACTGGAGCACTTATCATATGAGGAAAGACTAAGCCAGCTTGACCTGTTTAGCCTAGAGAAGAGAAGACTGAGAGGAGATCTAATCAATATGTATAAGTATGTGAGGGTTGAATATAGGGAGTATGGGGCCAAACTCTTCTTGGTGGTGGTCAGTGACAGGATAAGGGGTAATGAGAACAAGGAAGTTCCATCTCCATGTGAGGAAGAACTTCTTTCCTGTGAGGGTAACAGAGTCCTGGCACAGGCTGCCCAGAAAGGTTCTGGAGTCTCCTTCTCTGGAGATCCTCAAAACCTGCCTGGATTCCACCCTGTGCCACATGCTCTGGGTGTCCCTGCTGGAGCAGGAGCGTTGGACTAGATGATCTGTAGAGATCCCTTCCAACCTTAACCATTCTGTGATTCTGTGATCAAAGGATTTTCAAACTGAAATTCATATTCAATTCCTGGAGTCAGATTATTGGATTTTCTTGGCACTTTTTGGACTTGCATTATTCTTATAGCCATGAAGTTCCCCATAAACCCATTTTTTCTTTTATCTGAACAGCACTATTTAATCTATGTCACGCACACTGACTGCTACATAGCAAGGACATAGTCCAGCTCATAATCCATGTCATGCAGAAATAAATATATGCAGAAAAATAAGAACATACTGATTCAGAAAATTTTGAGTCCAGAAAGACATGGGCTGCTCCAAAGCATGAAAACCCAAAACACATATTTCAAGGTCCAGACAAAGCAATGGAAGTCTGGACACTGATTTCAGGCTTTGAAGCATGCAGACAGTCTGCACAACTGACTGCAGGAAGTTCAAAATGATATCAGCTTCTGAAGGTGGCTGCTCTCCGCCAAAGGTGATCTGAGACCTGAGCAGCACCCATAGCCTTGGTTAGCATGTCCTGCCTTGGGATTTTTCACCCCAGTGGGATATTCCACCACATTGAGACAGCTCTGCGGCTCCTAGATCACCTTCCCTGCTCTTTGAGGAAACTGGGCAGAATGAGCATGCAGTCCTCTGTACTTGGTACCAAAAAGGCTCCCCATGCCTGGTGAAGCACTAGATCAGAATTATGACTATGTGCAGGAGCCAGAGAAGCCTGTTCACCATTACAGGTGAACCCTTCTTCCCTGTTAGTTTTTACATAGACAACCAAAGTCATATCCAAATGTTGGTGCTCATTTGCAAATTTAATTTATTTTTATTCCTGCAGTCTAAATAAGGTATAAAGAGAAATTTTTTGCTCATTATTCTTAAAAACAAGCAGAAATTCCCATGACATTAGGGAACCCAAAGCTTGAGACAAGGTTTTGGCAATTCAGACTGAGATTCAAGCACAGTTAATCAAAATAACAGTGAAAATATTTAATCATTATGTAATACTCAATAATCAATAGTTAATCAGAAAATATAGGAAACTGAAATGTTCACATCTGATGGGAAAATCCAGCAGAAAGTGATGGCTGTATATGAAATTTGTTATTCATTTTCCATCTATTTGTTATTTAGAATTGATACTCAAAAGGAGAAAAATTTTCAAAATGAGAGGATATAAGAAGTATGAAGAAGCCCTTTGGGACTGAATAGAGACTCAGAAACAAAATCTCACGAGTACATTTGTTATTAAAAACTCTGTAGAGTTCTAAAAACATAGGTCTTTTCCAGAGCTCAGAGAAGCTAATGAGAGTTTGACCACTGATTTCAACAAGCATTTGAAGAGATTCCCTGGTAGCCAAGCACACAGCTATCAGTGTGGCACCAGGCCTGACTGGTTAACATAGTCAGACTTTCATCAGGACTTTTTTCCATGATGTGTCTCAAGAAAGTCCCAATACTAGTCATTTACAAAGCATGCTCAAAAATACATGGATGGAGGTATTTGAGGATGATTCAGGGAAGTGTCACAAGAACTTTTAAAGGACTGTATAGTCTGTCATTGTCTTTCACAAGTCACAAGGATTTAGCTGAGATTAACATAACAAGGGGATAGAAGCTGAGAAGTGATTTTATTGCAATCTATAAAAAGAGACAGTGAATTGTATAAAACAAGAGAATAATATATTAGCAGATAAAATGTCTTCCAGCAGCTGGAAACTGGAGCAGCTCAACTCAGGCATGAAATTACAGTGCGGATTAGCTAAAGGAACAGCACAGTACAGACTGCAGTGGATTCATCATCACTGGAAATATGTTCGTCATATTGGTCTTTTTAGTGAAATACATCCAGGGAGTATGTCCTTGGATATCCAGGGAATTCCTATGTCTTGTGCTAAGTAGGAAGTTTAGTTAGCTCCAATGTACTAAAATTTAACAACTCCTTGAAAAAACATAATGTCAGAAAAGACAATATTCAAAATATTCATATGTCATTCTTTACTCTCAGACCTGTTTTATTGTATTTTGAGTAAGCAGTACAGAACTAAAGAGAATTCTACCCTAGATCCTCTCCAGTTGTTGGCTTGATCAATGGTCGTGAAGGAAGGGAAACATGAGAGAACCAGCTGACAAACAGCTTGTTGACAAGGCTACATGTAACCAGAACAACAGCAGGACAATCATCTAGGGAAAAGTTGACACCTGCTGTAGCAGAAATTAAGAGTTTACAGATGTTGCAGTTAGGGTAGTCAGCCTCTAATCCACACCCTCGTAATTCAAGACTCAAAAATTCTCCAAACAATTGTAGTAAAGAAGAATCCAAGCAGTTAGGAAACTGAAGCAAATAGGGTAGAGCAGCTGTTTTAATTAGAGCTTTCCTTAACCTGAGAACCATACCCTTACACGCTGGGATCATTAAAATAGATCAAGTTTTGCATGGGTAATGGGGTTTTATTTTACTGTTCTGCAGCATCACTGCAAGAGATTAGCATTCACAGGGAAAAACTAGCAATATTGCACCAAATCTTGTTCATAAAAAGAAATCAAACTAATTCTCAGTCACTTAACAACTAACACTAGAATAACAAATTTCTTATTCTAGTGTTTCATGGAAGTGGATTCATCTTTGTTTTCATCTCTTGTTTTTTTCTTTCTTTTTTCTCCACTGAACTATTAAATTTAAACTGAAGTTGATCTCTACTATCATCATTCCTGGAGAGAGTTCTACCTAGTTTTCTAAAATCTAGTTTAAAAAACATGAGTGTAAAGATACTCACATGTCCCTCTCTAATGATATATTGGAATCCTGAGAGCACAGTGAAGAACCGGTAGCTACTGGAATGACCCTCTGGCATAGCATGCTTCCTAGGGTTAAAATCTAGTTATCTAAATCCTTCAAGATAAGTTTATTCTATAATATTATCTGTTTAATTAGCATACGTAGATGTAGCATGGTCAAAGGTGTGAAGAGGGTAACTACCTGTCTGTGAAGATTCTGAACGTAGTTTTGGGATGTCACACAGTTATGCCAATGCAGATACTGCATGGAGCTGGTTGGGAGTAGGCAGATACCCTCTGCTCTGTGTTTTAACATGCATCAGCTGCGTGGGGGGTGCAAATGCAATATGGAATAAGCATTAAAAAGCAATTTGGTAGAAAAAATATTTGTGAACACTTTTTCCATTCTTTGACAACTAGAAAATCCCTTACCCAATTTGAGGAAGAAAACAACTTTCTCAAAGCTGGAAAGTTCTAATATTTTGGAACTCTTCTTTGTTTATGTTTGAAAGAGTTGTGGAACAGCAATAAGAAATGAAAGCATATATTGGCACAATTAAGTCTGGTAACTTAAGAAGCCAGATATTGTTTTCAGTTCTACACACATTTTAGTTGAAATTTGCCAACCCACTTGAATAGGCTATTTTGGAAACCAGTGGTGACAACATGTGAATAAAGTTCTGCTCTGCTACTTACCAAATAGAGTCTTTGGCTGGAAAAATGATGATTTGTGAACTGAATTGTAGGAGGCAACATGAACCTCTGGAGATATGCTGAAAACAAGAAAAACTACATATAGAAATAGTTCTCAGGAGATACTTTCTCCAAAGTAGAGTGCATTTACTTTATAGGGAATGGAAAGATCATCACATGTTAGCATCATCAAGATATCATATTTTGAAAATAATGAATAAATAAATGGAAGAGGCCTCCTCCCAAGATCTTGCCCAGTGGCTAATTATTCCCTTTTTCTGGAAAAAAAAAACTTAAGAAAATTGCCTATACCGAACAATTTAAAAGAAATCTCTTTCTTGCTTGATGGGGCATTAAGAACAGACAGGTGGCATAGAGCATAAAACATTAGCAAATGAAACACCAATAACTTATAATCAAGAAGTTTTGTAAAACAAAACTTTTCCTCATTACCAATTTTTGGAAGAAGCACCAAGAGAGGAAAGAGTGCAGTGACAACCAGACTAACTTTAAATGAAACAGTCTTGCAGTACAAACCAAACACTTAAAATGGTGTCCTGTACTTGAGGTCACTTACTTAGATGGTGTGATCCAATCCTATCCTTGTGCCATGTCTCATTTAGACTCACATTCCATAAAAAAGACACCAGATCAGTACATGTGTACCATTTCTGAATACTTTGGATGAAATTTACATCTCAGTAAAGAGCCAGCAAAGTCATGCTCCAAAATTCTTGACACAACACTGAGATTTTGTGTAGAGTCTTGTTCAGACCGATTGATTCTAGTCATTGTCTCTTATTTTATCTTCTTTAGTCATTTCTTAGAAAAGATACTGCCTTTTTTAAAGAACATTTTATGCAGTAAATGCTGGATTCCTAGATGCTTTATTAAAAAACAACAGCTAAGTATTTACAAATATATAAATTTAAGTGTTATGTGACGCATGAATTTACCATACTTTGTCCAGTCTTTGGGAATGGTATTATTTGTACTACTGTACACCAAAATAACAACTTAACAGCATGTTTGATAGATGGCTCAAACCCTGATGACATTACTCATGGAACAATCTTAAAAGCTGATAAGAGAGCAGAAGATGTTGGTGCAATCTGAAATGTGTTTTATTTAAATAGCTGTACAATGGCTTTCGGAGTCATTTCTTTACTATTTAAAGTCACTGTATCATGTGTATAGTGCCAGATAAAATTTTGGAACTACTGACATGTAAAAGATAACAATTTTATCAAAAATATCAAAAAGGCAGTTCACTGAATATCTTTAGTGAAGAAACTATATTCAGTTACAGTGCCTTTCCCCTACACACACACACTGAACTGTTTACCATGCAAGGCCAGTTTTTCAGTTAATTGTGAAAGGTTTTTAGTATTGGTCTTACTCTGCTGTCCGTAGAGTCAACTCAGGTCTTATTTTTGGCTCCCTGGTGAGCAGAAACAGGCCAGCAATGACTGAGATTTTTAGAACAGCCCATCTTATATATCAAATGATGTGCAATTCAATATCAGTTTTCTTGGATTTAAGTGAAGGTGTGCTACCACATGCAATCATTATACTGTGTCTAGGATCTGGAAATGCAGTGGAGTGCATTTCTGTGACTGCTAAAACTATAACATCTGGAATGCCATCCTGGAAATTTTCCAGGTGATTTCCAGGAGGAACACTTTGTAAAAGTTGTTACCCTTCTAGGCTTTTCAAAATTCTCTGAGCAGAATATGTTCCCAGGTCTGCATAGGAGCAGAGATTGGATTATAAAACACTAAATGTTTTTTACAACTGTATATAAGCAACAATACTGTATGGATAAATATTCAAGGAAAGTATTTTTACAGGCAATTTCAATGGATTTGTTCCAGCTCTCAATTAGATTCATATTTCTGGAATTCCAGAATGTAAGATAACGTCTTCTTTACTCATCACATAATGAAATCAGGATATCCATCCTAGGACAGATCTCTTCAGTCTTCCTTTTCTCTATCATTTTCACATGATGTTTTCAAAACTTTGGACATGAGCAAAAATCTATGGGAGACAGCACATAAAATTTAACTCTTCTGCAAATTTACAAAGTTTGTGTTAGTCATTCTTGGTGGCCTGGAGAGACAAATAGTTGAGCATTTAGCAGAGTAGGCAGGTAAATGATTATAGGAACAGGGAATAAAAAGGTATTTTTGGATATTCTGGGGCTTTAAGAGCTGTTTCAGATGTTCACAAGGTGGAGAAATGAGATGTCTCACCTTCACTGGAGTTGATGTACTGAGGTACCAGTTCTGTCTTTAGTGTCTGTTGATTCTGAACTATTGGTGAAGGAACCCTGTCCACCCACCACACACACACCACAAACACATTTGATTCTAGAGGGAAGAAAAAAGTAACAAATAGGACTGTTTTAATTAGTTAAGAAAAGAAGTAGCAATACATCAGAAATACATTAGGCAATACATCAGAAAAAGCAAATGAGGGTCTATTTGAATGCTCTATGACAGGTCGTACTGCAAGTTAGAAACTACAAGTCTGAGGATGGCAAATGGACAATACAGGCAATAACACAAAAAAAGGGGAAAATATGAGGAAGCTAAGGAAAATCAAATAGAGGCAATTTTGGCCTAACTGAGCATTGATGAACCTGAACTCATAAATCTCAAAATGAAGTTCAGCATGTATTGCTCAAGGAAATTTGGATGTAGTGAGAAAATCCACCTCAGAGAGATGCACCAATCCCCACTCCCTCTAGTCTTGTTGCTATGTGACCTTTAAGAACACTGTTTAGCTGGTAATTTCAGAAATTGTAAGCGATCGAAGCCAAGGGGAATCTCACCACAGACTAACAGATGCTGCTGAATTTTCTCCATGATTTATGCCTCTAAGATTATTCATGCAATTTAGTCTTGTGGGTAACTTCTTCTTATATACTTTCCAAATATTTTTTTTTTTTCTGGAAACTATACAAATTAATGTGATATTATTCACAGTTTTGCCAAATATGAGGGGTTTTTACAAGAATATGAAATGGCAAAATATTTACTGTTTTTTTTTTCTGTAGGCATTTTACATTGTATTGTTTAAACCTTTTTCTTCATTAAAAAACTGCAGTCAGCAACTGGATTTACAAATTAGAGAGAATTCTTTGCTAAGAAAAATATACTTCATGTTGCATGTTACTGAAATTTTTGGTGATAGAACAATTAGTGTCCTTTTTTGAGAAAAAATGTATTCTATATCTTAGTTACATTTTCAGCAAGAACCCTCTTAGACCATGATGAATTATGGGTAAACTGGTGAAGTCTAGGAAATTGCCTGACTACAAATCTTACTTTAGTTAAATTGCATTTTTGACTATGTAGCAACTAAATTAAATGAGGTTTAAATACATATATATATATATATATCGCTTTTAATATATCTTTTAAACTACCTGATAACAAAGCAAATGAGAAAGTTCTGCTGTTTTCTCAGGGTTTTATGTCCTGGCAGCCTGAAAGCTGTGCTCAGTTTGGAAGGGGATTATATGCATTTTTAAAAATGTCACAGCTCAGTGCCTTCGAATTTAAATTATATTTGACATTGCAATTGCAGAAGTTCAATGACTTTTAAGTGTAAATAGTACCATTTAGCTAGGAAACTGCTTAATTGTTTCTGAAAAAAAAAAAGAAGATTGAGAGTTTAATTGAGAAACTGTTCAACAGAAGTGTCTTTTGAATTTGAAATGCTCAGCTATAGAACAGCCACTTCTGTGAGCCCTGCATGGCAGACAGCTCTGAGTAGGGGAAGTTGAAGAAAACAACTTCATGTTCTCAAAGTAATTTTTGAAATATACATGATTTTTACTGAAATAAGAAACTAGGTCAGCCCCAGAAAGGAGGAATGAGAGCTGAACACATGAAAGATGCCGTTTCACAGAGAATTTTCACAAAGAATACAACAGTACAACAACAATACAACATTTTTATAATTTATTTTTTATTTTTAGAGTCATTCCTTACAGATGAGCCTGGCCATTGAATAGAGAGAAAGGATCCATATCAGAACCAGCAGTGTATCCTGAAAAGAAACAAATACCCACAACTTCTTTGGAATTCACAGAACTGTAGTTACTTATGATGGACACCTGATCTTGGAGAACTGTAGCCTAAGTTTGCCTATCCTCATGGCTGTAGATCTAATTAATACAAACGTGGGCATCTGAATATCGGAAGGGATGAATCCCTCTCTACCCCCAGTGAGACTAGGGCAAAATTTATCTCAGAGCTCACGTAGGAACCATGAGTTTCCTTTTTTAAAATGACATGACATTTGTAGCTACATATGTAGCCTCTTTCTTTCCCACTTTCTTGGTACCTTCCTTTGTAAAAGGTATGAAGAGAAGTGGCTTAACCTTGTGCTTGTATATAAAGGATCACTGTGCTGTGTCAACCTACTCATCAGACAAAGGGAAAAAAATAGGATAAAGTTAAAGAAACAAAATATTTCAAGATTAGCCCTCCCAGTGCAAATCAGCTTGTGGAACTACACTGGGTCACATGAAAACCTTACGCTCACATTTAATTTGCCCATCCTGAAGTATTTTTCCTCCTAATGCCAAATACCATAATGCTCTCTGTCAGTGATTTGAAATTATTGTATAAGCTACATATCGGGTACACTATTGTTAATGAAATGCACACAAGATGATGAACAACTTCCTTTTCCTGCTGGAGCCCAGCTGCAACCAGGCCCTGTATCCTTGATGCTGTAAATCAGGCCTTTGTACTCCGGGAGGATTCAATCAGCTGCAGGTGTGGGCCCGCCAAGGCCCGCCTGGGATTAGGTAGCAGTATTTGATATGAGATCCCAAACAGCACCAGCAATCTACACACCACATGTGGCCAGTCTTTGGAGAAAGCAAAGGAAAAACGCTGATGAAATGTGGCACAGGACCATGGAATGCAATTTCAAACTTCCACATCTGCAGGAAAGAGAGAAAGAAAGTTCCTAATTTTACAATGATGATGTCATTGAGAATACATGATAGTGAAAATGATGTGCCAAGGCTTTCATAAATTTAACCGCTTACAATGCTGCTAACTGAGGCCTGAGAACTGTGTGTGATATTTGTAGTCACAAATGCATTAAAGTGCTGCAAAGCAATGTGCTGTTCTGACAATCCGCCAAAGGACACAGTGCTTGTTGGTGTATTTGTATGGTGAATGGAGCTCACAGATCTATCATTACCATGAGGCTTGAATTCCACATAGATGCAAAGCTGAACCATTGCTAAAGCCTGTTAAGTAAGTACTCTCTGTTATTAAACACAGGTGATTTGATTTTACCTAAAAAGGTAAAATCTCATGCCTTTAACATGAAACAACAAAAAGTGCTGTTCATGTCACTCCTGGAGGTTAAAAGTTGTGAAGAGTTTATTTTTGACATATATCCTTGATATTTGAGGTATAAAGAAATGTTAAAAGAGGTCTGGTTTTGTTATTACCACAGAGATAAAATATATTGAAAGGAGTATGTCCTTAATGTTTTTCTTTAAAAAAATCTGTTTTCCATTAGCTTATCTTGATAGCTGAAGTTAATCATTATTTTCAAGCATATATGATTTAGATATTATGTCATTAATTCATGTACAATCCATCTGAATAATGATTGTGGTTTTCTGCTTTACAAATTCATCTACTTCACTGAGAAACCGAGAGAGTCAAATTCCATGCAACATCTGGTTTCCATTTTATGTAATTGCTATTTTCAGAGTTATAATCATGTGTTATTGTAAGGACCACAGTGTCAATCATGCTGCTAATGGGGAAAATTCAATGCCTAAATACCTGAGAGAACAAGAAGCTGACTTAAACAGGTGCATTTAGACACTTGGTTTTAAGTATAATTCTAGTCTACCAATTTAAATAAATCATTTTCAGAAGAAACTGTATTCTTTCCATACCCTCTAGTAAACTAAGTTTAATAAAGCTTCTATACTACGAGCCTGGTTTTGTTCCCACCAGTTTAGAAGGAGCAGAAGTGGATCCCATGCAAATTCTAGTATCATTAACCTAACACAGGTCTTAGTGTAGTTCCATTAGCCTGAGTTAGTATATAACGTTAACCACTTTCTACAAACAGAGGCAGAGGAAAGAAAATTTTAGCCCTTTTTAAAGAATATAAGACACGCATGGTTCATTTATCACATCTATAAAAAGGTGCTGAACTTAGACATTTAGACATAGGAAATACATGGCAATTCATGTGTTCAGGAAAACTACTGCACCAGGATGTACTGAAAACATTTTTAACATATTAACTTACACTTTAATATATTTAAAATGTTGCAAAGTGTTCAACATTCAGAGCAGTATCATGACATATACCATGACAGATGCAGCTTTCTGATAAATAATCCTTGTCTTTGCTATACATTGTTTTTATGATCATATTCATGCAAATTTTCAGGTAGAAGTGACTAGCTACTACTAAGAAATAAAGTAGAAGACCAATATAGATTTATACATTATACATCATATTCTATCAGGGATAATATATGTTATATATTTTAACATAATGTATGATAGTATAGATATTCAAAACTTGACTGGACATGGTGCTGGGCAACCTGATTTAGCATAATCCTGCTTGAGCACAGGGCTTGAATTAGATGATCTCCAAAGCTGCTTTCCAAACCCAACTATTATGTGACTAATTCTATAATATCTATAATATAAGCACATGTGAAGTAATTTTGTATAACTGGAGAGGAAGAAAATATACTTGGATCAATTTCGGGGGTTAAAATGCATCCAGTTTTGTTTCAGTACTTGTAATATTAGCTAGCTGGTGTTCTTTCATTAGTTTTGGGCAGTAACACTTTATAAATATAGAAAGTATTTCTAATCTCTGCTTTTGGAAACAAGACAAAGAGAACAGTGACAAGAGCTACAAAGATCACAGCAGAGGGCTTCTGTGAAAATTACCCTCACAAGAAGGAAAAAAAAATAAATAAAATTATTTACTTAAGAAAGCAAACTTGCTCTCCTTTACCCTGGTGAATAGAATTTTGAAAAGACAATAGTTTGTAGCAAATAGACAACTTTCTGAGCTCCGCTTCTGCAGAATGATATCTCAAAGGGGAAAAAGCCTCGAGACATCTATACATACAGGCACGCTTTTTTGGATACCTTTCAAATACATGCATACTTCATATCATCTATCTTTCTCACAACCTTCATGTGTGTAGATGGCCAAGAATGGGTTGTGTTTATGGTAGAAGTAAGATTGAGACCAATTTTCATGGCCTAATCCTGGAAGTTAATCCCCACTAGATCCTCTTATGAGCACTTGGAGGTCAGGCTGTGATGAACTGCCAGGTTGGAAGTTGCTCCTGTTGTTGCCATGAAAGCCACACACCAATGCACGTCTTTGGTCCTGCAGGTTGAAGTTCAGTGCAGTTGCATCCACACAAATAGTTTTGCGTGCATGTGAAGTCTTAACGCTGCAGGGGTGGCTGGACCCTTTCCTGCTTGAGTAAGTACCTCTGTGCATTGTGAGGAATGAGCTACATTTACCCATCTGGCAATTTTAATGCCATACTTAATTGACTCAAAGTAAATTTCTGCATTTTCAACCATCATCATCAGCCAGCCATGATTAGCAAGGATGTAAATACAGGTGACTGAAAGATATAAACAAGACTATGACACTACGGAAGTCCTGAGCAGCAATTGTCAACCAAGAACAGTCTATTCCTGATAGGAACAGTCAAGAAAAGATGGTTCACTTTTTCATTGTGCTGAAACAACTGAGTGAGATGAATATCAATCAATAATCTTCACAGGGAATGCAAAAACATAAAAATAGGCACAGTGCATTAGACGAGGACACGAGGGAGAGCACTGCAACAAATTCTAGAATATTTTCCTATCTGAGTTTACAAAGTTAGATGGCAAACACAAATATGCACTTTTACACAAGTGAAATGTGGTTGGGGAATGATTGCCTAAATGGTAGCTTGAGCCCTTATAGTTTTCATAAGAGATTGTTAATAGGAGAGCACGTACTTGTTTATTTTTTCTTTCTTGAGGTACTTTTTTGTCCAGGTTTAACTGCAAACCTTAGATTTTTCTTTTCAAAAAGGACAAGCCTAAAGAAACTCCTGAAGACTTCAAAGCTAACAGTTGGGATGACAGAAAGTAAATCAAATGAATTCCAGATTTATGATCTTTTTTTTAATCTTATGATTTTGAGAGGATGAGGCTCATGATTTGTAATGCTAAGGGTCAGCAGCAATGCAGACACTCTGCTTTGCAAATCTCGTGTAAAAGCACAAGGCATATACTACACCAGAGGTAGCTTTTTACTTCTTAGGATTGACAAAAAAATTCTAGTGTCTATATTTTCAATTGGGTTTTATTTCTATTTCTAATTTCAGAACTATTATTACATGACTAACTGCAAAGTTGAGTTTGTGGTTACAAGTTCTCAAATATATTATATAAATATTAATTAGTAAATAATATATGCAAAACATTGTCTTAAAGTACTTCAATAGAATTGTTTTCTTGTGCAAACCAAGGCTTACTGTTTTTTTCCTTAATAACCATTATATCCCTTACTAAAGCAGTAAGCAACTTTCACTTTTTATTCCTGAATTTATTTATTCTTGTCATGCAAATAAACTTCTCTGTTAAGTATGAAATTTTGCCTGCATATTTTTTTTCCACATTTATTAATACAAGCTCCTCTAAGAGCTCTTCATGTCCAAATATGGTAGGGAAAGAAAAGTCTAATGCAACTCCTAATAATGAAGCAAAACAGAACAAATTTTGCATTTTCCATCTCAAACATGAAGACATGGAGAAGGTGAATGTATTATAATGTTCACAGACTATTTCCAATTAAGTAATCCAACAAAAATAGTTTTGTTTGGACTTTCTAAAAACAAAATTAGTTGAAAGACACACCACAGATTATTCATATGCAATCAGTTTAACTGTACTAGGGTCAAGTAAAAGCCAAACAATAAGCAGAGGAAAAAAAATCTCATCCTAACAAACACCTGGCTTTCTGAGTACACTGTTATCAGATATTGGTAATGAAGTATCTGCTCCAGTCCATTTCTTGGGACTCATCACTGATGTATTGTGCAATGTCCTTCACAGAGCAAGCTCAGTTTTCAGAAATAAGTATCCAAACAACAAAGTTCCCAAACCGTATTTTGAATCTGCTCTCAATAGGTGATAGTTGCACACTACTGATTTTCGGCTTTCATTTCAGGTGATACTGAGAGCACCCATTCTTAGTTGCTTAGTGGCTTCAGTTCAGGAGTCAGAGGAAGCCGTGTCCAATCAGGTACTTCAGCTTGATGATAGCTAAATGGCAATGCAAATATTTCAGATACCCCTAACCCAGTGTAATCATTTATATGTCATCTTCCTGCTTTGGCCATCATTTTTAAGCATAGAAATATCAGCATTAGGTATCAAGATATCAATTAGGTATCAATTTACTATCTTTTTTTTCTACCACTACTCATCCAACGAGAAACTAGAGATCGCTTAATGCATTGTGGGAAGTAAAAGGCATTAAACACACCAAGAATGACCTTGTTTAGTAAATTAATTGAATAAATAAAACTTAAAAAAACTGTATGTCATCTGTACATACACAGGATATGTAGCACCATTTTAAATGTTCTAAAATCCTCCTAGATGTCCTCCAGCTATCTCCACCAGCCACTTCAGAAGCACCTGTGTCCCTATGTAGGTCTTGTGCTATAGATATTACAGACTGTGTAGCTAACTGGGATATGCTAAGGTGTTTCTGATGGCACCAGGCATGTGTGTGTAGGCAGCTAGATTTTGCCAAAAACATTCAGCTCACATAGCAAGAGATGCTATATTTAAGCCACTGAATTGCACCAGAGTGGTCCCAGTAGAGAGAGGCCTGTGTTCAGTTGACTATAATAGTGCTCATGAAGGTATCTTGCTCTGGAAGCTACACAAGTAGTAAAGCAGCTTTTCCTTTGAGAAATTATGAGACACAGGACACCCTCAGTCAGAACATCATCCCTAGCTTTAGGCTTGAACTTCTCCATGTTATTAAGAAGACTATTCATAAGATTTAACATTTAGTCTTAACATATTTATCTTACATGTAAGACTTAGGTCCTTAAAAGGGAGACTTGTAGTACAGATCAGCTGCCTAAACACAAGTACCACATGCCATCAGAGACACTCTCAAGAGACATCCTTGTAAGGCTGGCAGCTCTGACACAGGCCGTTCTAGAGCAGCAGCAGGAGGCAAGGCTGAGTTTACCATGCTGAGCTTAAAATGACACAAGGTGCCCACTGGCAGGCAACCAACTCAAGTCCCAGCTAGACTCCATAATATCTAGTCCTCCTCAACATTTTGATGATGTTTTAGGTGGATTTTTTCTCTTTATATGAAGAAGCTGATATCACTGTAAATCAAAAAGAAAAAAAAAAAAGTGATACAGAGCAAAACTATGCAGGAAAAAAATATTTTAAATAGCAGTATCGTGTTCTTAATGATGAGGTCTGCTAGCCAGTGGAACTTTCCCAAGGGAACTCATGGTAGAACCATTGATCAGCTACTTAAAACAAGGCAAAACAAAACTCTAAAGAACAAATATTTCTGTAGGGAATGATTCTGTATGTGTAGGGAAATCGGCGTGATGACCTCTTAGGTCCAGTCCATAGACATTTTCTTTGAGTGTGTGATACCAAGTAATGAATGTATAGACTCGGTGTAAAAATTAGCTGGCTTAGGAGGATTTAAAAAGCAAACATGTGGAACACAGTTTGAAATACTCATGTTTTCCTCTCATAACAGGCCAATGTAAATATTATTTCACATGTTATCAAGTAATTCCAAAGCTAAATGTACTCACCCCAAGAATGGTCGTGATCAAAATCTAACAAAGTTCTTTTGAAAGGGCTCATTTCATATAAATTAAAGGTATCCCTAAGTTATGACTCCATTTCAGCTCCTGAGGAAAGAACTACAGGCCACTTAGGTTCTTGCTAATTCCAGGTCCCAGATGGACCTGGACAGACTGGACAACTGGGCGGTGAGAAACCACATTAAATTCAACAACGCCAAGTGCATGGTCCTGCACCTGGGGAGAAATAACCCCAGACACCAATACAGGCTGGGGACCGATCTACTGGAGGGCAGCTCTGCGAGAGAGACCTGGGCGTCATGGTGGACGACAGGCTGACCATGAGGCAGCAGTGTGCCCTCATGGCCAAGAAGGCCAATGGGATCCTGGGGTGCATTAAGAGGAGCGTCTCC
>JAWLRI010001104.1:1246458-1277405 GCA_034781795.1 Crypturellus tataupa
TCCTTTAGAAGAAAGGTAAAATATTTTGTAATCAACAAGGTTAAGGTTCGCTGAAATAAATTCTACATTTTCTGCCATTTACTGAAGGCGCTGTCAGAGTGCGGTATCTCTTTAAAGAACAGCAGATATGCTGGAAAGGCACCAAAGAAACCTCTATACTTCTGAACAGCATCTTTAAAACAGCAGCACTAGAACAGAAGAGCTCAGGGGAATGCACAGAGCCACTTGCTCTCCAAAAATAAAACTAGTAATGCTTTACTTTGTTGAAGTTACCAGCGGTCGGTCATTGTTGGTTGAAAACTAAAAATGTATACTTTTACATTCTTAGCACACGTACACAGTGCCAGCTGGCTTTATGGCTTAGCTTTGCAACCTAGGGGGCTTACAGGATCTCAACATCTGCAAAATTATGCTTTGATTTCTGGCACTGTCAGATCTCCAGGGAATGAAACCAAAGCAATCGCCAGCCAGAACTCACATTTTGACATGTTAAGAAAGGGGCTGTTCCTCAGAGCCTTTGCCATTTGGAGGAGAGCAGTAAGCCGTATACTTGAAGGGGAGGGGAGGAAAAAAAAGAGAAGCCGACAGACATCAATGTTATAGTATTTCTGCTACCAGGGAGAGTGGCTATTGGAACCAGCGTAAAGGAACAAATTATGAGAGGGATGGGAATGGAAGGAAATTGGCAGGATCACTACATTAATGCTTATTTTTCAGTTGCACCATGTTCGTTATAATCACTGAAGATGTAGAAAAGTATAATTATTTAGTGCTGAAGCTGATGCTAAAAGACAAAGAAAATAATATGGGCTCTAATGTGAGAGAAAATAATATAGACTATTATCTTTCACAAAAGTTTTCTTTTTTCTTCTTTCCTCTGCAGCAATCTGGCATTCTGTTTAAAGATTAATGGCCATGTAAACAAAAATTTGACAGGTATATATTAAAAATGAGCACAAGAGTTTAGCAGATTAGGAAAAGGTCTGTAAAGTACCTATGTGCTTTATAGTCTTTATTGGACAGTTTGAGCCAAAAAAAAGAAAAACCCTGAAACCTGTAGGTAGAAACTTATTTTTCCCTAAGTTCTTCCACACTCAGCACTTCAGGAATTGCAGCTCTGCAAAACTGGAATTACTGCCCAGCACTCATCAGAGCTGCTTGTTCATTTCTGTGATTTACAATAGATCACTGACATTTAGTGATCAGTAACTCCTACTATCCTTTCTCACAACAAACTGAATACAGAACAGTTAAGCTGAAATACTTTTTTAGGATAGAGACTGCAGTGATTTTTTTTCTCTAGATTGGGGTAAAAGCATCATTTCCATTTATATGAACTCGTAAGGTCCCTTGGAAAGTCATTACTCCCATCCATCACTTTTACCACACCACTTTTCTCTCTTTTTTCTCTGCTTCTTTCTTCTAACCCTTTCTTTATTTTATTCTCAAGTTTTTCCCCCTGCATTGCTCATCTATCTCAGCACCCATGTTGTCTTTTGTCATACAGGGACCTCTCTCCCCCTACTTCATGTGCAGAAAGAATGTTTGGAAGTATCTAAAACAAGAAGATGATTTAAAAGATTTAAACAAAAAAAACAAGAAGATGACAAGGAGACAGTGAACTTCTTCATTGCCGTTCCTTCACAAAAAGCATTCCCAAAGACCTTCTGCTTATCTTTCCTCTGCTCTACAAAAAAAAATATTTGTAGATGCTGAGGTTAGTAATGTCTCACTGTTGCTCTTCCTTCTTCTATGTTAGTACATATAATCTGTTTTCTGTACCATCACTGTAAACCCACATTCAGTGCTGTGTTGCTGGAGCACAATGGGCCCTTTTTGTCAGCCGTTGGCATAGCACCTAGCACTGTAGTTAGCCTGCATATGGTCTTCACTAATGCAAACAAATTTTAGAAAGGCATTGTACTTGACTTAAACTTAGGACCCACAAGATGTTGCCTTGTGCTCAGGAAATCCCAGATTGCTGGAAGCTTGGGGCTGGCTGGGAGGAGAGAGAAGACAAAAATATCTCTGCATGACCTTCCTTGGCTCCAGACTCTTCCCTTGGCCTTAGAGGCAGGATACAAGGACAAATGGGCCTTAGTCTGATTCAACAGAGCCATTCTTATATGTTTGTGTCCTTTCCCATCACTGGCCTAATGGACAGAAACAGGCACTGAAGTGACCCTTGGTAGAAAAGGGTGAGAAGAGGTAGATTCAATGTTTTCAGTACTTGGACTGTAATACTTCTCTCATCATCTCAAAGGCAAGTGTAAGGCTTTGGGCTTTGAAAGACTGAGGACTGTTAGGAAGCTGAAGTGATTTCTCTGACAAAAGGGAAACGTACCATGAAAAGGACCATAGTCCTCCCAGAAAAAAATCATTTTTTTCTTCACAATTCTTTAGCATCAAAGAAAACCTGGAACAAGTCTGATTCTCCTCTAGCCACAGCTAAGACTCGTGAAAGAAGATTCAGGTGTTTTGTGAATAGGAATCTATTCACCTGCAACTTAACAAAGAAGGGAAAATACCAGTGACTTGATAGTTACAATATGATATAAAAATAAGTATTGCTAGAAAAACACTAGCTTATTTAACTTTAAAATTTTGTTATTGGAATCCACAGGGAGGGAGGTCTCATCTTTGAAGCACTTCTAGGGCTCTCTAAACTGTCGCTGAATAAGCAAGTGTTAGAGACTTCAACTGACGCACAGGAGAGCTCAATTCTGTCTAATTTATAATGTAGCTGCCTTAAATCAGTCTTCTCTTTTTCATTGTCTGTTTTATTTATTTGGTGGGTGGATGTCTTGGAGGGAAAACCAAAGGCATATTCAATAATATACTGAAGAACATCATCAGTCCACTCTGCTTTCTAGTCCTCAAAATCTACACTACCTTGAATCAAGTGTTAAAAAAAAATAATAAAAAGACTCAAAAAGGGTGAGGGAGGCAAAAGACCTTCAAATTGTCACTAAGGAGAAGACAAAGGTCAGTTTGAAGTGTCAGGGAAGCTGAGGACTGCTAGACTGAGGGATAGATGGACTTGAAGGTGGCATGGAAGAATACTTAGGTTGCTCTTTTCCAAAAGTGACAGCCTCAGGACAGCCTTAAAATCGCACACATTGTAATTTGTCCCCATTCTCTCCCTTTCTTTACCTGAATTTCAGTCCGACATAGTTTTGTCTTCTCCTATCACATACCACCAGCCCCCACTGGCAGTATTTTGGCTCCACTGTCCAGGAAAACAAGAGTTTAATGTCTTTCAGTCTTGGGTAGTGAATAAATCCCAGCCCACCCACTTCCTCCCAGGGGAAAGCTTCAAAGCTGCGATCCTCTGAGTGATCTCCCCAAGGGGCGCTGGCAGGGATGCAGGATGGGAGACGAGCAGGCTCTAACAAACAGGATACCCCTGCATGATCATGTTGTGCATTGCTCCCTCATCCTCTCCAGCAGCAGCTCTAAAATCCCATCATTTTGCGGCCAGCATCACTATAACATTGGGCTGAATAGCATTTCAAATACACATCAACCACATCCAGGGTCAAGCCAAAGACAAAAACAGCTGGAAATGGCTTTGATGACTATGAAGGGCCTCGCACAAGGAAAGGCTCATAGAATGGGATAGTGTATATTTGCTATCCATGATTGACAGATCTTTAATTCCTGTTTCCTGACTGGCAAGACCATAAGGCAGGCTGTAAAGGGGGCTGCCAGGCAGGATGGAGAGCAGAGACAATCAACAGATGTTTTTGTTGTTTTCTTTCCCCATTTTATTTTTAACCTTACAGAACATTTCCCTTAAGATGACATTACCTCAGGATTTCATTATTTCCCTGCAGGAGGGAGGGTCAGCATGGCCTCACAGAACAGGGTCTCGTCTGCCTACCTGCTTGGTGAAGACTTGCAGGCTGGGCTTTTCTCATTGAACTGTAGACATACCAAAACTATTTTTTTCCGAATACAAACCAGTCAATCTTCTAAGCACCCTTTCAGTAAACTAAGAGAAAGCCTTGACTGCAGACACAACTCATTTTGTGTCTGTCTTAGATACTGAGGCCTTCCTTAGTACGAGCCTTCTCATCCTTGGAGGTGTCTGTATCTTTCCAATCTCTGGAAGACAGAGGATCTTTAGCCTTGGGCTGCTACCTGTCAGATATAACCCAGCTGAGGTCAGGGCACGTGGCCTGAGCACCGCAGCAGCAAACGAGTTGCTGAATCCAGCACCGCACGGTGCCCCAGATCCCTTCTGCATGCTGGGTGAACTGCCTTCAGCAGCTGTTTCTGTTTCCACATCTGCAGAAGACAGATTTAACCACTTTTTTCTTTTCTTTTGTCACTGTGAGTAATTATCTTAAAGACATCTGAGGTTTTCCGGGAATTATTTACTGGAATAAAAAGAAGATGAAATAAAGACCTTAGAAAGCTCTGACTCTTATTCTGCAAATCTGAATGCTGGTGATATTTTTGAGCAAATTATAGAAATTATAGGCCAGCTAATAAAACTAAAAAACAAACAAACAAAAAAGTTCCATGCAACTCCAGGAGAGAAGTTAATAATACTCAGAAAACAGTCAAAAAGATTGACTGTATTGCTGTTTCATTTACGTTAGTAATGGGCTTTTGAAGTCTTCTACCATCTCTACTTATGGCACTAAGAACTGAAGTTCTCTGGGATGAAACTAATCTAGAAATTGACCTCCACGATGGTACACCACATGCTCTAGCACTAATGATTAATTTGATTCCAAAAAACAGATGCTGTTATTTTGAGGTAAACCATGAACTCCGTCTGTTTCACTCTCCAGAGCCTCTTCTCACTGCAGAGCCTATTGATATCCACCATATATTGCTGTGTGCATCCCCTTTCATTATTCAGGACATGATCAGCAGCCAATTCCAACACCGTTGTCCACAGAGAACTGTGCAGCATGACCCCCGTGCACATCTCTGGAGCAAAAATACAAAGAGCTGATGGGACAGACCTGCCTGGTCTGCAGAGGCAGCCCAGATCATCCTGGTATCCTCAGCAAAGCCGGGTAAAACGGGGACCTGCAGAGGTTACATGGATACCTGCAGAGGGAGAGCTCAGTGTTGGGGGCAGTTTGGGGGGCTTCTCCCAGCTCTCGCCATGCAGGAGAGACAGGAACAGAGCACTGGGTCCTGATAGCGGGTCCTGCCCCACACACGCTGCTTAAACACAAACACACTTAGTAAAATCAAAAGCAGGATCCCGCCTCCAGTTGTAAATATTTCCTGTGAGTATCTCTAGGTGAAAAGATGCAGAGATGCGAGAATTAAACCGACAGAGTGAGATCAGGCCACATAAAAAGAGAAAGACATAAAGCTGTCATGTCCTGATCTTAAAACCACTGTTGTTTTAACGCCAAAGAAATCTCACCGTATATATTTGGTCTGAAACCAGAAGTGACTTTTAGCACCCATCATAATAACGTGACAAAATGTCCGCTCCTTTAACAAGAATGACCTTCGTCTCACCTGTGCATGATTTCTCAGGTGGCAAAAGGGTAGGTTGGTGACTTACTGAATCCACAGTTTCTGCTCATATTTAACTGCAAGTGTACAAGCTACTGACTCAGCATAAAGGGCCCCATACTTAAAGAAAAAGAAAACACTATTCAAAAGAAAAGATGTCTGACACAGTGAGATATTTGAGGAAATTAACTTGACCCCTACATAACATCCAATAGTAGCACATCTGTAAAAAATAAACAATTCCTACTGCCTACAGGTGGTATATTTAATAAGTAAATATGAACGCAGAAGCAAAAAAAAAAAAAGAATGAAACCCAATCATCACTCCACTGTGACCCCCTTTCCATAGAGACCTAGCAAATAGTTCATAACTAATTCAGTACTTTCCTTTCAGAAACTTTAAGGTAAATTACAAATTATTCCTATGTCCATTTTACACATGGGGAAAAGGAATGAAAGCTGCTTTCTCAGAGTCACACATATATTGGTTAGAGATCTGGAAGAAAAAACACATTTCAACTTTTCACAATCACCTTATGATCTAGAAATTTCATTGTATTTCTTATTAATTATTGATTGAAAAAATAATTAATACATTTTATTCCATAATATTATATAGCACTAACACATGGGTCCTAGAGACCCGATTAAGCTACAAATTCTACCATTCTAAATATAGTCTTGAACTAATTGCATGGTGACAAAAAGTTGACAAAAGATAAATCGCCTTCTTTAAATGTGAACCTAAAGGAAATATTTTGTTGGAAAAAAATAAAAAAAAGAAACACATGGGAAGATCCTGGTGCTTAGGAAAAGAGTGTCCATGCTCTTTCCTCATTTTTCCTGAAGATTTGTCACTCTTGATAATGCTTTCTAGAAAGCATAGACATTTCAAATTAAGTTACTTCATTTGAAATGAAGCTGATATTATACTATTGTAATTCCAGCAGATGAAAATGTTGTTGTTGTATGAAAATCAAAAATATTGATACTTAAAATTTTCAACATTTTACTATTCTCATTTCAAGTTGATTTCAACAGGTAAAAAAAAAATGCATGTACTGTTCATCATCACACTCACTTAATTTAGCTCTGTTATATTGCTTAATTTAAACTTATAACAAGTGCCAGTAAATCACAAAATCCCAGAATGGTTGAGGTTGGAAGGGACCTCTAGAGATCATCTAGTCCAATCCCCCTGCCCCAGCAGGGACACCCAGAGCACGTGGCACAGGGTGGCATCCAGGCAGGTTTGGAAGATCTCCAGAGAAGGAGACTGCACAGCCTCTCTGGGCAGCCTGTGCCAGGGATCTGTCACAGGAAAGAAGTTCTTCCTGAAATGAAATGAAATTTGGGTTTGTGTAATCACTTTGTGAATCAGATCAGGCAATAGATTCCACTTGAAAATAATTCTCATTATTCGTTTATTTTAATTTCTGGCCCCAGTTCTTCCAGTAGTGCTGGCATTTTAAAGCTAAGACTATCTAAAAACTGAATATCTGAGAAAACTTTTTGTAGCTAAAGGTAAGTTTTGCCAGGGCTACAATTTGCTGCCTCCTAAACAGGGCCTTTTCCTCCACTCTTTTCTGTGTTGTCTCACCCCACTCAGGGGAGGAGGAGGGTGACAGTGAGGGAGAGAGGGATTTAATTTGTAGACCAGCAAATCAACACACAGTGTCATGAAAAGGGAAGAACCAAAGCATACAGACACCAGTGACCCCAGGTGGCTCATAAACGTCCAACAAGGATTTGAGGGGTTTGCACGAAAATAACTAATTGGTGAACAAGGTTCCATCCGGTCCATTTACTGCTGCAAGGTTATTCAATATAGATTTATACATTATACATAGATTTATGCATCATACATAGATTCATATATTATAAAATGTTATAAATATATCCATTTTCTTATGTGTAAGAATAGCCTAAACACAATCAAAAGAAGAAAGCTGGTCATTACTTAGGATGACTTGACCTTGCTTTTCTACAGTTTCTTACTTGCCTGGTCAAGCAGATTGAGAGCGCTGCACCCTGGGCTCATCCCTGCAGTGCCCCAAAATTGCCTGCCACCAAAACTTGCATCATTAGGGATTCTTAACACCAATCTGAGAGAGAAAATATGCACTAATTAAAAATAATACTTCAAAATGAACCTGGCAAAGTAATGCTGCTGAATGAGTAATGAGAGCTAGTCCTTATCCTTCATTAGACTCTTTTTTCCCTTCTTCTTTCTTTCTTTTTATTCTTTTTGTGGGTGGATACTCCAACAGTAAGAAAGCTCTTGTTACTTTAAGGTAAGAAAAAAAAGATACATTTCAAATGTCAAAGCTGTGCTTGGTTTCAGGATCACCCCGAGACTTTAAAAGGTTGGGACTAAAAGGGCAGCCATGTGAGGAAACCTCTACAGCTGGCTATAAATCTGTTTGAAACTATCTAGTTAAGGATGGGGAATGCCACCATTTTGAATATAACCTTTTTATGTCTGTGCTGACAAAGTGTCGTTATGTTTCTTGTCTGAGGTGGTACTTAATGTCAGAGACAGGAAGCATGTTACTAATTATGTCCTTAGCATCCTAAAGAAAAGGAGAGGAAGGAGAAGCTTTTAAAACCCTCCTGTATTGGATTGCATGTGTCTGTCCTCAGAGTTTTCAGCATTTCATTTTACCTCTTAAGAGTTATCATTAATAATTATTTACAAGTACTTTTGTTAAGCATAGCAAGGGGCAGTGCTTGCCACAAGGAATCCAATGAATAACAGATTAGGAGAAGACATAAAAGGAGGAGGGAAAAGATTATATTACCTTCATTTTATAGTAGGAACATCCAGAGATTAACTGGCTTTCTTGAAGCCAGGGGGAAAAATCCCCCTTCCTGAATCTCCACCGGTGGACAGGGGCAGATGCACTGAATGGTTTAGCTGTTTAAAATGTTTATGCATGACAAATGAGTAGTCTGGTCCTGCAAGAAACCAGCTCACCTCAAGTCCTGAATGTCCCACTACTAAGTGAGGAATTCAGCTAGAAACAGAAAAATAAGGAAAAGTACACTGCTATGTGAGAGCACACTATAATAATAGTAATACTACAACCCAGTGAATTATAGCAGCCAGCGGCTCCCACTGAGCAAGCTAAACACACAAGTTAGTTACCTGCATATTAAGGGTATCATGGTTACAGACCTCTTTAGATGGTTCCTTAGTTTAGCTCCTAACTTCCACAAATGACATACCAAGAATGTTTTTTGCTAGCTGAGACTCAGCCTCCTTTCCAAGGAGATATTAATAAAGCTTTCACTTTCCAGGTAGAATGAGCCAGTATTTCTGCCATTATTAGGTTACAAATAAGAAAATTAAGGCCTAAGTACCAATTTGGGGACATTATTCAGATCCCTAATTCCCCCAGAATTTAATAAACATTAGATATTGAAACATGTTTAAAACTTAGAAATGAAAAGCCATACTTTTGTCTCCATATATTAAGTTCCTAATCAACATACAGCTGGTTTTAAGAAACACTGAACGGCCATCACCATGTCAGCTTGAATGCAAGCTGCAAATATTCAGTACAAATGATATTTTATTTTTAAATATTAGTTGTAAGTCTCTATTCAGAATTTTCAGTCTAAGCAACATGCTTAGTGTCCCTGGCTTCTATATGGGATAGAATAGAAAAAACATGACAGGGAGATCTTACGTGTACAAGGCCAAAACGGGCCAAAATGTTCGTGTTCAGATTCCTGCATTCTTGCACCCTGCAGAGAAGACTCTGACCATCAGATTAGGTCACTGCATTTCAAAGCCACCTGAGTCTTGTCATTGACTGTGTAAGGATCTTTGACAGTCTGAGACTTATAAACTGAGCAGCACTTAAGGCTTCGTTGCAAGTTACGTGTTTCAGCTAGGCAACTAGCTAACAACTGCTCCCAAAGCCGATCAATCCAAAAAGTTCAGAGCCAGATGAGATCTATATATCATCTAAACTGACCTTGTGTTTGTTACAGGTCATTAAATTTCACCGCCTTACCCCTGTACAATAAATTAAGCAAACTTTTAGAGGCTAAAATAAAGTAATGAGTTAAAATATAGACTGCAAATACTCATGCCAAAGGACAGGCTGACTAAGTTACTGTCCAAAAAGGGTACTTTATGCAGAAAAACATGAAGACTGTTTTGAAACATTTCAGTTGTCTTCACCATGGGCTGTAACACATGTTAATCAAGATACCAGGGGATGTCTTCTGCCTCTTGGGTCATCCTTCTGAATGTGTCCCTTTGCTTTTGATCCTGGCACAGGCACATTGCAGAGGGAACTTGCCAGGACACATGTAGCTGAGAAAATATCCTTTTCCCCATATCACACACCAGGGAAGTTCTGGCTCTTCTTTAAAAGTTCCTCAGCTCCCTGGAGGGGTGCCCCTCCAAAAGAAACCTATTGACTTAATACGCATTAGCTGCCATGAAAGAAAACATAAATAAGACAAAGATTTTCTACTTGAGGACTATGAGAGCTTTTGAAGCTATAGGTGTATCTATGTACACCTTGGGTGGATGTGTAAATTTGTATTTGTTTACCTTACCTAGAGAATACACATTTTTGCGAGACAATGTCCAAAGAGAAATTAGTGTTTTAATGCCTGTGTAATCAGGAGGCTTGAGGAGGAATATCTCTGAATATCTCTTTTGCCTCCACTTTCAGGAAAACATTCCCCTAAATCACTTTACTTTCAGTATATTAAATAGACTTGGGGAATATTTTGCAGGCTGTTTAAATATGTTTATTTTTATATGAAAAACTTCCTCAAAACATTTTAAGAGGGAAGCAAAATTGTACATCATCCAGAATAGCAGCCCAATATCTTCCCAGAGCTTGATACAACTCATATAGCTTCCAAAGGTAAAAAATAAAAAGGAAAGTGGCAATTCCAAACATGCCCAGTCCAGAAGATCCTCCTCTGAAGTGCTTGAGAAAAGTCAGTGGAGAAACAAAAGAAAAATATCTTATTTTATGTTGTTGAACATGCTATCATTAAGAAGAAAGTGGTGTGTACATCAGTATACTGAAAATGTTTTTTTAGAATAACAAAACAATAATTTTATAAAAGCTGCAGTTGCTATATTTCTGCAGGACTGCTTAGTAATGCTGACATTTCTTTAACCTCCACAACAAACCACACACTTATTCAATAACCCTTTTGCATGTCACACTGCCCCACCGTTACTGTTATGTGATCACTCAGTGAAAGACTCTATCATAAAATATAATATGCACAATGGGAACAGAATTAAGGTTGCCAAGGGAGCCCTAATTCAGAATTTCCTGACTCTCGTGGGTTTAAATCTCAAACTTAACGTTGTATTTACATATTTTTAATTGAGCAAGACAGGGAAGAAAAGTGCACATTAAAGGCCTTTATTGGTTAAAGAGGAGGATTTCCCAACAAACTTGTTTTATCTCTCCGTTCTTCATTCCAAATTTTCCTGTAGTTCAGAGCTAGCTGAACCAGTCTCTTTGCAAAGGGTTGCCTTAAAATTAAGACCTGTGATATGACATGTAAACTGTCTAATGCATCTGATCTTGCAGTCTCTGGACTTGGGGCATTAAACCCCCTAGAAGGCAGCCTCCGGCTCCTGCTCAAAGCACGATCTGTTCCTTTATCATTTATATATTATTATTACATGTTTTTTAAGTATATAATAGGGGCTGGAGGAGTAAGGTGATCTAGCAACAAAATCTATTTGGAGCTATTGTGACAGTCTACCTAGAAAGGGCTTGATTTGCTCAGTTCAATAAAGAAACTGGCATGTTTAGATATTTATTAGATATTGAAATATCTAATATAATTCATTTTCAAGAACAGAAAGAAAATATTGCTTGTTTCTTCTTTCACTCCTCTTTTTCTTCTAAGATAATGATTTTTTACCAGAGGACTTCAGGTTTTTTTAAGATTTTAAATCTTATATAGCATTTAAAGATGCACAATAGAATTTGGTTGCTTTTTTATTTATTCATATCATTCCATTTTATTCACCCTGTGTAAAAACCAAAAACTTTAACATGTTGCTGAAACTATTATAGATCTGTTGTCTTTGGAGTAAAACCCACTTAATTGCCTGATGTAAAAAACTTTTTATGGATATAAATTCTCAGTATATGCTTCATTTAAGGTTAATTTAAGTCAGAGGGAGCTTTTATGTTATTTCTGTTTTTCACTTTTTTTACTTTTCCTTCTGCTCACTTTCTTCTTTTTTTCCCTTTCCTTTTTTACCCCTGCTGATCTTCTTTGGCTATTCTTAGAATGTCACTATTTATTGTAGCTATTGACTAATGCTCTACCAGAAGCACTCCTTTTGAAGGAAGAAAAAAATCTCTCTTATCAACAAAGAAAACCCATAACATAAATTTCCAGTGTTGGTGATTTATTTCCAGTGCTCTTGTCAACATTTATAGAAAGACCACTAGAGGTGAAATTTTTGTGAGGGAGCATTCTCTGAATGAGGAATCCAGTTTGAGCTCATAAGAAGGCCCAGCTGATAAGAGTAACCTTATACATTCAGTCTCAAAAAGAAACTAGTGTTATTTTGGTGCTAGAAATCAGTGTATTGTCCAGCACAATCAAGTGTCTTCTGAGGACCCCACTGGGAAATCAATAGAGTTTTATGAGGTTTGCTTCAGCTTTTGTGTGAAGACCATAACATTTTATGACAGAAAATATAATCTTTTTCTTTATATCTAAAAATGGCATTGATTAGGTTTTTTATGCCTCATGTGACTGAATTTGGAGGAGAGGCTATTATATATGCTGTGATTTGAAAACCCTGCCATACAACAGTTGATAATGCTTCATTTAGATATTTGGGGTTTTTAAACCACTGACATAATGAGATTTTGTTTTCAAAGTATAAATTCTTAGGAGATAATTTACATTATAAAATGATTACTTGCGCATTCATTTTTACTACATCCCAAACTTGTGTGAGATAAAAGACTAGCTAGTGTAATTTGAAACAATATTTTTTTTGAGGGAAGATTTCATTCATACTGCGTATCAGGTCAGGACATGGACATTAGAGATGACTCCAGTCTCCATTTTCAGCAGATGTGGGCTTCCTGCTATCTTTTTTAATGAAGAATCAGGGTGTGTTTTAAAAGTTTTGCAGAAAGAAAAGTATGAATTTTCCCAGAAATCTAATGGAAGTCGAGTAATTCTTCACCGCCTTCCTTGAGCGTAGCAATAGGCAGTACTGGCCACGCTGGAGAACGACATCTGTGTTCACCTACCCAAACACAAGAAGTCAGATCAGCTCCTGCAGGTCTGCTCTTAGAAAGGAGAGGGCACTGTGATCCAGTACCAAACTCTCTCCCAGCAAAGACTGGGATGGAAGAACAGAAAATACCCAGCTTTGTGAAGAAAAAGTGTCCAGTTAAGTACAGGTTGCAACTAGAATTGTCCAAGACTTGCTCAGAGGTCCAAAATTTTCCAAACCATGGTATGCTGCTGGATATATTGACTATATATCCATAAAGTCAATAAAGGAAGCATGTGATTTCCAATGCTGATAAGGTAAAATGCTATATTTAAAACCAGAAACATTTTAAATGGGGAGTTGACAATTAAAATATCAGATTCTATGGAAAATTTCACAGCGCCTCCAGGAAACATTTGTGACGTATGTCGTGGTTCCAGATGGAAAAAAAATATATCTCAAAAAAAACACCGGCATTCATACAGTGTGAAATAAAACTCACTAAACATCCTTGCTCATCCAGTCCAAACTAAAACTACTCCTGGCAGACAGCAGCAAATTTCACATATGGTAATTAAAAAACAGTGACACATTCATAATGTAAGAGTTATATATTTCTCGCCACCACTCCCTTATTAAACGGAATGGTCAAGGTTTGTGTGAAACTATTTCGCTCTGCACCAAAGTTGCTTTTTAATTATACTCCAATGAATAAAGAAAAAAACACATGTATTCATCTCTTGAGGTCTCTCTCTTTATATATATTTCTTTTCTAAACAGTTTCAGGATCTCTTTTTTCAAGCTGTATCTGATTATTTAGTTAAAAAATTAGAAACTGAGTCTTTTATTTGTGCCTAGAACTTGTGTCCGCAGGATGAGGGGCTGCCCTTGGAGCGACCTCGGCGCTGACCTGCAGGACCCGCTCTGGGGAGGCGAGAGGTGCCTTGGGCTCCCTTCTCACCTCGCCGGGGCCTCCCCTACACAGAACCTGGTGTTTTATGAGACAATCACGTGCAGGTGAGAGACAAAGCTGAGGCCTCCATGAAAATTTTGGTTTAAGCCACAAAGGTAAAGAAACAGCAGTTTATCACCAAGCCACCCAAGTCCTCAATGCAATTCCCATTTATTTAAGAGAAAACATAAAAAAGCTGCGGGCCAAATTCTTCCCCAATTTCACCCCAGCAGCCTCATTGCCTCGGCTTATGTCCTCTCAAAGGGGTTGCAAAGAGTGCAAATCAGTGGAGAATCTGATCTACTTTATTTCTTTTAATTTGCCCCATAGAGTTTTATTTACCCAGGAGATCAATTTCTTTTTTCCTTTAAAAAATACATATACCTGTCAAAACTTCCCTCCAGTTATACAACAGAAATGAAATAAGATTTTAAAAACCTCAGGGCAAGATTCTATACAGTTGAAAAATTTAGACCTTTTAGAAACTGATTAATTTTTAGGATCTTAAGCCATACACAGTTGCTTTAAATAGCAATGAAAGGCTGATTCAAGCCGTTAAATTTTATGTTGTGTGTAATGTTGTAATTGATGTCAAGCCTTTCCCATATTCTTCACACTGACATTGGGCAGTCTCCTAAATGCTAAGGGTGCAGTTGCAAGAGTCCAGATCAAGCAAAGTACCATGAAACAGGTAGTAGAATGGGACTTTACTGCTTCAAGTGGAGAGATTCAAATGTAAAATGATTAAACCTTAGCCAAATGCCAAAGTTTCTTTCCCATCCATTTATTTTGGGGGATAATTGGATGCATTAAGTATTTTGCTGCAAACTGTTTCTTCTGTATATGCATATAAAACTTTATTACCCTTGTTAAAAGCATGCTGTGAATTCTGATGCTTCTGTGTGTTTGGGAGAGTATAATTGTTCTTTTGCAGGAAAGCAAACCACCCAGTCCCAATCTGGAGCAGCCAACACCCAACGCTCCTCTTGCTTGAAAGCAATGTGCTGAACTCAGGGAGTATTTGAGTTAAAGGGATATCCAGCTCAGAGGTGAATAAAGAAAGGTTGTCCTCTCACAAGAGATTTTAATATGATGCTTTGTTTCACCTTCACTATTTTCCTAAAAAGCTTTAAGCATTTTAAAAAGAAGGTCTATAACTTTTTAAGGGCCTAATCCTGACGACAACAACAAGACAAGTTGAGTAAACTCATTCATGCAAGAGCTGTTTCAGTAGTTAGGAAAAGCAGTCTGTGTATAAAGTTATAGAGATGCCACTGTCAGATGAAGTGAAAAGTCAGGGGACTAAGGAAGATTTTCCATTCACTGTACTGTGTTCTCGTAGGGTATGTCCAAACCAGTAAATTAAACTGAACCAGTCCCTTGGCATGTTTGGGCGTTAAAGCAAGTCTGGGACCATTCCCAGCAGGCAGTTTGCATGAATCCATCCTGTGTCAAAGGAGAAGGGGGTTTGTCACTTGGGATATGTGCAGATCATACCCATGTCCTCACACTCAGAGAACAGGTCACTAGTTCTGATGCATCCAAGCTCAGCACCTTGGTCACAAGAGGAGCAGCAACCTGGCTCTAGCTAATCTGCAGGAGAGGTGGCCCTGCAGTGCAGAGAAGGGCCACAGCTCGTGCAGGACCACCCGACCTGGTGTCAGCTAACATCCCCATTGCCAAATGCTAAATTTGGGATGCATGCTCAAATCTTTACCTGGGAGTTTGTCAGCTTTTCAAGAAAGATTTGGCTGTGGTCTGGGGTGCTTGTGCTGACATAAGCTGAAATCAATCATCCAACTGCTTCACATCCATCCATACCCATAAAGAACGTCTAACTAGGCAAGTGTAGGTTTTTTCTTTTTTCCTATTTTGCGCTCCCCCCTGGTGTGGTTGTTTCAGAGCACAAAAGTAAAATGCGCTTATGAAACTTCTCAAGGCAAAACAAACTCCCAATGGGATTAAAGGCCATCACTGCTGGCACCTCTCCTCCCCTGAGTGTAAGCTGCAGTTCTTCACTCTGTCCTCACTTACATTTCATGTACTTTTAAAAGAAAATGACCAAAACCAGAACACTTTACTAGACAGATTTAATTCTATCATTTTGATAGAGGATGCAAAACAGGACAAACCACACGCAACAGATGTTAATCACGTCATTTAATACACAACTAGAAGATGTGCAGTTACCATGGTAACAGGGAAGACTGCTAAAATAAAGTATAATAAATTTTAAAGATGCAATAGAGCATTGGCCCTACAAATGAATCCAGTTGTCTTTACATTCATGTCATCCAGCAAGGCTAAGCTCTTGTGAGACATGACCAAGTGCAGTAAAGAAAGAATGAATAGACTTGAATAAAAGGTAGAAACAGTCCTGCAAAGAGAGTTGGTGCAAGAAGTTAACAACTGTGTAGGTATTTGGGTTTCAGATCTTGGACTGGAAGTGTCCCTCAGTTTTATTTGCTGACAGTCTTATCTACCACCCCTTGAGATACAAAGTGAGCTAAGAAAGGAAATGCAGTTTAAACAGTCTGCAACGTGCTGAGGGAGGAGGAGCAGGACGAGGACAATCTTTCCATAATTTCGATGCACATTTGGCCCAAAGTCTATCTGCCAAGGGAATGGTTCTTTTTCCTTCAGTGGTCAGTAGTTCTAGAAGTAATTATGTACATTTTTTGCCTTAAAGGATAAAAACATAGTTTGGATGAAAAACCACAAGCCTGCTTTGACATATAATTATCCCTGTGCAAAGATCTTTCTTTCTGTTCTTCCCATGACAGCCAAGAACCTTGCACAGGATCGTAATTCAGATCTTTTCCTTTCTGTAACTCCTCTAACCCGGCAGGCTTGGGTACTTTTACAGCCAGTGGCACATCAGAGATCCAAGGGCCACCTTGGGCCACAGTTTTTGACACCTTAAAATGGGCATTCTTCTCTGGATTGTACTAGCTCTGGACATGCATACTTGAAATCCTAGAAGTCACAACTAGTTCATTGTTGATACACTGGACTGCAGTGTAGTATCATCTTTTTTGTTTTTAGCACAGAATGCACAAAATCAGTCCTACAAATCCCTATGCACATGCCAATTCCTTCTCACTGAAGTTAGTGGCTCTACTCTGCAGTATATAAATAACTTGCATGAGTTAGTTGCAGAATGGAACCCCAGATATCTGGGGTCCCAGATAAGGCCCCACATAAGGAGGCCACACTCTAATTTCCAACTTAAGAACAGAAATCTTTTCGTTTTAAATCAGTCTGTACTGTGACTTTTAACCTTAGTACTAAAATCTAAGTTCCAGGCACTCCTGCCCATGGCTTGGAGGTACCAAAAAGGCTGTTACTTACCAGATCTCATCTCTCAAGAAGTACAGTGTGTATTTCCTGGAATATACTCCTCTCTTTTTCTTTTTATGTTAAAATAATTCATTTTTTATGTCATAAGTCCTCGGGAGATTTAATAAATATCTATAGTCAGAAAAGGGCAGCTGCTTCTTGCATAGCACTAAAATCTTAAAATGTCAAAATCAGCGGGACGGTCACCTCTTCAGATCTTTAATTTCACCCTAAGCAGATCTGATTTGTTGGAGGAAGTAACAGTTTACACATTGCAAAAAGAAATGGTGCAGCAGGCTTTCGTACACAGTAGGAGGTGTGAAAAATGGGGAGGAGGGGGAAGGGAAACTGATGGAAACAATCAACTAATGCAGAATGAAAGCGTTTTTCTTTCTCCAAGTGGAACTAATAGGAACATCAAATATGTTAAACTAAAACAGAAACATGAATGACGAAATTGTTTTCTATTTTTTTAAAAGAAGCCTTTTTAAGAGTGGTCGCACGCACTCATGGAAGGAAAAAAGTAATAAAAAAAAAAGGCTTTGCATCTAACAGACACAATGAGTTTCAAGTGTATACTTCAGAAAAAAAATTTGTCTTTTGTTGATCTATGCATCTCATAAGTCTCCAAGTGTTATCTGAGAGCGAACCGAATATGGTGATGACGGGTGCTACTGTATTCAGAGGAAGTGCCACCTAGATGCTGGCCCTGTGGATCTATAATTCTAACATCCTCTAGGCCTCCAGTCTGCAATTTCCAGTGGGTTTCGTATCTGTGTTTAATATTTTATTCTGTTGTAGAAGATGCAGGAAGAAAACTAAAACATTTGTTCTACATCAAGGATCTGGCCAAGGAGATAGGCATAAAAATGCCAGATTAATTTTTGTCAAGTATTGCCCATAAATGCTGCTGCCACACTGAAACCAAGTGGTGACTCCATCTATTCACCTGCCATTAAATTCAATATATCAAAGATGCTTTTTTTTATCAGAAAAGCCATTAGAAATCAGAAACCATTTCATCAATATCACTGTTTGGAAGTAACAAGAATCCCAATGGGGCAAGGGCAAATTCTTGAAGGAAGCATATTGGTCTCAAAGGTGTAAAGACTAATATGAGGAAAAAAAGTGAGTGACACATTAGCTCTGCTTCATTAAACAACACCCAAGTTAATGTTCACTTCAGAGGGTTAAATTATGGATATTCATGTATGATGTTATGGAAATATCCTATAAGCTACAAGAAAAACAGAACCAAATGTTTTCTGAAACTGTCAAATGGAAGAAACTCTGGCCCTGATGGTGAATGCAGTTGAATGGCTTACTATAGACACCATCATGTTCATTATCAAATGTTCATCATTCTAGAAGAGATCAAAGACAACACAGTTTTAAGGCATCCAGTCCTGTGACCTTCTCCAGGGTTCCTTCATAAGCTTGTCATTACAGCAGACTTTGGTTTGTCAGAGGTCTCCACTTCTACTCATCTCAGAGCCCTCACGCATTGTACACTCATGTTTTAGCTCCCAGGGATAAGAAACATAACAGGAAAGAGAAGTCAGTGTCAAATAGCCTCCCCAACTGACGTGTGTGCAGTACCACCATTGCAGCTCCTCGGCACCCAATGTTGTACCTTCTCTGTAGCTCGTGACTGATACGTATGTAATGGTTTCATCTATACTAGGACATGGTGAGGGCATAGAGCTTGATTGCCTTTATAATTACTTTGCTTAAAAGATTCTGTTTGAGGCCTGTGCAAACCGATATACTCCCAAACAATTCCCAGGCGTCACAGAGTAGTTAGTTTGGAGCAGGACCAAGAGAAAATATGGATGAAACTCACCTGTTTTGGAAAATGAGAGTTTTTAATTGTATGGCATGAACAGACTGGGTCACTGAAGCTTGAAGCCGTATTATAGGCCCTGGCACAGCTGAATTTACTAATATGGATGTAGCTAGTACATATTTGTGCAGGTCATGCCCTGTACCAATATGGAAAACCGGGACAAGATTATATGTGGTGAATTACTGTCCCACTGCCAGTAAGAATCACCATTCTGGTTAGTCATTACTCAATTTCTTTGCTCTAGAGAAACACTCAAGGTGGTACTGTGCTGCTTTATCAGTGTGTACTATAAATAAGATAAAACACTTGATAGTTGTCCAGATCTAGCTAAATGTGGAAGTAGAATGCAAGGCAGTGCACTGTAGAGATTTGATCTGATCAGATCGAGAGTAGCTCAAGAAAGCAAAGCTGGAACATATCTGTAGATTAAACCTTAACAAATACAATGAAAGACTTTTAGTCATGTAAAGCTACTTCATGCTCACATTAATTAATACACCTAAGTCTGTCATGACATCACTTTGGAGAGCAAACAAAGTGAATCTCAAGTATGATCCATGTGTGCTAAGCCATTGAAGACACATGCAAATTTGTATTTGGACAGAAGTAATATCCTTGAATCAGAGCTTGTATGTACATTTTGGAAACAAAGTATGAGCAAGCCAAAAAATCCTCCCTAAAACAAAGATTGCATTTAGCCAGACAGCCTTCAATTCCATAAATGATCACCAATCTGTGTCCCTATTGCTAGCTGTGCTCAAAATTAAATAGTTCATAGAAACAAATTCATATAAAGTAATATATCTATAGTTAAAATGCTAATTAATTCTAGGGTGAGCTGATGATTTTTAGGCCAATATTTTCTTAATACTGAAAAAATTATTTTTTGGAGATGACATTATAACATGATGACATTTTTTCTAATGCAAAGCAAAGTTAAACAGAAATCTGGTTGAAATACCATTTTATATTTGACACAGATTATTCTTGGTACCTAACCATTATACTCATCTAATTATTTAAGTTTTTCTGTGAACCCTTTGAATGTAAACAAACTGTGTTATTGTCCTTTAGCCATGGGCTTCAAAAGACCTACAATTACAAATTTTATTGCTCAGCATTACAAGATGATGGTATCTCAAGAGAAGGTGACAGTGAGTTAATAGATAGGTCCCCAAGGGCAACTGGCCCAGACCTACAGGCTCCCTTCTCCAAACAGAGAAACAGGCACAATTAGCAACTTTCAAAATGATAAATCTCTTTCCTTCATTCACTCAGCTTAATGTGGTTGAGTGGACTCTCTTTCTTTCACATTTTGGTACTAATTAACTCATAACATTTGGCTTTGTCTCATAAGAAAGCCTAGCTCTTTAGATGCCATCTCTTATAGCATCAGCCAAAGTTACAACAAATAATGTAAGAACTAATCAGTTACAAAGGGAATTATTTTGTAGCTTTTGCTGGGTAGGGTATTAGGAGGCACATTATATTGATTCTAGGTACACATTTATTTTAAGTTTTTCTAATGTGGTGTCAGCACAGAACAGCAGTATCAACAATAGACATAGATTAAGTATTTCCAGAAATACATATTTCTACATTTCTAACATTCCCACTACTACAAAACCAAATCACAATAATGACGTTATTAAAAAATACAGCATGGAAATGTAAATTAACAAAGTGGGATAAAAATGGAGATATGGACATTGGGATCTAGATCTTAATAAGATTTATGTGTGAGTCAACTTTGACATTGGGTTAAAATTTATAATATGGTTCAGAAGTGCATAAATCATCTTCAGTCATGTTTGGAAGGCTGATTTTCACTGAAGCCCATTGATAATTTTTGACATCTGTTGGACACAGTCTGAGACTTCATCAGAGACCTGAACAAAACATTTTGAAGAATATACTGAATACAGAATATACTGAACCTCCTCTGTTTCATTTCCTCACCTCATAATATGAAGAAGAGACATGACTGGGCAGTAAAAGTGGCATCATATAGAAAATAGTCCAGGAGAGACACAAGAAATGTCACAATACTTACAGAATTTCTGGGATATCATTCCACCACAGTGGACATTAGCTGTGGAAGAGAGTCTTAAATATCCTGCGACCTATTCATAGGAGAAGTCTTTATTGCATTTCCATCTAGATCCTCAATGACAGATAAATCTGGAGGAAAATAAAATTTATAATCACTTTGAACATTTTCAGTATATATTTTCCAAAAATTAGTCAGTAAAGAGTGAGACTAATAATTCTGACTTAGTCAGACTTAACTCCAGTTTTTGTCACCAAAACCTATCCCTGTGACCAAAACCTATCCCTGTGGTTTGCCAGGAATGATTCCAGGAAGGTTTGATATGTCTTTTATAGTTACAAACCCCTGACCACTCTTTATTCATCCAGAATAAGACATCTATTGCTTCTGAGGAGGTAAAAATTGACCTGTTTCCCATATTCTTTAGAAATACTTGACACGTATGGATTGGTATTTCTCTGCTTTTTATTTTCTCTTTTCTCTAAATAGAAGGATAATTTGTCTCTCAAGCTTTGAAAAAAACCCTCATTTCTTAAAAAAGTTTAATTATTAATTTTTAGAAATTCATTAGAACAGAAACACTGAATCTGGATCGCTGAATCTACACTCTCATGAACACAATGGGTAATTTAGTGTCCAAAATTTCCACCTAGTAGGCTGTTTTTCTACAACATAGATGATAAGCAATTGAGAGAGAAAAAACAACTCTATATCTGACTGTTCTAGATTTGATGGTTCTGAAGCAAAAGTTAGTCATTTCTACAGCTCTTTTGTACTGATTTCTTTAGGTCACATAAGTTCAGGCCCCATCCAGTCATAACAGAAATTTCACCGAACTGCCTAAGGTTTGCCCATCGCTATTTCAAGCGGAGAATAAACAGTATGTGTGATGCTCTTGGCACCTGCCAACCTAGCAACATAACTAATAGAAAGACATTTGTTTCTGTTATGATGGAAGGATGTTTACATTATGGCAGATTTGCAAATTCTACAGAGCAGAGGCCCTTTATTGGTAAAGGAAGTCATCATTTAGTTTTTTTAGCACTGAACACTTGTGAGGGGCCACCTTAATTAGTAATCTGGAAGCCAGAAAAGGTTGTGGATCTTGGCTTCCCAACAGGCTAAGCTATTGAGCAGAAGTTTTGGCCAGGGAGAAGAATCCATCTTCCTCATTTTCGACAGCAGTGACTTTGGTAAATTGCAGGGAAAGAAGAGGTCTCTTCCTCCAGTAGCTCTCTGCGTTCGACCGGTCAGGTGGTTAAAATCCAGATCTGTGCTGCAAACTCGGTTTCCACAATTTAGAGGTTCCAAGGTCAACAAGCTGATGGGAATGGAAAGTATCTTATACTTGCACTCTGAGAAGAACGGTTCAAAGCAGCAGGTTGAGTGATAGCAGTGGGGACAGGGGAAACTCAGGCTGCTGGGCACAGGAGGGGAAGGTAGGAAAACAAAGGCATTAAGGGGTTACCTCACATGAACAAGTAATCTGAGTGCAGCAATGATCTAATGAAAAGTAAAGCTAGGAGTAAAGGTTAAATATACATGACGAAAGAACAGGTTCTTCAGGATTCACTGGATTTGTTTAAAGCAGAGGTGTCCAGCTAGAGCAGAGTGAGACCTCTCTCTGAAATGGATAAAATGTAAGGTTATTTATGTGTGCTTTAACACTAAGCATACCAAATCAGTCTGTAAGAAACCTCCAGAGGTCCATCCAGTCTATCTCTTACCCTGCTGCAAATTCACTCCTACCTCTGTCATCCTAAATAGATGTTTTTAAAATTGTTTTTAAAGACCAGTTCTATAAATCCTTCAGCCTTCCCAGGAAATCTTTCCCAATCTTTAATCTCTTTGTAGGTAACATTTTTTTTTCATACTTAATTTAAAACTCCTGTGCTTCAATTTAGGCCAATTATTCCTTCTACTATCCCTAATGACATAGAGAAAAAAATTATTCCTTTATTCCTTGTAGCAGTCTTTTATGAATCCAAAATCTATTTACATGTGTCTTCTGAGGCATCTCCTATATATTAAGACAGTTTTTTGGTCTTATGTGTTGCCAAACATCCACTCACTTTATTATTATCCCTAGGACTTTTTCTAAACAAGCCCTTATCTTTCTTAAAAGTGGCCCAAACTGGCCACAGAATTTCAGAGGAGATTCCACAGGTGCTGAGTGGTAAGTAAACATTTCATAATACGTCCTGTTTATCTGTTTGATATTGTTTTGTTTCCTCAAAACAGCATAGCACTCCTGAGCAGTTTGAAATAGATAAAACTTATTTTAAATATCAAAATTTTCAATGCAAAGTTAAATGCAGTGCTCACCAAGCTATAGACTCGGAAGAACTACAAGCATTTAAGGTGTAATTTCTTCATTCCAACATGTGGCAGAGTAGGGCAGATAGCTTTGAAGCGTTCTCCTTGTTTGCATCTGAGGAGCAGCATGGTCCTCAGTACAGATAAATACCCTCAGTCAGAACCAATAATGCTCTGATTTGGGCTGTGGCTGCAAGTACTCAGGTTCAGGGCATTGCTTCATGGTCTCCTATTTCCAGTGAGAAATTTTCTGTTTATAAAATGCAGTTTAATATCCATCACTGTTGACAGCAAAATTTTGAAACACCACTGATAATCTCTACTTAACCTAAATTTGAATGGGTGCTGAGATATGATGATTTTGGTCTGGAAATTGTTTCTTCCAGAAATCGTATATTATGAATATATTATAGGGATATAGTTTAAAAAGAAAATCTAAATAGTTTTGATTTTGCCAAGGGAAAGTTAATTAGCAGAACTTTGTGTTAAACATAAATGCAGGTCTCCTGTGAAGAACTAAGTGCCTTCACTCGTGTACTTAAAAAGTTTTAACCTGCAAACTAAAAAGAAAAGCACATTTATATTCTCCATATTTATGTGTTTGTGATGAATTCTTTGGGGATTGACTTAGAAAGAAAAGGCAATGCAGACTTAAAATTATTTTATACTCTTTATTTGTGTTTTCTGCAGTTCTATGATCCAAACATGCTATCTGCTATAAAACTCACATAGCTGAAGAAAATTTAATGCTAACCTTTCTCAAAGGAAAGTTAACACTGCAAAAGCAGATCAGAGGATATGATAACGATGACACTGGTCAAATTACTGTTGGTAAAATACTTCAGACCAAACACTGCTGTTGAAGAAATGCAATAAAAAATAATTGTACTAGTCTATTAAGTGGCACTTTTAATCAACAGAGTTCAAAGACCTTTGCATTTTATAGATTGGGAAACTGAGGCAGGCTGATAACATTTGCCCTATTCATCAAACAGATGGCAGTGCTTGTTGCCAGAACAGAATAGAGAATGACATGTAAGTCTTATGCTTTAATCATTAACATTTTCTTATTTATTGAGCTAGCCACACAGAGGATTTTTACATGCTGACTATTTTTTTCAGAATAAACTCCCTATAAGAAAAGAATATGTCAACTCAATGCACAAGAGTACAGTGAACATTGATGTCTTTGTGATGGGAATTGTTTGATTTCTTGAAACAGTTGAGAAACAAAATCTGTCATTAGTTTCACCTTCAGCAAGTCTCATAATTACTTGTTACCTGGTTGTAGAACTTCTCTCACCACTCTCCTACAGCCTCTTCCCTAGTAAATTTTCTGTCTTCCTTTTGACTTTGAAGGTTTGAACATAAGAACAACTTGCATCAATAATCTAGTTATCAGCCAGAGTAACAGCCTCAGCCACTCTTTTCCTCTGTGCATGGAAAGACCCTCATAAGCCCTTCAGATTTACTACTGTAACTGTTTATAATTTCTGCAGTTCTATGGGGAGTCAGTTAAAGATCAGGTAAGCAGACAAGCCATTGCAGATGACATTTCAGACTCAGATGAACAAGCAAGAATCTGTCCCAGCCTTCATGTGACAGAACATACAAGACACCCCAGGTGGCTGGTCATGGAAACCGCAGAAGAAAGCAGGAGGAAAGCAAGGCCTTGCATTTCAAGCAACCACGGGGAGAAAATTACAGCATGAAAAAACAACTACAATCCATTACGCACAAAGTCCTACAACAGGTTAGTGCCTGGAGAGCCCTCACCTTGTCCATTACTCTAGGTCAGGGCATATTATCAGTCCCTTTCCATCTTTTTGACTTCTGTAGTGTTCAAGGAGAGGAGACAAGGATGTGAGGACAACACTTTAAAAAAAAAAAAAAAAACTGATTACATTCAATTTCAAAATCTGGAGCAAAGTCTTGGAAGACTTAACTAAAGATATCAATTCTAATGAAAGATCAGAAGTCGGATTCTAGATAACAGCTTTTTTTAATACATCATGTTTGTAATGCACCAGGATCCAGCACCACCAACAGGAAAATGTCTGCTGCGTCACCTTAAATATAATTAATATCCTCTATTTCTGTGAGAAGTGTGCTTATTCAAAATATCTCTTGCCGCAAATAGTGCATGTCAGTTAAAATACATGTGCTTATATGCTACCAAATTCCAGGCTGCTTAGTCCACAGCAGAGTAGTACTGAAAGCACAGAAAAACCTTTATTTCAAATGGACCAATGATAAGTGTACAATTTAAAACAAAATAAAGTGAAGGTTATTTATTGCTGGCACATTCATTTATCACATTCAAAATTGTTCTGTGTGTCGGTAAAAAATCCATGGCAGAATTCCAATTGACATCTAAAAGATCAAGATATTGTATTAGGATGTTAAACTTCATCACTACAAATTGCAAGTCTTGACCTCAAATTTTCTCTTAACTCTACATACTGGGGCCAAACTGAGCTATAGTCCATCACCGCACACTCCCTCCACTGCTTCCAGCTGAGCCGTGCCAGGTCTGTTTGGTTTATTGAGCAATACTTCATTTCTCAAGTAGCCCGTCTGGAGCAAAACAAGCACTCAAAGAAGAACTGGATTCGTTCCACCTACATTTTGACACTTCGCCTATTCTGTGCGTCCAGGCGCATGCTGCAGAGAACAGGGGGAAAAGGAGTGTCTGTGGTTGATAGTACCACAGAGCTGAACGAGACCCTTGAATCATCTAGACATTTCTTTGCCCTGAGGACATTTCTGGCAGACAGTTTTCTAATCTGTTTTTTTCATAATTCTTGTAGTAGAGACCGAACAATCTTGTTGGCAACTTTTTTTTTTCTTCAGTTTTTCACTGTTCTTCACAGCCAGAAGGGAAAAAAAAAAAAGTATGGTCTTTTCTGTAACATTAGCTCATTATTTTTCTTGTCTACCCATGTCACAACAAGCAAACTTCTCCATTTTTCCTTATATGTACATCTTATATTCATATGTTCCTGTGGTCTTCTCTTCTCTGCTCTGATAATCACAAATCATTCAGCATTATCTGATTAGCCGTATTTTCTTTTAGAAAGACTTTGAAGAATTATCATTGAAGCTCCTTATGCTCTTTCCAACAGGTCCATATCTTTCTTGAAGTGGACTCAGCACCTGCCAGGGTTTGGTAGAGCCTGGATTATTTCATCTCCAATATAATCTTCTTCTGTGCTGACTTCCCAGCATACTGTTCTCAGAGCATCACATTAACTCATGTTCAGCTTGTGAAACACTGTAGTCTTCATAATCCTAAAGCTGGTTTTTTTTTCCTGCAAAATTTCTATTTATTCAATGGCCTGTTATCTATGCAACTGGCTATTCTTATCTAAGATTATTAGTTTGTATTAAATGTTATATTTTCCTTCCTTTATGCTGGATTTTCTCTTTAAAATTTCTTCTCTCTGATTTGTCAACATTTTTTTGAATTCATCTTGATCTCTAGGGTAGTTAAGCAGTTAAAAGTCACTGTCAAAAGCATTAAAATTTTGACCTTATAAGCATCATCATCAACATATGTTCAGCACCTTTAAGTTGCTCTAGGTTATCTCACCCAACCATAAAAACAGAAGCCAATAAAGAGAGGAGCAATTAAGAGAGACAAGGATATAGACTCATCATTACCAAATCCTCATGGCTTCTAGAATGAGAAATGTCCAGTAGGAAAGACATATACTAAGAAGGATAAAAAGGCAGAGAGAACTCAGCAAAGCTGGACCGCTGGTGCCTACTTTACATTTAAAATAAAGAAAAAACACAACACAGAATCAAAACCAAGAAAGTTTGCAACCTTAGAAAATTACAGGGATGACAAATTTAATTCTGGTGATGTATTTCTCATTTCTTTGGCTTACTACATAATAGAAGTGGTAGATTTTTCCAAAATTCAGTAAGATAATTATAATTTTTACAGCAGGTTCACACACAAAGAAAATACAAACAGATGGCAAAATATGGTAAATCACAATCTGGCAAAAATACCAGAAAATGTTGTTCTTCCATATTCATATTCAGAAAGATTTTAAGCCTAAAAAGTAGTAAGCAGGATGGTTCATAGGCATACAAATGAGGAAGGACGATCTGATTTATACATGGATTTACTGCAGCTCAGCCACCAAACTGAAGGTTTTATATCAAGATGAAACGTAGTACAAGTCTGACATGAAGACCTAAAGATAGGACGATTAGGAATTCATGCCTTTCATTGCCACAGATGAAATCTGTGATCTGTCGAAGCCATTCAGCCTGTCCAAACCTAACTCCAAACCTTGTGTAAACTGAGACTTGCTCTTAGTCCCTTTGGTAAACTGCTTTTCTGAGCTGAAGATTGGAAGTGATGCTTGCACAACACTGTCCAAATGCTCATTCCTTTCAAGCTCATGGCAAAATTCCTCCGGGCCTCTTTGGCAAAGTCGATACTAATAAATGTGCCCAGCACCACTCTCTGGTCCTGCAGCCAGCTGGCAGGAACAGCTTTCATCTATATTACTAAACTCTTTTACCCTTTTAAATAGGGTGGTCATATCCAATACAAATTTGCTAAATCCCAAACCGTTCCCAGGAATTGCAAACTTTATGCAAGCAGGCTGGTTAACCCAAATCTATACCATGCCCAACTCCGTTACGACATTTCGGGCACACAGAAAATCAAATTCTGAGTAACTCTTGAGACAGATACTTGAGATATTCTTTTTAATATACAGAGCAATTAGAACCAATAACTCCTCCTACACTGCTTTGAAGTATTCATTTCATTTCCTTCCATAATACTGGTAATTATTTCAATATTCTGAGAGACTTTGTCGAATACCAGCAGTGTTCAACCAGAACCTAATTTGATTTCCTGAGGAAAGTGCCAGTCTTTGGGATGTTCAACTTGGATTCCCTTCACCAGCTTGTTCTGCAAAGTTGCCTTTACATCCTAGCAGGAACATCCTGGACACTATGCGTTTGTGAACTCTTGTGCTTTTCTAGATGAGTGGTAGAACACAGAGGTTAAACTAAAACCTGATCCCCAGCCAAGGAGGGCTGGTAAATTCCAGTCAAGCATAAAGACCTAAACTATTAAGGCAAAGCAGGTTTTTACACAGCATCACCCACTGAGCGCAAGCTAAATAGTGTAATCCCCAAGCTACCAGAATCAGTCGGCTATTTCCAAAAGCCAACAGCAGCGAGAAAGCTATTGCATGACTTCTTTTCGAACAACAGAAGGAAGGCAAGGAGAAAGGAGGGGCTGGGTGGGAACAGAGCGGTTTGACAACTAATCTATCATTTTTATTAGGTTGGCTCTGCAGACATTTGAATTGCATTTTCCTCACTTTTTAAATAAAATGGAGAATGGTAACACTAACAGCGTAGTTCCTCGTGAGTGATAGAGTAATTTAAACTTCATAAAGCCTCCTATTTCAGATAGTGCTAATTTATATGTGAAAGAACCTGCAATAGTAGAATTTGTGCTGAAAGAAAAAACCCTACAGGGTGCTTTAACATATCTACCAGAGGGCACACGGAAAAAAATAACGACCTCCAAACTCACCTATGATTCTACACTTGCATGCATGCAAAATGACCGAGAAGAAGACAGGACAGTGGAGGCTGGGCTCTCTGTGGAAACTGTTTTCTTAACCTCTGCAATGGCCCAGCCTCCCTGCTGTGTTCCCCCCACCAGCTCTCTCCGGGTGCTGCACAATGTCATCCAAAGCACCAACAACAGCTTGAGTAAAAACAGCTTTCACTGAGAACGGGAGAGATAGGAAAGAGATTAGTGCTTTTCATATATAAACCTTATGGTTGGTGACCAAAGTTGAAGACAAACTACAGGAGTGATATGAGGGGAGTGTCTGCAAGGAGAGGCAAAAAATGGGTGACTCAGAAGGTAGTTTAAATCCATCAACAGGCAGCTAAGATCTGAACAAGTCATCTGCAACCAGGGGAGAAATCACAGTCCCAGTGTCAATGGCTACAAATCTCACTGCCTTTGATGTGGTCAGTATTTTACCCCAAAGTTACTACCTAAGATTGTTATCTGGCTACTCGCTGGTCTATGTGAGACAAATTGGCAGTCTTCAGTGAGATCCTGGTAGACTAATTCCACAACACTACATTTGGCATTCATTAGCTGTCCTGGCTGTGGGGCTAAGTAGGAACAGTTGGAGAGGCTGAACCTCCATTTCACCCCTCAAAGGTGGTCTTTCCAGCAAAGATTTGAGACCCACTGATAAATCAGTGTAAGACAGTGAGTCCTGCAGTTGGTACATGGGTAATTAGGTGACGGACTTACACCTTGAAGGCTCTGAATATTTCTCTTCATCAGCACTGCATATGATTATATACTCCTTGTGGGTTGTCAATAGTACACTGAAACTGGGTAAAATAAATCTTTATTTCTCTTTAGGCTTTCTAAGTGGGGGTAGAGAACAAAGGAAGAGGAAGAATCATAGTACCTACTTCAAAGAAAGCTGCCTATATTAAGGAGAGGAAAACCTCAGAAGCACAAGTAATGGCATATTAAATATTTGTTTAGCTCTTTCATTTTTACTGAGCATTTTTTTGACATTCCTACAGAAAAAAATGGCATTGGAAAAAATCTTGATGCTTAGCATCAATCTTTATTCATAAGGTTTATTTGAATTGACTGCTCCTACAGTGGCAGCAAAGAGATAAATGTTCTCCTGAAGTACTCTTACTGTAAGTATAATGCAACCCGAGTAAAATCAAGTCAATCAGCACAGCCCTTGGATTCTGAATAACCTGCTACAAGGCACTTTTAATGTTTTAAATATCCATTCGTCACTGTCATACTAGAAGAAAAATTACAGTTCACTTCAGCTAAGTGGTGTCTCACTTCAGCAATGTGAAAAGCCTCTGAACTCCCGCTTTTATTCTGACCTTGTAAAGCAGTTTTATGCAAGTTAAGAATGGGAAAGGAGGGAAAGGGCAGGAGTCATGGTGACGCTTTCAACCTTAGAGACAAATGGAATGGCTTAAGGTTATTAAGAGAATAAATAATATGGGGATAAATAGATGTGAAGACCCTTAATACAGTGCTGCCTGTAGGTCCCTCATTCAGGTGATTACTTTGGCTGTCTTAAAGAGGAATTTTATGTTTGTGCAAGACTATATTCTATAGGTCACAATGCAGATACAACAGTGTTTGCCAAAGACTGTTGGCTACCAGGTAGAAAACTGATTAGCAGACTATGCAAGATCAAACAGAGGAAGAGAGGTGACCATGGGAAAGCCTATTCTGTAGCCTGATATTTGGAAGAGCAAAGGTTGGTAATGACTTGTTTGTGAAATGGGGCATGAGCAGGGAAGGACCCTCAGGGATGGTGTGAGAAAGTTTCTTCCTTGGTGTTCCTCTCTGCTCATGTTCTTTCTTGACCTGAGGATTTTAGGCAATTTCCACTCCTACACTATTTCAGAGAATCGCAGATGAGCTGGGGTTGGAAGGAGGTCATCATGCAGGGTCAGTTTGAACAAGGTGCCCAGGACCATGTCCATTCAGGTTTTGAATACTTCCAAGGATGGAGACTTCCTAGCCTTTCTGGGTGACCTCTGTCAGCACTCAACTACCCTCACAGTAAATCATTTTCTTACATTCAAGGGGAATTTCCTGTGCTTCAGTCTGTGCTCATTGCTCCTCATCTTGTCACTGGACACCACTAGCAGA
>JAWLRI010001104.1:1277505-1309946 GCA_034781795.1 Crypturellus tataupa
AAGCCAATCCAGCCTAAACAGTCCCAGTTTTCCGCCATCCTCTCCCCATTTATCTTATTCATTTCATGTTAAAACATGTGCTCAGGATTGTGCTTGGTCTACTGTAGGAGAGAGGGTTTAGCCCTTGAAGCAGCAATATAAATTTTCAAGAGTGCTAAAATGTCCATATTATGCCCAGCAGTAATCCAGAAGGAGCCTCAAAATGCTCCTCTACCTTGAGCTCTTACTTGCTTAAGCTGTTCTCTGCCACTTTTATTTTTTTCACATTAGAAGTGTTTTATACCAGAAAGTGTCTTGCTTTGATTTTCTGGGTGATTACAACATTGCAAGTGTGCTACTTCCAGCTGCTGGTTCAGAAGAAGGAGCTGGGTGAGCTCTGGTGAGTGATGCCCAGTAAGAGAGCTCCTCACCATCAGATGACTTCTCTGCTCAAGACAGAGAGAGAGACTGTTTCTCTCTGTGAACATACCTTTCATCTTGCAGATCACTTCTGGAAACTCAAATCTCCTTTTTGCTCAAGCCTTTCTTTCTAACATCCATCTAGTTTTGAGCAGTAAGGTTGTCAGGGAAAGAAAAGAAAAAAAAAAAAAAAGAGAGAGAGAGAGAATATAGCTTGTGGCTTTACATCTTTAACTACAAAATTCTGATATGGATATATGAAATTCCCATTAACATAGGAGCCATGCACTCTTTCGTGCTTTATTTATTCAGTGGATAGTAAGTGACCATAGAAGTTTTTCCTATTGTTAAAGATAATTTCCTCCTTAGTGTTCCAGATACTTTTGTCAAGAAAACACATCCCTGTGAAAACTGACAAATTTATTTTTCAGTGAAGATTTAGGGAATTCTTTTTTAAAATACTGAACATTTTTTATACACTGTATACTGACTAGATACATACTTTCATATTCTGCAATTTTGAAAAATGTTTTTTGTAAATTTGTATTTATCCTCAGAATTAAATAATGTAATTGCTTCAAAGCAGTTTAAATAAAAATATCCATATAAAATCTGATAAAACAGTCTCATCATTGTAATAACATAGGAACTATTTCCAACATGGAATTCTTTTTATTTTTACTCTTAAAAAGTAAATTTGAAGCAAAATGACTCATTGTATGCATTTTTTACGACCAACTCAAGACAAAACTGAATGCACTAGTAAATTAAATAAATGCAATGCTTTATTATTGTGTTTTCATTTGTGATAGCTATCTGTGTTAAATCATTCTGGAGTCCAAGTGTAGTAGTTTTTTACTGTGATAAAACACAGTGGAGAAAAGCCTATGTAAAAAGCAAATAATTTAATTCCTTGATGCAGCCCAGAGAAAGTAAGCACGGATAATAAAGCAGATCTATTCAACCTTAAATGTTTTTTTCAGTTTCCCTCTTTGTTTTTCATAATTTAGCAATTGCTTTTCCATAGTGGAAGGAAATATTTAACAGCATAAAATATATTTTGCTAGAATGTATAAATTAAGTAAATTATTTTGATACTTATTTTTGCACACTGTCTCCAATTTCCATCAGCAAGTTAAAATCACTACTAAAAGAAGGAACTGTTCTTTACCAGATTAATACTTACACATCTACTATGTGTTCATCTCCGGCAGGTAAATTCAGATTATTCTTACAAAACTTAAAGTTAATTTACAACTTCTCCTGAACAGAAAGTCAAATTGACCGAGGCTAAAAAAAGACTTACAGACATTCAGTTAAAGAAGACAAAATATTGCATCTTTTTGTTACGTATTGTAATTCAGAACAGCAGTGACAGATTTTTCCCTAGGCTCTCATAATTTGAGAAATGTGAATTCTTAATTCATCTCCGCTAGCAATGCAAACAGAAATATAAGATAGGATAGAAATATAAGCTTTCTGTGTGGCTATGGCTACAGTTCTCACCTCCAGAGATATAAAAAAATATGAAAAAAATACAGCATTCTAGATTCAAGCAGGATTATTTCCATCCACTATCATCTCGCACAGAATTTTAAAAGCCTCTGATAAGGCGAATTGCTCCTAGGGAGTTCACTTTCTGGAATATACACTACTGAGTCCTTGCCAGACTAACAGGTCTGAGTCAGCCCTATCCTAATCACTTTATCCATAGCCTGATTGTCCATGTGCCTTTTAATCTTGGACTTTGTTCAAAATAAATAATGGCAGTAACAAGCCACAGGCTGAACTTTCCTCTGAAATTTTTTTAAGACAACATCTTCTTGCATAAGGCAAGCAACATCTGCTTGACAATGAGAAAGAAACGCATAATGGTTGGGGTTGGGAAGAGGAAAATAAAGGCAGTGCGATCAAGGCAGGGTCCTACCGTATCAAAACCAAAGGGATTGTGGCCTCCCACTAGGGCCAAGCTGGGAACGGGCTCACAACATCTCTTTCTGCAGCAGCTTTGATCTGGGCATACTGTCTAACTCTTCTGTGGCTCCATTTCTCCTAGCTGAAGGTGAATGATGCTGTTTAAACCCTTCAATCTGCTAATAAAAAATGTGGCCCCTTTGACTATAGTTTACCAAATTGGAGTTCAAAAGCTCTCAACATTTCCCTGATGCTTCCTAACTTAAAGATGCTGCAGTCCCTACATCACAACCCTCCTGGAAGGCTGGTCTTCTGTATTTGGCCTACTGATAGTTTTACAACCTGATATGTTTTCCATAAATCTACAAAAAGGCTCTTCATTAATGTCTTCCTCTACAGTAAGCCTGATTATTTACCCCTGCTGACTAGATTATTTTTCAGATTAGAAACTCAGACAGATCTCAGACAGACATTATAGCCTGTCGCGTACTTTCATTACTTCTAGGATGCACAAGGCCTCTTCTGAGACAGGAGCGCATTTGCCAGTGTCAGTGAGAACACGCTCAGCAGACAGGAGAGCACGTTGAGAGGTGTGTCCCATAGATTGGAATTTCCTTTTATGTTAGCATTGCATTGGGGGATGTCACATTTAATCAGTTTTAATCCTCCTCATGCTGCGTTTTCCTACATGGAAGTATAACAGAAAGTACAATGACATCCAACCGTTGCTGAAGTTAGAGTAATTCAGCGATCCAATTGTGTATAATTCAAAATCACCAGATTTATTTCTTACCACTAGAGAATGTCTGTGAGAGCCAGGAAAAAATTTTATCACCAGGCTAAATTCATATCAACAATTAAATAATCATTTACAGAAATGGCAATTTCGCTTTGCAAATAGCACAATGACTCCCTGAAGCCTTTTTCTTTCTGAATCTCCCATCCTTTTTCCCTTTCGTGTCTGTACATTTTTAGTTCATGGCAGCAAACTTTTGTTTGCCTGGGATTATAACTTTCAGCTATCTTTCATATAAAAAAATGCACATAAGCTATTTGTATCTGAGGTTGGAGAAGTATTTGTTTTCATTTGAATTGATTAGCTGTTAGCAATAAAACAAAATCTAAATAACCAGAAGAAGATGATTCGGACGGCAACATTCCGTTTTGCCTCTGATATCAGATCTGGACAAGACAGGAGAAAGGAAAGTTTGTTTTCCCTGAGTATGCCGAATATTTTTGCAAATTTAGTGATATGTTAGAATAGGTTTGGAATCTCTAAAGGGAAAAGATATGGGATATCGAATTGGGAGTAGGAGTATTTTCTAAGGAAAGCACAGGACTGCATGAACCGTTACAACCAAACAGGTTTCAGCACTAAGTCTCCCAGAGCTGCAAATATTCTGTCTCTGCCTAAAGCCACACTGAGGTTACGGGGGAAACTGTTAGCACAGTGAGGCAGCCTCCGGAGGGAGGGGAATCTAAAAATGGAAGACCATTTGTACATGATTATCTATTGTAAACTCATAATCCAGACCATCCTTAATAAAGGCACTGAGTTTCTGCAGACCGTTCTACATCCTCAGGAATGCAGATCTGGAAGGGAGCTCTGAATCAGTCTTGTTTCCTGCTACTTTGAGCACCTTATTGCAAGATATCTTTCATACACTTGAAGGAGATTCCAAAATCCTTTATGGGAGAGGTCACTCTTATGATCTCCATTTTACAGATGAAGATACTTGGAGGGGTGAAATGACTAGCTCATGACCACCCAATAACCCAGTAGAAATGCTGGGAGCAACTCTTCATTTCCTGAGTCTACATTCTGTGCTTCAGTCACTGCATCACACAGGGTCTTCTGAAGGCTTTTTCCAGATTGCAGAGTTCTATCTCCCACAACACCACTTCTATTCATGCTTGCAATGCCTTGCCTTACTGATTTATGTTAAAAAGGACACAGCGCGCTGCAGCAATATTGGATAAATTCTTCAGTACACATTTTTGTCTGGCATTTCTCGGAACACAGAATTGCTCCCAAAGTGCCTGGCTTCTGGAAGCTATTGGAAAACAACACGAATCCTTCAGTTTCTGAATAAAACTTTCCACCTGTCCTTATGGATGCTGAAAATTAAAGAGTGCAATTTTGTCAATTACAATAGAAAATACCAGGCCCATTACTTGAGAGGGCCATGTATTAAATACAGACCACCCCAGAATGCCTTTAAACACGAGCAGGAAAGAGATTACTATTCATAGGGCTAGGACCTGCCAATCAGAGCAGGACTGAATGCCTGTCACTCTCCTTCATATTTGACTTGGAAGCAGCTCATATCAATATGTAGTCAGGAAATGGCTCCTTAATCACTGCAAAGTCTCTCCTGATTTTAAAGATTAAACCAACCACAGGCTGCTTAGGTCTTTATTTATTTTATTTTTTTTAGCTCCTCCAGATAACTGATGATAGCATTTGAGAATGATTAGCCATGCTGCATGGCCTAAGCATACAGCTTGCTCTGATTTCATGCATTACAGGCCACGCAGCACAACATTGATCTCAGATAACAGCACATCCAAAGAGATCTGACAGACCTGTCTATGAATGATATATAGGGGGGGAGACAACTTGAAATGCGGAAGGAAAACAAATTACCCAATATATTAACAATGATCCTGTTTTAGAAATTCCATAGGAAGGTGGGCTAGGAAAAGAGAAGGGTCTCCACAGAAACCCCAGTGAGTTGGGATTCAGAAGGCACCTCCTTGCCTGGCTAAGTAGCAGCTGCACAAAATGCTATTGCTCTAGAAGAAATATCACGCAGAATAGATACATGATCACAAAGATATATTTAAAGTTACAGAAAACTTACTAGAAAAATGATAACGGGACTATTTGATGGTGATCAGTGTTTCAGGAAAGTAGAGGAGACAAGAGAACGTAGAGCAAGAGGATTCATGAGCTCCAGAGGGCCAAAAACGAGACCTACAGATGGGGGAAGAGCAGGCAAAGAGGGAGCTTGTCCCATGGGACGGTGACAAGAAGCTGGAGTTTGAGATGGGAGGACAGCTAGATTGGCCACCCATAATGACATGTGTCCCGAAGAATGGAGATAGGAGATGTATGGGAAGGCACATCATGCACAGACAGGCTTCATATGAGAGCCTGCATTATAGTGGAAATCCAGGTAATTGCAGGGCAAAGAAGGGGAAAGTACAGTCTAAAACTTTTGAGTGACCTGAATCGCTGAATTCACACAAAGAAGACTTAAATTCCCACACAAAGAGGGATCAAATCTACCCTGCAAGCTAATGCTGGCACTAGGGGTTGGAAAGGGACATGAGGACTGACAGCTCTGGCTATGCTGTCACCTGGTGCTTGGTTGCAAGGACTATACATCAACCCTGTTTTTTTACTTCTGGAGTGAGCAGCGATCTGGCTCAGTTCTGAGCAGAGAAATACTCCCCAGTCTGACATACAATCAAATAAATCTTGTTGGAAATTACTTTTCTCAGATTCTGCATTGCTGTAATAACACATGCCATGTTTCACCCATCCTCCTGCGCACTTTTTTCTCCTATGTTAGATTTACAGTGGAAACAAGGTATTGCGGTGGAAGTCCCTCAGCCCACTCCTCTCACTAAACTTTTATTCTTTCCATGGCAAATGATAAAAAATGAATTGCCAGATAAAATGTAATAGTAAAAGCCTTTCCTTTTGCTTTAAGGGCTTTTTGTTTCGCATACAGAATGTCTATTTTCAAAGTTGCTGATATTTTAACACATGTTAAAACATGCTTAACCACTTCATCTAAAATCAGAAAACACACGGCCAAATGGGCCATTCAAGTTCCAGTCCAAATGAAATGGAGAAAAGGCAGAAGGCATTTGGTTCCTCAAAGCTTCTCGAAAAGCCACTGAAATCGGCAGCATGACTCCCTCTTAACATGTGTGGAGTGAGTCAGTCTGTACAATTTCAGCTAGAAATACCAGCGGGACCACGTAAGGGTGGGAGTGGTATGCACAGAAAAGCTGGAACTGCACATTTATGGCCATTTTATAAACATGGATTCAAAATACTTAGAAACCCTGAAATCTTTGACATATACCAAGAGAAAAAGTACTCCAACTCTGATGTTTGCCCACTGCGAGTGTCTCTAAGTGCAATTTGCTCTTGGAAAATTAACTCTTCATTTGAAACCTCACACTGGATGTACTTTCAGATTCCTCTCACAGACTTTTGCCTTTTTGCTTTAGAAATTGAAAAACTTGAGATTTTCTAAAAAAAATATCTCCAGTATGACGAGATCATGGTCTCACTTGGCATTCGCAAGCCACTCATTGTGACAGAGAGGTAAAATTTCATCTTGACATATTGGTATCATGTCAGTAAAACAGACTCTAAAGATAAATTTCCAAATAGTCTTGCAATAAGTTAATGTGTACAGTAGGCTGCAGTTATTCCCGTTTTCAAGATAACCACTGTGATTTCAGATTTCTCAGTTAATTCACCTCACTGAGACCTCCTGCTTCACTCCAAGTCTTTTCATTAAAAACAAGGAAAAAGAATATATTAACTCATCGACTCCTGACAATCAGTTCTTCATGATTACTTATGTTAATCATTTGAATAGCTGACAATACACTCTGGATAAGTAATTTTTTCCATTAAATACCTCCAACTGTGATATTGCCTCATGCCAGATTGGACTAGCAAGCACATGCTAGCCAATCTCCACAGTTGATGATGAACTGAAAAGATTTGATATGGGGAATTAAAAGATAAGGATGAATGAGGGGAATTAAAAGATAAGGATGAATGAACAATCAGTAACATACAGGAATGAATAGACTATTGAACTTAATTTGTTTCCATATATGTACACGTGGTGCTGCTTATGAATTGCTATTTTTTTTTTTTTAATTCTTTTATGACTAATTTGTATGATTATCATCATTATAGGCTAGGCTGTTTGTTGTGAGCATTCATGAAACTGTCTCTGTTCTCTTAAATAAATACAGTAAGGCTTTGAATTAACATTATAAATAGTTCACTTCAATATAGCAGATAGTCATGAGATTTATTTTTTTAATAACTTGATCTCAAGACAGCAGGTGTCTACTGGAGATTTCAGAAGTGGAAGGCTCATAACAGAACAAAAGTACCAGTAATAACTCATAAATACACATATACATATAGAAACTACCTTACTTAGATGTCAGTATAGATTGGATAAAATGTTTGGAATTTTGGCTTTAAATCCCCTTACCCATGCATTTTTCTCATTTCATCCTGCTAAATTTTGTGTTTGATTGGATGTGACAATTGCTGCTAAAAATACTGGAGTTTGTGGACTGACAGTACAACTCTAGTCTGCACAAGAGGGTCAGATTCAGCTCTACTCAGAAGATATAAATCCTGAAATACTCCGACTAGAGTCAGGACAGCAAGTGTAGATTTGCACCCTGTGAGAACAAAAACTAGCTCATGAAGCTGAAGAGAGCAATTCAGCTGGCAGTCCCGCATCAGTTTTTTCACTTGGGCTGTGTTCCTGCCAGCATGTTTTGCAATTCTGCTTCTTTTCTGGTATTGACAAGCTCTGCATTTTATGGGAAGAGGAGTGTTTTTGCCATTTCACCCATATTCAGTTCCGCTGATCCTTCCGTTCGGGAGAAGTGGCTGGACAGGAGATTCATGAGGCTGGCCTGGGCTGGACATTCAGTGCTCGGTAGCTGTGCCAGCTAAGCTTCATGATGCAGACAGACAAACAGCCCCATCATCTGCAAACACAACAGAACGGCTCCTTGCATCAGTGCTTGCATCAGTGCAAATCACCATTTGCAGTTACTTGATGAGTCTGCTCCCAGGCTTTGTACAGGCATTAAGATGAGGCTTGTTTCTAGAAGTACTTTCCTTCTTCCCCTCATTGCTGTCTCCCGGGCACAAAGGGCTCCAAGGAACCATCTCTCCTTGTTCTTTAGGAGGAAAAGCGTCTCTTGGAGCGAGACACACAGGGCACGTCTCTGCCACTCTCACATGCAGCCATCTAGCAGCTGCCATCCAGCCCCCTTCCCTTGGCTCTCACAGGTGGGCTGTCAGGTACCCAGTCAGCTATCCAGGCATGCCTGTGTCGCCAGGGCGGGTATAAACATATTCATGCACTTCAAGGAGCATAGACCTAGTTTCTTGATATCATCACTCTGTCGACTCTAGGTCTAGGCCCACTGTGTAGAGGCAAGATAAGCAATAAATCATGTCCCGTTTATACAGGGCAAATGTCCTTTGCTAGAGCTGATAACATACGAAGAAGTATAGTTTCAGGTTTGACGACTCTGGAACTGTAAAACAAATTTCTTAAGTAAAAGAGGAAGAACAAAAGGTAATAAGAACTCTCCTTCAGCTAATTAGGAGTCCCATCTTCCTCCCTCGCCCCTGGTGGTAGTTCAACGTGAAAGAAGGCTTTTGGAGTTGTTCTGACAGCAAAGTAGCAACTCATGATGTCTGGAATAGATTCAGCTGTCCCATCAGGATAATGCTATGCTTTCCTTCGTAAAGCATCCAACAGTAGAAACAGAGTTCACAGGGTTTTATCTTTCCCTATATAATGGACCACAGCTATGCTTTTGCATTAGTTACCAGAGGCAAGTGTAAATTCTCTGCCACTGCTGTAGTGGTACATATATAAGCGGAATCATTATATGTTACCTTCCTTTCAAATATATTAATGCTCTCCACAGAAGCTTAAGCAAGGCCTCTCAGGACTTGTCAAATGCAAGGGAAGGAATAAACAGAAGCTTTAAGCTTCTGCATACTTAGGAATTTCATACACTTCAAAATGCCTAACTTTCATAATGGTTTCACAAGCCTCCAGAAGTTCAAAGTGATCAATATAAGCAGCCAGACTATCCCACAGTTGTCGGCACAATATGGTATCAAAGTCCTGTATTAAAATGAACAGCCATCAAAATAAAGGAATGAATTTTCAGTTGTAGCCCACAGGAATTTCTGCATCCAGATCCCATTAATCATCAGAGCTCTGCATGAAGTTACCTTTAACATTAAGTTTAGTATGGTAAGTTATGACAAGCATGGGACCAGGGCCAAACTCTGCCCTCCTTTACATCTCAGCAATACCATTAACTCTGTCAAGGCACCCAGCTGCAGTCAAAGTCGGGTCTGGTCATTTATCTAGTGAGTAACTATCACTGCACATTGGCTTCAACGGTCCATTTATTTGCTGTAAGAAGAAGCACGTAACTAGTGATCAGATAAACTGTGAACCCAAATGAAGTTTCAGATGTGTCTTCTTACACCAGGAGGATTTCAGCATTTAGATTTCTGCCAGAACACACAAGTTCCCCACTATCAAATGAAGAACGGCATGGGATATTTAATTACCAAAAATAGCCAGAGGGATTCAGGTTTTGGATCTTGACAGAAAAAAAAAATATGAAATGTATACTTCATGTTTATATTTTCTGAACAGTTTCTCTTTATTTTATCAGAACTATTGATTTTTTAGTGCTTACATACAAATACAGATACATACAAAACTTTTGACCTTAAAAACATTCACAGCTTTATTTTACTTGGCTTCTTTTCACTGGCAGGCAAAAGGGTCGGTTCAGATATAAAGCATAGATTTTACAGTACATATTTACCATACATGGACAATAGTGGGGGCACACCTCCTTACAGTGCAATCAAGACTGAAAGCTACAATATAAAATAAATAATTGTACACAAAAGGAAAATACTGCATCTGCAGCCCTTACCACAAAGCTCTGTGCATGGTATTTTCTTGCTGAGTACTCAAGCTAAAGCTCAACCAATGAATCATCTGGTGTTTCTTCTGCAACTTGTGCAGCTTGAAATGTGCTACTTTTTGGCAGTAAATTTCTGATGGTCAAAAAAGAATGTAAACCAGACACTGTACGGCCAGATCAGTGAACTTAATGAGAGGTAAGAGAGCTAGTGCTTCTGGGAGGCACGGAATTTGTGAATTGTGTCAAAATGGAAATCAGAAATGAAAAACCATTATGAACTGGCAAAATTGTCTATGAATTTGTGATATTTATAAGTCAAAAGATCTCAGCTTGGAACATTTCAACATGGAGATTAATGTATATATATGCATACATAATCATACACACACACATATCTATGTGCATTCGCTCAGTATTAGATTCCACAAATCTAAATCTAAATTGTATCAGCATAGTTCAGGCACTCACTCAGCACCTACATTTAAGTTAACTAGTGACATTGAATTCAGTGCTCAAATTGCCTTTACATAAGCACAGGTTTCTTTGAAGGGCTGCAGAAGGAAGGGATCTGTCCACTTAGACACACTCTCTCTGGAAACCTCAAAGTCACCTGTCCTTTTCTGTTGACTACAACAGCAGCTTGCATAGTGCATAGTTACTTTGGAAGAGCTACTGCACTGGATTCACAAAGTATTAAAACAAGCTAGATGCTTAAGCTAGGATGGAGCTCATGTTGATTTTTGATTGAGATAAGGAAACTAATTAAGCTGCAAAGCCCCACTGGACTGCCTGTGCAGTACAAGGAAAGGAAAGCAATCCGTGAAATCAAGGTCCAACAAAAATACCACTAATCAGAGGACTATTTTACCAAGACTATCACAAGATATAACAGATGTCAAAAACTCAAGGATTCCAGAAGTATTAGAACTGCGTCTGCACAATAAGAATATCCACAATCCCTGGGAATCACTTCTATGCAGCTACAAGGATTTGTATTATTAATTATCAATAGTACTATTTATCATTAAGCTTGTCCAGCATTTTCCCACCATAAAAGAGTTTCCAGTGTCCTATAACATTGCTAAACTTTAACTACTCAAGCTAAGACTGAATTTTAGCTGCCTTCGACTGACTGTTCTTTGAGAACTTCTTAGCCAAAAGACATCAAGGATTTGCAAGAGTTCAGCCAGAAGAAAATAAGTGTTTTTGTCCATATTAAAAAAAAAATCTGGCAGATATTTTTCTTTGAGCAATTTTACCCCCCTTGTGAAAAGACATAACTTTGGACAGGGAAAGTCCTTTGTGTTAGGAATGTACTTTCAACTCTCCCTCAAAAACATCTACCTTCACAATGGAACTGATTGTCATCTGGGATGCCGTTTTCTCTCAGTGACTGAAAAGAGCTGCCACAACCAGCTAAGACTAAGCTGATACTATTTTTAACAAGTCAGGTTAGGTAAGATTGACTATCTACTCAATACACCCCGTATTTGTAGTTTAGATAGGCATTATACACTAGCTGCATAGTTAATGGCAAAAGGTATTCAATAGATAAGTAGTGCATATCAGGCAATATCAGACTCATAATTTCAAAATACCCAGTCACATTCTGGAAGGAACTACCTCTTCCCAAAGACTCTATAGGGTATCTGGGCTCCTCACCCTACCAACATGGTGAAGCCCAGAGTATGAACACCCCTTTAATAAAATATCAATGTGAATTTTCTGACCTAGTTTGAGGAAAGGCATGAGCTAAACTGAAAAAAAGGGTTTTTTACACCAAAAGGAGTCTCCACACACTGAAAGATATTTGAGATGTGGTTGTACCAGCTTAACTTTGTCTGTATAACTGGTAAAAGTTTCCCATGTCAACAGGGCTTTATCTTCAGGAAATCTGAAGGGAATGTGAGATCAAGGGGGCCTAAATTACTCTATGACCATCTTAAATTACAACCAAACATGAATTTGGCTGAAGTACTTTTAGTACAGGAAGCATTATAGCCCTGCTTTGCTATGGTTCTGTTTTTGTCAGTGCTCAAGCCTAGCCTACTGAGGGATAGAGCAGAAAGCAAAAATATGCAGCAGTTTGGCAGAAGGAAGACAGACAAAAATTGCCTTTAGTGGCGAAGGATAACAGGGCTCCAGCAATACCTCCCTAGAGTGCCACAAAGTGAATCACCAACTTGGCTCTCAGTTCATTAGCTTGTACGGCTGTGGCTTCACTCCTCCCTCATCGGAGCAGGACAGGCAGGTGTCTCACTTGTGTCTAGCTGAGACTCTGCCCTCACAACTTGATTTCCTCTTCTGCACAGTCTCTGCCTGAATGTCTAATCCTGTGTTTAGGACACCATGCTCTGTTGCTATGGAAGTTATTGGGATGTTAGAGATTTAATATAATGACTTCACTGTAGGGCTAGATGTGGGGGTAAAGGAAAAGCTTAACTGTGAAGGAAGCCAGCATTGTAAATGTGATTGCTTGATTACTAGAATGGATGGAAATATTCTCTGAGACCAAAATACACCCCTAAGGAAAAAAAAAGTATTCTGAAGAGTGTTTTATGCTTCAACTTCTCTTTGTATTAGTTTCTCTGAGAGACAGAGCTTGTGCTCTTTCAGTACAGTTGCTTACTTCCTCCCATACAGCCCCTCACACACTTCCCAAACCTACCACTTCTGTACGTGTGGTAAAGCAAGTTAAGTTCCAGAGGACTTTTCTATAGCCAAGACATCAGTTTCCCTTTCTCGTTGCTGGAACCCAGTGTTTAAGTCCTTATTGATTGTCTCAGTTTGTATAAGTGACATCTCTAAGTCCCTATCTTGTTTGGTAATTTTCACTCTAAATCTCAGCTCAAATCACCTTGTGATAAATCCCTTTCCCTCATCATTCTCACCCCATCTGCTCTCCCTGAGGAGACCTTTATTTTCCATCTTCCAAGCTCATCTCTCCAAACAGTAAGGAAACTGTCAGCTGTTGTGAAGATTTGTATGGCACTAAATCTCATACTTTAAACCTTTAAATACATTTATCCAGGTAAAACATTTTGAAGCAAGAAAACAAACTCTGAAGGTTCACTAGCATATGGCATAATGATTAAGCAGTCAGATACCAATGATTTGCATTCTCCTTATTATCATTGTTTTAACAGGATGAAATCTACTTTCCAGGTATCGATTTATTTGAAAAATATTTTACTCAGTTTATCCTTCATTAGTTTGATCATTCTTGTTGCTGAAGTAATGGCTAAACCCCCAAATCATAAATTTCATTAGGTTACATACACTGCAGCATGGATTCTGACCCTAGTTTATCCACACCAATTTTTTGATTAAGCTTTCTGTCAGAGTAAATAGAGCACCAGAATTATCAATGTTGTTCTTTTGGCATTTCAGGCCTCATTAGTCACCAAAGAAGTACAGAGTGCAAAAAATAGCTAAGGATTTGTTCTAGATTGCATTTTCCTGAGTCTCCTGAGTTTCATTTCAAAGGATGAATCACAGCATTGTCTGAATCTTCGCTCGTCCAACTTCATTTGTCCATTGTCTAGGTCAATATGAATCATTCACAGAATTTGTGCATCAGGATTCCTGCCTACTGTAAGCTTTTGATATCTGCCACTATACCAAAACACAACTGATTTATTTTTTCCTGAACAGACTATTCTTCTAGTTCATTTTTCTTTAGTAAGGAACAAAAGGGTTCTGAGATCTTCTGGGAAACATGATAGAAGAGTCAAGCTTTTACATCTATTCCTCTATCACAGAGTTGGGCACTGGCAGGGTTAACAGTGAGGGAATAATAGAGAAGAATCATAGATTTTGCGATAGAAAGTGACTATGAAGTCATCCAGTCCATCTTTCGCCAATATAGGCCTGTTCCCTACAGTATATCAATGAACAGTGTGCTTTAAACAATCTTTTTGTAAATGATGAGGAAGCATCTTGAGCTAGCAGCAGGTGTGACCCCAGAAGGCAGAATAGGTGGCTTAAGGTGATGCAAGGGTAGGCTTGTGCAACAGCCTTGCTGAAGAATGACCAGAATACTTCACTGAGACTAGCTAATTACAAGTGGATTACTGTATCCTGAAAAGTACAGACTTTCTCCGTATATATGTTCTCAATCTTCTCTCCCTTTGGGAGGAGCACTGGGATGTTAGCTTATTCCAGTTTCTGAAATATACTCTTTTTTCCAGCTTGGACTTTTCTTGAAACTGTCATATTGTGCTGTTAATTGCAATTTGTTCTTACTGAAGGGACAAATTCAGCAGTCCAGTTCTATTGTACAAGAATGAACCCACTGATTTTGGCTCCATTAGTGCTTTAGTCAGACTTCTCCTTTATAGATGTCTTCTCTACTGCAGAACTGAGGTAATAGGAACTACCAAATTTAACTGCACAACACAGCTCATGTGCAGTGAAATAAATGTGGTAAGCCACCCATGATTCATCAATTACTTATTGCAGAAAACAAACACGTTTTCTTATGAGTCACATTCATGCTGAGATTTTTTTCCTTCTCAAGTAAAACAGAAAACATTGTTATTTCAAGGCTGGGTGAAAAAAGATCAGATAAAAAAAGAACTTCTTGGATCTTTGTTCAAATCTGGAACCTGGACATAAACTTATTTGATGTTCTGAGAGATTTAGGAATTTCATTTTCCACCCTGTGTTGCTGCAGGGCAATTGCATATTGTGCAACTGGAGGCCACAGAGGGTGGTGGAACATGAATATGCTGGGATCCCTCTCAAGGTCATGAGAAACCCTTTTCTCCTTCCCCTTCTATTTTTAAAAAATCAGAGTATGTTTTTAATAACAATGCCAATATGTTACATTAAAAACTGACCTGAGATCTGAGTCCTTGTGAAATTTGCCCCATTGGTCATTAAATGCCAGTAAAGGAGACAGTTCATCCTCTTTTTTAAAAAAAAAAAAAAAAAGAAAGAAAGAAAGAAACATTGAAACATTCTGATGGTCAAGTTATTCTGTAAAGTTATTTAATCCTTTTTTGGATCACACTTTACTTTTATGTAGACTATGAGAAAATTAGGACTATAAACTGTGTTGCTTTCTTGCAGTCTTTCTTGTAGTAGTAGTACTACTACATTTTAGACATATGTGCTGTGGGTTTCAGACTATGAATTTTATATGAATTTTTTTGCTTCTTGCTTACTTAAGAAACTTACATTGCTATTGCTTGCTACAAATTTCAGTATTAATCAGAGATTAGTGTGTTGTATTAAAGAGGTGCATATCCACCCCAGGAAATCTGATGTACGCTGAAAGCAACTAATTTTTTCAACAACTTCATTTAAGAAATCCTTGAAAAGTGATAGGCTTCCAAACCCCATATGAAATTCAGGAGTCGTTTCAGTGTCACCTTCAGTGTCACCTTCAGTATAAATACTACTGTCAATAGCCAAGTCTGCAAAAGAAGTCGCATATTCTAAGCTTAACTCTCTGCTCAGAAACCTATGAAATGAAGGGCACTAGGACTTGTAGGCAGACCTGACTTGTTCTGCTCATGCTGATTCCAGAAGCATAAGTGGGCAGGTGGGTCATGAAGAGATATGCATCCTGAGTAGACATAAACTATTATTACTCCAGGTGCACCGTATTACCACTTTTATAGTACTGTACCCAAGCAATACAGGTCTAGCAGAGAAAATAAATAGGTCAAAGGTAGCCCAAAGCGAACATGTTTACACTACTTCCAGAGTCAAACTTACGAATCCTCATTCAGGTTATGGCCTGGGACATACAGATGCACTATTCAGGTCTTTACTAGTCCTGGACTCTCTGCATCAGGTCAACATGATCTAAACTACACCATCTGGATACTTGAGAATGAGCAATACTTCTCCACTCGTAAACAACAGTTTTAAACAAATAGAACTTTCATGGGGGAACAGGTCGAAGAAGAGAAACATAATACTAAATTGGAAAGGCTGAATAATTACCAGTTGAAAAGGCTGTCCTCTTCCAGGATGCTCTGGCAGCAGTTCCCAACCTTTTCATTGTCCGGAGCTAGGGCTGTCTGCTGAGTAAGTCATTATTATACCTTCTTTGTTGTACCACCACCAGCTTAATGTCCAAGCTTGGAAGCATTCATGGACATGGAATTTACAGGAATTTTCCTATTGAACCTAGTCGAAATTATCATTAGGGAGACACAGACCAGGATCAAGAAAGCAGAACAGCCACTGTTTCTGCCATCCTTGAGCTGCTGAGGGTTTTGGAGCCCTCCAGAGCAGAGCTCAACAGGACTAGTCAGGAATAAGAAGAGATAGCAATGGGTTTTTCCAAAGAGTAAAAGTCTCCCTTGTGCTGACTGTACAGAGAGGTCCATGTCTGAGCTGCTGAACCAGCCCCTCTAGCTCATGCCAGCTCTTCTGAGCACCTTGGCAGCATGAATAAGATTCTGTAGCCCAAGACGACACTTCCACTGACTTCCATTCAATGCAGGTAATAGCCTGGAAATTCTTTCTTCCTTCTCATCCTCCTTCTGCTCTGTGCCTTTTCAGGGAGTCCCTTATTCTACCACCGAAGGGCCCCTCAGTCAGATATTTTGAAATGTTTCATCAAAAAATATTGTACTTGCAAAGTTCAAGACTGTTATGTAAAAGAAATGAAAATGAGGATTTAGTTATTCAACCAACTTTTCACTTTTCCCATAGATACTGGCAGATTTTTCCTTCTTTTGGGGACATTGCTACCTATTTGGATGTTCCCACAGAGAAACTGCTTTTCTCCATCTCTCAGATGCTAGCATCACCATCCTCACTCTTTATGGAGGAAAGCAGGACTGTAAGTGCATGGACTTAGTGAAGGAATAGAAGAAGCAACACAGCAAAGCTGAATGAAGAGCAGACACTGAGGCATAAAGAAAATGATCACAATGACTGTTGTCCTTCAGCAACTTCAGCCAATGGTGCAGGCAGCATAAAAAGTAGATTTCCTTTCTTTGCTCTACCAGGTGCATAGCATGGGTGGCATGCAGAGTGGCCTGCCTTTGCTGCAGATCCAGCAAGTCCTATGATTACATGTGAATGCTGCAGGTGATAGACTGGATTCTAATGGGAGCTGCAAATAAATACATTTGCTGGACCCATGGGTTCAAGATTCAGCAGCTGTGATATAAAAGACTTTGCAATCATAAGCAAAGAGCACAAGTATTTAGAGAAGAGTCAGGTAAGTTGGATGAAAAGGGCTCATGCAAAGGTCTAGATGTGGCTGGAGCAGCTGGGATTGTGATGATGGAGGGCAGCAGGCCCTGTCCCCGAGTGCTGCAAGCTGGGCTTGTGCTGACGTCAGTGGAAGTTCAAGACACTTAACACCTCTCGGGCCTGGGCCACAAAAACGACTTCCAGAAGGAAGCTATCTTGAAAACAGATCATGTGCTGCTAAATGTAGCATAGATGCAAAAGAACAGAGCAGTGCATGTTGCAAACTGTATCTTCCTCAGTGCAGTATCCACAAGCTGCGAGCTTATTCACTCTTGGCTCGCTCTTCTCTCTGTCTTATCTGTTATGATGTTGGCACAGAGCTAAGTCCAGTGGGATTGTTGAGCTGGAACAAAACCATAAATGTTCTCCAGGTTTTCTTTTCTTACAGAATTCCCTAACTCCCAACCTACTTAAGGGGGAGCCATGAGCTAAAGTAAAATTATAGTTTTGTCTTCTTCTCAAGCCAGATATCTCTAGAGGGAATACTGCTTGCATTGTACTTTTTCTCCAGAACTACTACCACTGCTATAGCACCTTGCATGGAAAACAGATTCTTTCTGCTCCCTGATGAAGGTTTCAATTAACAGAGGTAGATTAAATGAACAGCCTTTAGTCAATTCAATTTTGCTGTTCTTTGCTAGTACTTCTTCACACTGGAATTTCATATTTAATCTTTTATAGGCAGTCTGAACATTTATATAATGTTATAAAGTCTGCAGCTGTTATATGTGATCTGGCAAAGAAAGAACAGCAGAGTGTGTTTAAAAAATAAAAATAAATTTAAAAACACTTCCAGGTCTACTTATGTATTTTTAGAAATGCAAAGTTACAAGTTAAAATAAATTTTAATCAAATAAAAAGTTTTCAATGTGATAGCCTCAGTATCAGAGTTCTGTAGCTCCCTTTTTGAATTATCTCAAAGATGATTTGTAACATTGGTGGCAGAAAAATTACGAAACTGTTGCTTTCTGTACAAGACAATAAAAAGATTAAAGAATTCAGTGGGTCTTCTTTTGCCTTCTTTGATGTGTTTGAATGCCCCAGACACTTCCATTCTAGATGCCACAAATAAAAACAATACCATCTTCTTAATTTAGGAAAGAGGATTTAAATATATACACACATACGCATGTATCTTTCCAATGGATACTATATATTATTGCAGATGCCTGATGCCACATATCTATCTATATCTATCTATATCAATATCAATAATTCAGATAGATATAGATGTGTTGATATGTAGATATATTGATATACTGATGAACAGTGAGATAAGGATGTAGAATATAGTATCCATTGGATAGATCCTCTCTCCTTCTTTAACTATAGGGATAATGGCCATAAAAAATACTATTATATTTCTCATTGACAGCCTTACCTTACTTGGTTTTACTAGAGGTGAAATATATTCAATATGGTAAGGAGTTGCTCCTCTATGGCATACATGTAAAAATCCCAGGACAAGATCTCTAGATCCAGCACAGAAACTGAGACAGGGGCATGTGAATTACAGTTCCTCTGATCCTGCAAAAAGTATTCCAACCATGCAAGAAATAAAACAGACTTAACGTCGACTCTACATTGGCCAAACAGTCGACTGAGTGAAGGCTGACCCAACTTGCCATTACAAGAGCACAGGACATCTTTGGACTTCTTCCCATTGGAAATACTCTGTCAAGACAAGAGAGTTAGGAAGCATGGGCCTCAATTGTGGCAGATGACACTGAGGAATGTACTACTTTGGGAAGCTCTCCAATCTCCATTCCCTTCATACTCCTGGAAAAAGGCACAAAGATGAAGCAAAGAATAGGACAAGAGAGTCAGAAACAGTCTGGACAAAGTGTTTAGGCTGACAGAAAATAAAATCTGAGCTCTGATATCAAAAATACTGTCAAAGCTTCTCTGTAGATATTCATTTCTGCCTGGCCAATATTTACAGGAGCAGCCTAGAGGACAGAGAGAGTATTCAAGTAGAGGCAGTGGGGTATTTCATAATTCTTTAATTAATTAGGGCATTTTAGCTTGAGTCTGATCTCATGGGAAACACAATGGAGGATTAAATGGCAGCAAAGATCACACTGCATCCCCTGTATATTAATTTCTTCCACATATGAGCTGTTTGCAACAGTGCTGAAATATTCAAAACAAAACAAAGCACAAAACAAACAGGCAAACAAACAAAAAAAAACAAAGAAAAAAAAAACAAGGCTGAGCATGTGGGAGATGAGCAGAAGAAGAACTGGACTCAACTTGACCTTTTTTTTGCAATAAACTAACACTTGTGTGTTTGGGAACAATGAACTAAATATGGACTTCACTCAAACAAAGACAAATTCAGGGTTAAGGGGGAGTTTTTGGTGTATTATGCAATGTTCTGGGATAGACTGTTGTTGGTCCTTGCTGTGCAGATGTAGCCATGGTTGATTATCCCTACTCCCAAATCTCTTTACTCACCCGGACTATTTGGTTTCCAAGAGAATAATTCTCTAGTGACTGATTTATTTCTGCAGAAATGCGTATGTAAAACTAACTTATTTTACAACTGTTCTATATTCAGCATCGTGCATCCTCTACCCTTAGCAACAAGCAAAAAGGGGAAAAAAAAGGGGTTACAAAACATATACTATTCCAATGTAGGGTGTTTTTTTGTTTGGTTGATTGATTTGTTTGTTTGTTTTTTGTCTTTTTAATACTGTATATAATGTGAAGCATTTATATCTTGTAATAATGATTCAGTGGACATGAGGATAGAATCCAGAATGAAAACTATGGAAGGGAAATTAACAGTGGGACATCCCCTAATGTCACTGAAATGAAAACAGAAAAGTAAGTTTTATAATGAAATAGCTTTGAGTTTCTATAGTTCTTATAAAAGTCTATACTAAATTTTAAAAGAGGTATAGAGCCCCAAATCGTGCTATAAGCACCAAGCAATTTGCTCCAGAGTAATGTAAAAAACCCACTAGCACAGATTGCACACTAATGTACACACTACTACATGTAAGGGGTTATGTAGAAGAAAGGAAAGAAGTAGAACATGCAAAAATTAGATGAAAAAATCTTACTGTATTAAAAAAAGACAGCCTTGCATTGTTCCAATCTGGATAAAGTGGAAGCTCTGTGTTTCATATACAGCGAATTGAGTAATTCCTAATGTAATTAAAGAGTTGTCTCAGAAGCATTCTGTGTTTTCAAAATATTACTTGAGAAGAAAACATTTAAAATAACTCCATGAAGATTTCTAACATAAACTCACCTTAGAAAGGCATCAAAAGAAACAATATGTTAAAATTCAGAACTTGGATATTGCTAGAGAAGTTTATTCAGGAAAGAGGAGAGTTTGAAACGGGAGAAACTGTTCTAAGGACAAACACCACGCAGACATATTTGCTCTGAAATTCAAGAGAAGGCAAGAAGCAGTGTATTTTTCTGTCGTCTCCTGCATTTTCAGCAAAAAGAAGGCAGTGTACTATAAAATATCTAAAAAGAAGTAAAATGTGAACAAGACTTTCTTACCACAAACATCAGAAGCATCCAAAGAGCAAAATCTTCTGGAAATTAGTGACTTTATTCAATTGGCTATCAGCTGGGATGGGACAGGCAGGATGCAGAGCATTTAGTAAAATCACAACATATGTTGGGGACAACTGGTTGCTTCAGGCAGTAGAAGATAAGGATAGATAAGGAGTGGTAAGAAAGAAGATCAGTCATGATTCATGGGATTTCATTAAGCAACATTATAAAAATCATGGGATACAAAGAACTCAAAGCAGTGGAAGATCTTTTGAAGAAAATGAACTGAAAAACAAAGAAAAGAGGGCAAGAGCTTCACAAGATAATATGAAAGCCCCAGCTCCATTAGGAACTCCTGAAGTATCTGAAAGTCAGAAACAGTTCCTACAAAAAATGAGATCCAAAAAAATAAGGATGGGAATAAAAAACAAATGGATAAAATTAGAAAGGCCATGACAGAGAATATGACATACAGAAAACAAGAACAAAGTCTAGCTATATACTAGAAAGTAGATGAAAACAAAAACCAGGAAGGAGAAGCATAGAGAATTCAGAATAAGTCTAAGTCTTACTTGTTTCACTATTGACAAGAATTTCTAATTATATCATAATTAGATACTTAGTATGAATATTTTTAAAAACATGGAGAAGTCAGAAAAGTAAAAGAATGTGTTTAAAAAATAAAATAAGTCGTGTGGCATCAAGTTATCAAGTTCCTGGTTTAGAAATGAACTAAAACCACCTCTGCACCAGTGGTGATTATTTTTGAAAACTCTTGGATAACTGTATGACTCTCAAAAGAATCAATCCTCCCTTTTAAAAACAGGAGTTAAAAGACCAATAAGCCTAACCTGAATTCCCCCAAAAATATAAATATAAATAGAAAAATAATAAAAGGAGAATTCAGTAGGAGTATCAAAATGATATCTTATCAAACCCACCAAATTTCCTCTTCTGTCAAAGCGTCTTCCATGAGGCTATCAATCCTTCTATGACTGATAGCCTTATGGATATAGAAATAGACTCTGAAAGTTATGAGATACAAGGTGAAAGATACACACCATCCCCCAAAGATATTCTGGGTCTACTTGAAAGCCCTACTTGGTAGAGCTATCAATAAGGGAGACTATTTAAAGAAAATTGCTATAAAGAGGACCTTTACATAATACGTGAATGCCACCAAGGTGAAAAGCTTTAGAAGTGCTCAGACAGCAAGCTCAGAATTTGATTTTGAAGGAGTAAAGATTTACTGTGAAATCAACCCAAATAACTGGGTTATTCAAAACAAGCTGCAATAGTTTATGCAAAATTCAGGTGTCCCAAGGACCAATGTCTCAGACAATTGGGTAAATTGGCCTCTAAATACATCTGTGTCAATGCTTTGCAAAGAGATGAATCCTAGAGAGCTATATAGACAAAATGCTTAGTTTTTGGGTGGCTGTTGTGAGGTGAGATAGCCTCCAACTGAGAAGAGATGAAATGCGTAGAGACAAAATGGAGAATATTTGTGGCTGGGCAGCAGTTCAGCAAAAAAGATCTCAGAATTACTGTGGATCACAAACACATGATGAGTTAAATGTGGTGTTTTGCAGAAAAAAACATTTTTCATTCTGGGTTATACTAAGAGGAGTGTCCTATAAGAGACACACATTACTTATTCAGTCCCTGTTAGAATTAACAAAATGTCATCTCAAATAGTGTGCCCAGTTTTGAAGCAATAGTAGAAAGAATCCAGAAGGGAGAACTTGAAAAATATCACGTGTTGATATTTCCTTCAACCTTATGGCTGTGTACTACTTTAGCAGAAAAACCTTCTGTCAGCTGCATGATTCACTTAATAAAATATCCTTGGACATTAAAGTGTTCTAGTAAAATAATTTATGTAGCAGAGAAAACTATTGTTTGAATTGTGGAAACCAGTTGCAAAGAGACAACTTTGGCTTCCCTACACAAGAAAATTTTCTCCAAAGGCTATATTTACCCTGCTTGAAAACTGTCTGGCTCCAACTCTGATTTCTCCAGCTCAAGGAGAAGTCTCTGCATGCAGATGTTGCAGATGTATCAAATTCTTGGTTTGTACCCTCATGAAACAGGACAAGGCTCACAGGCTGCTGGCATATCTCCAGATTTGTCAGTCTGGCACCTTTTTGTGATCATTACATTTACATTAAAATTACCATTAGAATTTTTTTAAGCAGCATATAAATTCCTGGGCAAAACAGAACTCCAAGGATGCTCAAAACATGCTCATGGCAATAATGAAGCATCTTATAGCTGATGTCTTACTGGGGTCAGCCTAGGGCCAGGAATATGCTCTGCCCAAAATTATCCATACATCCTGCTAGGAAAGATGGAACAAAGCATTTAAACAAGGTAACATTTTTACTATTCCAGAGAGAGTTCAGCACATGGACTATTGCCTGCCCTGGAAAAGTCTGAGAGAAAAGCAGTAACTGAGATGAGTTAGAAGCCTGATGCTGATGATACTACATATGTCATCTTGAAGAGTAGAGAAAGGAATATTAATTGCCTTGACCCATAAAAATGTTGAAAAGGTTCAGATCTGAAATATTGGAATCAGGTGGGAATATGACCAGAAGTTTTGTGTTTGGGGTTGTTTGGAATTTTCCAGGAAGCATTTCAGAAATCTACAAAGTGAAGAGACTTAGAATCCTCCCTCTCAACACAGTGAAGGCAGCCATTCCTTCTACGAAGCACAACCAGCTTCATAGCACGGTGCTTAGCACAGTAATTTTGAATTATTCTTTAATTTTCTCATAAAAGCTGCAAAGAATATACATTATGCCAGCTCATCAGCTGGTATAAATTTATATAAATCCAGTCTCTCCCTCATGAAGCCCACTAAATGCATTAAAAGTTATTTAACGGACATTTTTCAGTCCAGATTTGTTTATTTTATAGAGCCAAATAGAGGCTAAATGAAACATTTGCACTGTAGGCAAAACCAGAGAAGAAGTGTAATTTTTGGGAGGCACAGCGGACAGGGGAGGTTAAGTCTCCCATTTAGCTCCCCTCTTTCTTAGCAGTGCTCAGCACTTCATGATAATGATGGGAATGGTATCACGGGGCTAATCATGTGTCCCTGGCAAAAGATGCTTTGGATTCCTGGCTTCTCACCTCCTCTTGGCTATCCCAGACAGGAGCAGTGCTTTATCTTTCAGATGAGTTCCTTATATGTCAAAGCACAAGTTTTCAAAGTATACTTTTCCCCTGTTAAAAAAGGAAAAAAAATGTGTCTTCACAAATATTTTGATGCATTCTTTTTTTTCTGAAAATGTTAGTTGAATATCGCTTCACAATTCAAGCATAATAAACTAAAAGACATATAAAGAAGATAAAATAACTAAGTTCTCATTTGCCAAGGCATTCAGTCGCATGCTAGTTTTAAAATGCATAAAATGACTGTACTTTTTAAATTTTCAAATATAAACTCATGCTTTTGAAACATATTTAACATAGAATTTGTAAGAAAATGTTGCAAAGACAGTATTCGTAGTTTGTTAGATAAAAAATAGTTTAATCTTCATGTAAAAACTGAAAAAGTTCTCCCTGCTTAATCTGAATTACTCTCATTTTACACTATGGTTCATTAATTTCTTGCAGTTGATGTGTAAAATTAGCAGCCCCTTAGCTGATGTAAATTAGTTTCCCAAACATCAACTTCTCTCTCATGAGTTTTGTTCAGCTGGACTAGATTTTCTACCAGAAGATAAGCTGTTATACACTTGAATGTATTCATATTGCAGACTTTTCTATAAACATTTTCAATGTAATACTTAGCAAAGACAAAAGAATGTAAGTTAAATATTTTGTAAGAAAGACAGATGTATTTTAATGCTGGGCTTCAGACACTCTAGACATTTAAGCAGAAGATGCAATCACTGGTCAAAGGAAATAAAATATAGCTTATGTTTACTTTTGATTGCCACAAATTTGTACAGAATACATTTTCAGTCTTAGGGGGTGATTTTTCAGCCTTTTTTAACTAATGACTAATAGCAATGATTTTTGAAGAGATCTCAAAAACAACATGTGTTCTAGCCTTTGAATAGATACATTAAATGGCAATAAAAGAATTAAGGAAAATTGGATATATGTATGGAAAATATAAAGTTTGATAAGTTTGTTTCTTTTCTGTGGTGGTTTCTAGGCTTTTTCTGTTTTGGGATGTAGAAGTTGCAGTTGTAACACACATTTTTTGTGTAAATTAACCTGCAATTAACATAAATATGCAACCATAATTTTGGAACACTGACACATGCACAAGAGGGCATATAACCAGATATGCCTGTCTGGAAAAGGCAATCAGGGTCCAGGGTGGAAACTGAGCCTTGATTGTTAACAGAAGGGAAGCTTGACCCTGTTAAGTGATTGGTACCACGCAGACAAAAATACATCTTCAAATAAACCATCCCATCTAATCTGTGTTGAGCTTCTTGTTTGCTTTTTCTCATTTAGAGTATCCACCTGAAGTCAAATATCAAATTGGAGATATCCCAATTAGGACAAATTAGTAAATAATAAGCTGAAAAGATACACAGTTCGTTCATACAGAGGTTGATGGATTTGCATTACTCTTTCTTCAAGCCATATCTTCCATAAATGCACTGTCAATTATAACATAAGGAGAGCCAAAGTATCCATCTTTGTCCTTGGTCTCTGGCATTTTTTATATATATATGTATCCATGTTCACTAAGGACTGAATTCAAAGGAGCTAAAATGATTCAAACTTTTCAGAGTTCGGTCCCTCCTTTTCTCTATGTTGGAGATTTTGTTCATCTTTTATTGATGTATGACTTTACACAAGTAATTATGTTCAAATAACAGAGCTCACCCTGTCAGTTTGTGCTCTGCCACACATTGCATGAACTACACAGGAGCAAATAAACGCTATATTGAGAATCATAACCTTAATAACTGAAATCAGTAAATTGACTATGCAAAGGAAAATAAAGTTCAAGAGCCTTAGAGACACTGGTAAATATTTCCCCACCCACCCCATCTTGCTCACTGCTGAAAATCCATGAGAACTGTCTAACTGGAATGCTTTGGTTTGAAGCCTGATTGAATCTTGGACAAGATGCTGCACAAAAAGCATTTTCTTCCAGCAACTACCAATCATACTAACAGCTGTTGATTTCAGATTTATCACTCCTTTTAAGAAGTGAAAATCTCTATCCTTACTGCTTCCAAGACTAGGAAAATCTGCCAGAGGTAAGAGACATAGTGAAGATAATTAAGATTGAAGGAATATGATTTTATTTTTAATGAATGTTGATTATACATATTTATTCTTATTTCCCTTTATTTCTTCAAATTTTACTGATGTAAATCTTTCCACCAGCAGTAAATGACCTGTATTTTAATTGTTCTTTTATCTTACTAGAGCAGCTATGCAAGTTACAATTCATAACAGATTCATAAATAAAATATGATTTTATAACATTAAGTTCTGATAGCTTGCCAGATAAGACTTCAAGTAAAGATACCAGTTGTCCACAAATGCTACATTTCATATGTTTTCAACTATCCCTCTATAAAATTTCACATATTAATGATGGCATTTTTAAATTGATTTTAGATGGAAAGAAAAAAGTCAATGATCATTTACAACTGCAGGTTCAAATATAATCTTTACAATCCTTTTAAAATTGAGAGACTAATAAAATTGATTATATCCTTGCTGATTCCTAAGTTGAAATTAGAGGAGTTTAGCTATAAAGTTAAAACACAGAATAAGATGATCAGATTTCATCAAGCATGGATTGGTACAACCCCTTAAAATGTTAGACTGTAAAGTTTTCCCTTCGGCTTTAAAGAATCCTTCATTCCAGTTAAAGCTGGTGGAAATTCCTATTATGTTCTGTGTGTAGAGATGGCAGTGCAGTTTCCAAGTATGATTTTGTTTCTTTACTAGAAAAATGCATGTCAGCTAGGCACTGAACTGAAACTCATTTTTTTATACATTATCAAAGTACCACAAGATTTAACTTATTTTTGAGTGTGTCTCTTTTAAAAATATTTGAAAGTGTCAGGGCAGTGTTTTCTAAAAGAGAATCTCCAAATCAGACTCTGAAATCTAGCCCTAATTTTGTCACTCAGAGATGTGTCTTGCTTTTACAAAATGTTACAGGCTCTTCAGCTTTCTCTTATTTTCATAAATAACTGCTAAGCTTTTTGTTAAATAAAGTTCATAAAAAGCCCACCTTCAAAAAACACACTGACTAAAAAGCATAAAAGAAATCATCCCACTATTCTGATTCTCTCATGAAAATGTCTGGCATGAAAAAAAAAAAAAAAAAAAAAAAAAAACACAGAGAAGTGGTAGGGACTCTGTAAAACTTGCTTATTAGTATTACTTTACCTGAAAGTCACTTAGATACTATAACGATGGTTACATCGACTTAACTAAGACTTATCATAGATCTTTGACTGACCTGAAGTGACCAAATCCCAAGATAACAACCTCTCAGAGCTGCAGTTTGGATTATTTTACATTGTTTACAGATGGTAGCATTTCAGTAAGATTTTCCAAAGGGAAAAGAGCTATTTTAGCAAGCAAAGTGTTTTGGGCTAGGCTCATAATTACCTCATCCAACACAGATACAAAAGCAGCTAAGATGAGAAGTTTCTCAATGTTCTTGCACAGAAACACTTCTCATATTAGCTGTCATAACCTTGATTTTTCTGAAGAAACCTATAGCTCAAACCTTTCAGAGAATCCCCTTTTCTCTTCTGTAAATAGGTTAATTTTACTAGATTTTCGCAGAACATCAAGCTCTATTTTGTGCAAAGTTCTCTGTTTTGTGCAAGCCCTGTAGATCTCTAGGGTCACTGCTTGGTTAATGGTGCACAACAGACCACCTCTTTAACACGTAAAAATCACTGCCTTCATGTTGGCTCTAAAAGGTACTTGAGTGAAAAAAAAGGGAGCAGGAGGATGTGAATATCGCCTGCAACCATGTGCTGTGCAAAGCAATGTATTTCTAACTGCGTTACTACTTACATGCTGAAATACTGTGAGACACAGCTAAGCCCAGGAGAGGAATGAATTTCTCTCTCCAGCAAGTGGTAAAATCAGCCTGGGATTCACAGTATATAATGGAAGGAGATGGAGCCAATTCTAACCTTTGAGCACATATATGCAAGGGGCCCAACCAAGGTACTTCTCCTACCGGTATATGAATCAGTTTTGTTCCTACCTCATGCACTTCACGTTTGCAGGATTGCCTGGGAGGAAAAAGAGCTCTTTTCCCCTTCTTCTTCCCTACAGTATCTAGAAATGGGCAATGATAACCAGACTTTACGCTTCTACAAGTAACTTACCTGACTAGTGGATCTTTTCTTACTGAAATGAGCTCAACGTGTAGAAGGAAGAAAGAAAATAACTACCCCCGTAATGTCTTCTAATCACTTGCAGCAACTAAGTATTGAAGATCATTATAAACATCAGGCTTGGCAGCATACTAAAATTTCTTCCCCCCCCCTAATATAGCTGATGCTGGAGGGCTGATCCATTGGCTTCTATTTTGGGATGTGAAAGAAGGTAGTCACTGAAGCACTATTAAAAACAGAATTTCTTCAAGATATTTGCATCACTTAAGTAGGTCATAAACAAAGGTAGAAGCAGTATGTACTGTGCTATTAAGGTAAACAAAAATAGCAACCCACAGGTAATTATGAAGCAGATTGGTTCTGGCAGGTGGGGTTCCAGCAGTCTGGTTTTGATTTCCAAACAAGGGATTAGAGCCAAACTATAGACCTGCCATAATAAATTAACTATATTCCTATACTTACGTGGCTTGTTTCTTTTCACTTCTACTTTCATTTTACATTAGCAGCGCTTGGTGCTCTGATTTAAAAGCAAGCCTTCTCATTTCTTTGTCACATCTGAGCCCAGAGCTTGGCTTCGAGCAGAGCTCTGCACACTGCACAGCAGCTGATATGAGGCCAGGCTGCTAGTCCATACCTGTGGGCTCTGACCCCAGTACCTGGCATCTGCACCCCATTCACCCAAAACTGGAACAGAGAAGATACTCATACACTTCTGAGAGGAAATGGCTTGTCAGGAAAATGATGAGTCTCAAGAGAAAAAGCTATATATACATGTATATATTTAATAATGAAAATAACACGATGGGGTACAAGCAGTGCCTCTCAAGTGAATTGCATGTGAGTCAAAGAGGGAGGTCAGAGAAGGTTTGAAGGTTTGTAGGATACACAATGTTATGCAATGTGTTTGATTTTACTTTCTACAGCGATCTTGAACATGAACTGGCATGTCTCAGAGGGACATTTTCAGCAGTGGGGCGGACATTAAACGATTCTCACATTATGCTGAGTAGTGATTCCTGACCACACACAAACTTGTGAAGCAGTTTGCATGAGAAGGACAATGGTGCTGATGGCTCAGGACCATTTATGGCACAGTTTGATATTGGTTATGCACTCTACTGACTTCCAGGACTTCATTCTGCTTGTTGGGCTTCTACCCTTGCTATCTCTGCCTGACTTTGAATATTGTTAGGGTTGGTATAACTACTTGGGCTGGAGTGACAGCTCAGCTTGCAGAGCAGACATGATGGCCGTAAACTTCCAGGGGCCAGAGACATGCATGAAAATAGGACTTCAACACTCTGTGTACTGTTGCACCCGTTTTACTCACTGGTGATGTTTGTTGTCCAGTAAGAAAGCTCTGAGCAAGTCTAACCCTGTGGCCCGTGATGAAAATCAACCATTTTGCACAAAACTGTAGCCCTAAGAACAACTGCAAACTATTCTGATATCAGGCATCCTATACCAAAAGAGGAGGAGAAAGGAAGCAGAGCAAGTAGGATTTACCTTCAAAACAGACAACTGATATTACAATCGCTTTGCCTGTTGTAACTTAGTGTACGTTTCTTTTAATTCCTTTTACTTAGACCAAAATCCATTAACAAGACCCAAGAGATTAAGAACTGAGAAATGACAAAGGTGAATTACTACTGCCAATTTTCAGTAGTAGAACAATAAAAAATGCAGAGATGGTGATTTTTTTAATTTAGAGTTTACTGCAGTTTCAGATTTTAATGAATAAATTAAGGTTCTGTGAGACTTTGCCAAACATTTTGTTGTATTTCTGGTTTCAGTTCTGTTTTTTGGCTTGCAAGTATAAGAATTCAAAATTGCTTTTAAAAATACAATTGCATTTTTCATATAAACTTTGATTTGGCTCAACAACATGCAATGCTTCATCTGTGAACAAAGAATATCAGCTGAATTGCAAATTCAGTGGCATAATAGAATTTTAAAAAATGTGTTTTGTTAGAGTCTTTAAAAAAGAGAAAAATATACAGTAGTATCTGAGTGATTTATATTTTTGTGAACAGAACAACAGTAGAGGACTCTGAGATAACACAGAAAGAGACCATCTTCAAAGACCATGTTCTAAAAAAGCTTCAGCCCCATAAAGACCTACATGGGTCTGCCCAGGTTCTGCACAATGCTAAATTCTTAGCCTTTGGAAGGAGACAGAAACTGTAAAAAGGAAGCACCATACCTGTTTAACTTGATAATCTGCAACAAGCATTAAATTATGCATCCCGTAGGACTCCTTTTAGTTACCCACCAGCATCAGTGTGAAACACTTCTTACTCAAAAACCTTCCAATCCCACATATTCTCTCATGATTACTGCATTGAAAAAGTTCCCAGACCACATTGGTAGATTATAGAAGTGTGCCAGACTGCCCACCATGCGGGGCAATATTGTTTTGGCCTTCCACAAGCTCCCACATTTTTATTTATATCTACTATTCCTTGTGCAATATCTAGACTATAAACTCTCTGAGACACAGACCACTTCTACCACTGTGTGTTTATACAGCATCCAGCATACTGGGTTGCCAATCCACAATTAGACCTCCTAGGTGACATGATACAAATAAAGACTGTGGTCACAGAAGCCTTTCCACCAAAAAAACACATCATGCTCCTACTACTTATGAAAAAACGAGAGATACAATTTATTAAATCAATGCCCAAAAATTCAGACTCTTTATTACTTAAAAGTAGAACAATGATCTTATTTTAGTAGATCTTATTTTGGTAGAGCATTTGTCATTTCATTTTGCTCTAATGGGACAAACTACCCAATAAAAAGAAGAAAAAGACATGAACTAAATCATTTTACCTGAAGTAAACTGGTTTAGGTCCCTTACCATCTTCATCAGCTTTGCTAATGACTTGTGGAATGAGTTGAAACTAATGCACATTTCATCTTTGTGCCTGAGGTTGTTTTTCTCTGAGGAAGAAAATATGACTAATGCTCACTTTCCCTGTAAAAATCAAAGTATTTTATTAATACATTATTGTTATTTAAAGGCAAAAAAATACAATAAATAAAAACAGGTAATAGAGCAGAAAATCATTCCTTATGAAAGTAAAGAAAATTATTTTTTTTCACAGTGGCGTTCTGCTGATCTGAATGCAGAATAAGTATTGTAAACCTGCCATAACAAGTCAGAAATTGTTTTTATCCTACCTGGAATTAAGAGACAGACAAGAGAGACACACAATCAAGAGACCACAAGACCAAGTTTTTGCTTCCTGATAGTCACAGCAAAAGGGGAATAGCAACTCAACACTGAAAAAGGAAATGGGTCTTGACACAATACACATTACTAATATCATCTAATGTCATTAAGAACAAAGGCGCAGCAAGTTTGAACTTGTTTGGACAAGAAAGACAGCTTGGCTGCTCAGAAGGATAACCCAAATAATCACAGCTGTAACATCTAAAGTTAAACTGCACATGCCTAAGGTGACAAAACCTTACCTGTCAGGGATTAATCTCCAGATATTTGATATTAAGGGAGTGGTGCATGTGATAAATACCTTATTTCTGCTAATTGTGGGGGTTCGTATATCTCCACTGAAGCCCCTGATGCTCATCAAACTGCAGCATGTTAGTCTGAAGAGAGTGCAAGGCTAAGTTGGTTAGAAACACACTATGATCCTATTCAAAGGCAGGAGCTGGGGAAAATTCCATCACAAATCAAATGGAAATTGAACAGAGAAGTCATCTATTCATGTTCACACTATTGAACATTAGCTTACTTTGGATGTCCAGTTTGGATACATGAGCCCCACATGACTAATTCCTTGTACAGATGTGGTTGTGCATTTCTGCTAACACCTCTGCATGCTCTTCTGAGAACACAAAAGCAGAGGCTGAGCTGTACCTTGAAAAATTGCCTGCCTTACAAACACTTCTTTTAGCATTGTAAACATGAGCTTGCGAGTATTTTTTATTCATGTTGCCATTCAGCTTTTGAACCCCGTTGTACTATTTACGGTCACAGTGTGTGATAACTAAACCTGGCTTTGAAAAATGTCTAAGTCTACATGACTAAGCATGAGCACCTCCTTTTTGTTCCTATAGAAACATCATCTGCATTTTCAGTAAGGTAAATCAGCTGCTCAAAGAACAGGAAGACTTCTTTGTGACTGTAGCTGACAATTTTCTCACGGTATTTATTCCATGTTTGGAAAACACTCAAGCAATATGAAAACAGTATGAAAGTACAGTTTGTTAAGAAACAGGTTCTCCATGAGCGACAGCTTCTGAAAC
>JAWLRI010001104.1:1310046-1322313 GCA_034781795.1 Crypturellus tataupa
ACTCAAGCAATATGAAAACAGTATGAAAGTACAGTTTGTTAAGAAACAGGTTCTCCATGAGCGACAGCTTCTGAAACAAGGGGTCCAACAGGAGATTCACTGTGAAAAGTCCTGGCAAAATCTGGTGCTAGTAAAACTGGATAAATGGATAATCTGGAAATGGATAAGGTGATGGAACCTTTTTTAACTATCTGGAAACAGGTTTGAGCTCCTTCATGGATTTTCTGTCATGGCTTCCAGACATGCCCTGTTCTCTGTGAGAGGGAAAGAGCTTTATCTCTTTGAATAAACAGCTTCTGCACCTTTTGTCTCTTGATGACTAATTGCCAACAGCTCCCTTACACTTAAACAGCTTGCTGCTTGTGAGGTACAACTCCTTCTAGAGAGAAAAACTTACAACAAAAGTGATATACTAAATTTATTCCCATTAGAAAAAAAAATGTTGCTGAGGCCCCAGGTTTTTCTGAAATATTTTAAATGACCCTTAAGACTACTATTGGAAACAGCGTGTTTCTCAACCATACTTTAAACTTCATCTGTAACAATTAAAAATATTACTTCTAATGTAGAGATGTGTCAATAAGAAAATGGTTAGCACTCAAGCAAATAACCAGTACTCAAGATCACCAGAAAATATCAAAACTTATCTGGACTCCTCTCCTTTGGAAGAATCCATTACTAATCCCTTTGTCACAAATAGAAGTTAAATAAATCCTTAAAGACATCCAGTCTGTTAATTCAACTATGGGAATTGAGTTACATATCTGATAAATTAAAAAAAAAAAAGGTATAATTTCAGTATTGACATCTGGCTCAAGAGATATAAACTCTCTAATAAGTGATGTGTAATATTCATACAGCTGTAGCTTCGTGCCTCTCTGAAGCAAAGAGAGGCAACAGTTTTCACATCTTTTCAAAGAAAGAATAAGACAGAGCAACACAATCTAAACCTACCCTCTTCTCCGCTCCTCTGCAGAGGATATGTTATATGTTAGAGGATATGATATGTTGAGTGGTGTTTTGTAAGGCTCTTGGCGCATCTATTTAAATTCTTGAAAGGAGCCCTACCAGAAGTTCAACTTGAAATGAAGAAGAGATTAAATGAGCACTAATCATCACATGTGTCATCTAAAGAACTGGATCTTGACTGCCACTCATCTCAGTGCCCAAGGCTGAATGCAGGTGTCTTCTATCCTGGAAGGGGAGATGGAAATGAGAAACTGGGAAACCTTAACACAGGTTTGAGAGCAGAAGCCACTCAAGGTGGTGCAGTCAGTGCTGCCCTTGGAGTCCTTTTCACTCCTCTAATCCCCAGTTTTGACAGAAGTCAAGATGTTGAATTCAAGAAAGGGACAGGGGAGGTGGGTTGGAAGATGTACTAGCCAATAGAATAAGCCCATCAGGACTAAAGTATTACGAAGGTCACAAAAGTCAAAGTTAAAGGAATACCATTTAGTAGAAATATTTGTTAATGAATGTGATATTTAATAGTTTCCTGTATTAGTTCACTCTAAAACAAGACACAAAGCGTCAGTCCATATCATTGTTGCGCAGACAACAGTCCTTGCTTCACTTCAGCCTCCCCAAGTCATAAGCACCTCTGTTATAACAAGATACCTCCAAAACCAAGCAGAGGCTGATTCCTGAACAGCTGAAGTAGGTTTTACTGGCTTCAGTATCATTAGTTGTGCACAACTGGCTTTGGAGAGGAAGCCACAAAATCATTGCTAAAAGCCTCACATCTCAAGAAGTTAAAAAGGGAGAAGGGGAGAGTACAGAGTTAAATTAGTAGTATAAATCAGTTCGTGTTGAGATGTCTTCATGTGTATTTTATGCAGTTCATGAGGTTACTTGGGATTAGATTGAGTCTGGCTCCATGAACCTAACTTCCTTACTGCACATGTGGTCTGAAGCTGCGTGCAGGACTCAATGATTGGTCTGGATACCTATGCTCCCCTTAGGGTTTGGAAGGCAGGTTTGGTACAAAGCAAACCTGCCTTCCAAACGTGGAGCAAAAGCTTCACTCTAGCCTCCTCTAAGATGAATGTACTTGATGCATGCTAATTCTGCTCTGTGGATGCAGGAAGCATGCAGCAACTGGGACAGTGTGGGGAGTCACTTCAAAAGAACCGTGATTCTTCCAGTCAAAATGGCAATGCAGGCACAACTGCAAAAAGATTGCATGAAAATTTATAAACCTCCCTGTTGATGTCACCTTTTCCCACATTAATATCTCTGGAGAACCAAAAAAAGCAAAAGGTTATAATGCTTTGCAACTTGTGATCACAGCAAGTATGAAAAGCTGGTTTTTGTACCACCGAAAATGGTGGGTTTTATGACATTATGATTAATTAACTCATTTTTTCAAGTGCCTTAAAAATAGCTAAATCAGACTATATTTTAATCCATCACCTTTCCACTGTCACCCCTGGCACAATCCTACTCTCTTGACCTTCTCTTTTCAACTTCCTGCTAAGATGTGTGTTTAATGAAAGAAAAATCTGTCTAATTTTCAAACTTAGATCCAATTCTTTCCCTATCACAGTCATCAGCTAATTTCCTTAAAACATCATCACATAATCAAAGAGGACTCTGGGGACCAGTGTCCTAATCCTGTCCTCTCTGACAGATGGAAGATCCCTTTCTTACAAGTCTAAAGCTCAAAGTTGACGGGATTCCTTCAGGGAACAATACTCATTTTTTTCAAGACCATACCAACTCCAGGTCAGCTATGACACTAACTATTAAAAAATAAAAAAAGACTTTTCCTGTCACTCTGTCAATGCTTTTTAATGTTAACCTGAAGGGAGTAGCCATTCCTCACACAATTGAACTAATCATCAACAAAAGTGCATACATGCATATTATTTCATGAGGTGAACATTTGACCTCCTTTACTGTTGCCCAGTTTACTTTGGACAGAAATATCCAAGCTATTTGTGCTTGGCCAGCTCCCTCCTCCTAGTTCCCTCAATGCTCTAACTAGATGTTAAAGAGCAAACTGGTAACCTTCACTGGTGCAGCTACTTACCTCTAAAACTCAATAATTAATCCCAAGTGGATGACAAATGCTAAGCAATTTATTCTCTGCTTGGCTGAAGCTTGAAGGAGCATGGACTCTGAATTAGTGAGTTCTTTGGATTCAAATCTGGAAAGCATATGTTTCCTTTCCATCATTCAATCCATCAAAATGCAAGGGGAAAAAAAGGCCTGGGAAAGGCACATGGCACATTTTGATATTATTCATTAACATTAATGTCTTGTTATAAAGATATGTTTTATTTGCAGGTAACAACAGCCTCATGAGCATCTGGGAACACTTTGAATGATTGCCGAAAAAAAAGAAATTTGGGTCATAACTAATGATCAACATCCCCTTTTAATCAAATGAAGCCATCATAATGTGTCAGTCCTCCAGGGGAACAAGGACCTTTCACCTTGCTGAGGCCTGCTGAGGCCAGCAGTAGCAATAAGCAATGCTGAAGCAAATGGCCTTTTGCTTCAGAGAGGGAAAACTGGGATTTATCCTTCAACACACTCACTTGTGACACTGAATTCATGAAAGAAACAGAGACAGAGTAGTGGTGTTGCCTTCATCTGAATGCATTCGTGGAACTCCTATGTAGTGCCAGAGCAGTTCTCCAGTATCACCACTGGTGGGGATGTCCTTTGCTCTAACCCTAAATCACCTCCTTTCAGAGGTGGTGAGAAGATCTTCTAAGAGGATCTTCCATAAAAATTTCGAGTCCTGGCTGCAACTCTGACACAAAGGGATACCTTAGGACACTAAAGGTAGCTCCCACTCTTCAATGTTAGTTCTTCCATAGAGTGAAAATATTTCAGGTGAATGGATTTCCATTTTTTCTTTTTTTAATCAGAAAATTTTAATCAGGACACTTTTTCTCAATAACTGTTGAGGAGATTTAAAAAATAAACAAAAACTTTACCTGGAAATAAGACGAAAATAAAGACAGAAAAGAGGTTTGTTTTGGCAGATAAAAAAGCAGAGGTCACAGTTAAAAGCTCTAATTTCAGAAAGATTTTTGTGTGACTCCTGAATCCTGCAGTTCTCTGCCAGTCATACCACTTGATAAGGCTGTATCCCCACAACATACTCCTGCCTACATGAGAGTCCTACATACCCTGCAGATGCCCTACACAGAACATGTATTTTGCACTTCACACGCTAGGAAGAAACGATTGCGCTACAGGAGCCTGAAAGCCTGGTGGAGGAAGCAAGGTTACTTTGTTTTTTTCCTGAGGCATCAGAGAAGGAGGTTAATTAAACGCTGAGCTGCATATTTCACTGAGAAATTTTAGTTAACTGCACTCTGGCTTTTTTCACTGCCACTCAGAACCCCTTCAGTGAACTATAATACTTAATCTTTGGTGTTACTCAAACTGAAATGACTCCCTAGATTTGTGTGAGAGCCTAATGAATATCTCAGATTGGTCCCTGAATAGCTCTTTATCTATCAAAGAAAACAGCATTCTGGTGAGAGCTTTCCTATTAGCTTACCCTGAAGGGCAGGCATTGGTTTTCAACACCCATATTTCTCTGTAGCTGAGTGCCTCTGTTCCTGTAGCATCTGAGTGCTTCAAGTTCTATCATATATTCATGACCACTTCATTTCTGTGAGGTGAGGCTGGACTATCACCACCAGCAGACTAAAAGAAGATCCAAGCACACACATATTGTGTTGCTCCACAAACACTTCAAGCCAACAGCCACTGCCAAAAGAAGCAGCTCAGTCTCCTCCTCCCCAGGCCACTCACCTCCCAGGTTTGCAAAGGCGAGTAGTTAGCACTCCTGATGATCCAGATGCAAAATAGCTATGCAGATATTCAGAGGAGGGCTAAAAGGGATTTTTTGCACTGGTTCTCCCATCTCAGTTTGGTGTACAGCTGCGCAAATGCTTGCACTGGCAAAACAAGGTGCCTCAAGGTGGGATTCCATCTTTCAGTAGCCAGGGCATCTTAGTCTCTTCCTTGGACAACAGTCTTAGGGACTTGCCCAGCCCCAGAGGAGGCATCTGATCTCAGGGCAGTGGCAGGGTCTCAAATAAATAGAGTATCTAATCTCACCACAAAACTTTCTAGGGTCAGGTGACAAACTCACCAATAATATTGTTATTCTAATTACTGTTAAATAAATCAGCTACTGACACATTATAAAAGATGATTAAGCTGCCTCAGACTGCAATGAGTCAACACGGAAGCCCACATACATATCATCATTCCTCTTCTGCTCATTTACTGTATCTGCTGGTTTGTGTTTTCTTTCTGAATAAACTAAGGGCTGGGCAGCTCTTTTTAAGAACCCTTCTCAGGCTATTGAGTTTTCTAACTGAGTGTAACGTTAACCATTCTGTCAGCACTGTATAAGCTCACAGCAATTTTACATTATGGCTTCTAGCACAGCAAGAGAAGCACAGTATGGGAGTTTAATATCTAGAGGTAGGGATGAAGTGGCAAGTGCTGAATTTGATAGCTTTGGATTTGGCACCATTTCTGAATAGTGGTACTTTCTAACATCCCCTAAAACCCAATGATCTGGAGAGAAAGTACACAGACCTGCCCTAACGCCCAAGGCATTAAAGCCAGTTGGCAGGCCTGTCTTCAAGGCTATTAGTGTTCCTGAACACTAGAAAACTCCTGTCCCAGGATATTGCATTTACTTACGTCTCCTTTCCAAGCTGGAAATGCCTTTGAGCTTCATTCCATGCCTGGTTTTTGTTTCAATTAGAAAATCTGGAAATACAAAGAAGAAACATTTAGAGTTTGCAGCACTCAGCAAAGACCAGGAGCCTGACTAAAAAAAAAAAAAAAAAAAAGAAAGGCAAGAACTGGTAGCAAATCTCACACATTCATTAAATACTCCCAATTACACTTCCAATTCGTTGCCTTCTGATCATACTGACAGTCTGCCCACTGAGCATTTTCAGTGGAAAAAGTCCCACAGGAAAAAAGAACAGCTGTATTAAAAAGTTGCTCCATGGAGAGAGAAGAAAATCCCTGGCTGAGTAAGAAAATCAATAAACATTAAAGTACTGCAGATAATTGCAAAACGATGTTGCTTTATTTAAAACCCTTCCTATTTTTTGAAAATTAGTTCTGCAAATGTTGCATGTGAAGGAATAAGCTTCCCCATGAGCATCACTGAAGATGATGGACGGGAGTAGGAAAGAATGCACAATTGTATTTTCTTCCTCCCAGAGAGAGGGCATTAATCACACGTTCCTCCATAATCCTCCTTCCAAGGTCCCTGAAGGAAAGGGAAGAACCTGTCATAGCTCTAGTATCCGACTCTTCTGGTCTTCAGTGCGGATGTTTCTACTGGGTCTGTGACAGAACGGAATGCATTGCAGAGGATGGCATTTCTGGGCTGGGCTAAGTACAGGACTTTTGTCTGTTGCCTTCCCCACCCAGCACTTTTCCCTTCCCATTTGGTCATAACCAGGTGCTTATTTCAGAATAACACACCTTTCCAAACCATCTCACAACTTTCTTTAACACCTCACATGTCAGCTGCTGTGAGTGCTCCTTTTTCACTCTAGCACAAGACAGAAAGTTCAGCAGAAGAAGCAAGCTGGGACATGGGCCAAAAGCAAGCCCTGGGACAAGGCAAAGCCCAGATGGAGAATCAGGGCATCTTGCAAGACATGTCACTGTTGCCTGCCTTGTCACATGTTCCCCAAAGAGGTTTGATTTCTGGGTTCGATGACACCATAAGCAGGCCTATTATTTCCCCAGCATCCACAGTTGGTGAGTTAGAACAAAAATGCAGATCCCAGTTGAAGGTTGAAGTGACAGTGTACCCAGAGCAGTTCTCAAGAGTTGAAGAAGGTAGTCAAGAAAATGCGAGGAAGGTTTTGATTTGAATATTTTGAAGGTCTCTATTAACAACTGTAGTCTCCCTGCTGGGGCAATTGAGTAGAGGAAATAATAATGGAGATTGAAAGGCATTCACCATTCGACCTCTTGTAACCCTGACATTCTTCAGTAGAATATGATTGGAATTGGGCACATCTGCTCTCAATAACAAATATAAAACATTACCTGCAGCTTTAAGGTCTGAAAAACATAAAGTTGGACTAAAAGAAGGACATAAATATGTATATCTGTAGACTCAATATAACTTTAACAGTTTAAAACAAATGTGATTGTGGACACAACATTTCTGGGAATGTTTTGTTTCCTGGAAATTCTGGGAGGTGAAAAGCTGATCTCCATTTACAACTGCCAAGCAAACACACAGCTAGCTTCAGACAATGTGCAGGTGTGCTAGCTAGATCGCGTGCATCCATCCTACCATCTGATCTGGTAACCACCACCAAACAGAGCTCAGATCAGCAGCTGACCCTTGCACCTTCAATCTGCCTTCTCCTTGGGCCTAGGTTGACACTGTGCAGCAGAATGCACTGCTGGGATCTCTGAGATGGTGCTAGTCCTGGGCCTTTATGTGGATTGGTTGTATCAGTGTTGTCTATATCCAAGTCTATATCCCATCTACTTAGCCCAGGAGTGCTGCAGCACTCGTGTTTACGGCTCACAAAGTAGCTATGCAAAGCTTTATGTGGTGCCATGCAACGTATCATTTCACCCTGAATCAAAGCATGGGTCTCTAGCCCAGTTCTGCTGGGTTGCCAGGGCTTCCCAGGGCCCTGAGAAGTAAGTGTTACTACTAGACAGGACTGGGAATACTTTCAGAGTTGGACTGTGCAAGTCCTTCTAGGCAAGATCATGAGCTAGGCTGAACAAGAAGTTTCTCCTTGTTTTGGGGAGCATGCACTAGATCCTGTCCCTTGCAACCCTTTCACAGAGAAATAGAGAACCATTTTTCTCAGCTGCCCCCCAAGAGTATCTGGAGACCCTCCAAAAAAGCACAAACAACTCTACAGGAGCTTGTACCCAGTTCTGATCTCTTCTTGCAATGCAACCAGCCCTGCCACTCTGTCATTTGAAGAAGCCAGTCTTGCTGGCAACAAGACTGCAAAGAGCTGGAAGATGGAAAATGTCCAGTCTCTGCAGACACAGCTGCTTGAACAGGGACTGTGCTACAAATCAGATGGTGTTGCTGATTCATCCCATTCCCAGTAGCGCATGTGAGTCATCTGTCCATCCCAGCCTGCGCACTGCTGAAAAGTTTATTTTTAACAATTACTGGTTAAAAATAAATGTATACTTCATACAAGTGAGTAAACCATTCAGCTAGTATGAATGTGCCTTGAGAAAAAAATATCTAGCTTGAATGCTAAAGGAAAACTGAGAACTAGTACTTCTCTTACACAGACATAAATGAGGAATAACCCCACTGTGATCAGTTACTGTTTTATAAAAGAAGCATTTTAAGGACTCTGATTGAGATCTTTCTCCCTTAGTCTACAATCCTTTTAGAGTTTTTATTATTAGCCAGTGTTCATAAAAAGGGAACTCAGACACTGAGGTTTTAAATGTGGGGTTTGTGTCACCTTCAGCATTACAAAAGTCAAAAATCTAATCTATGCTTTTGATTCAGCCTCCCTCAATACGTCATCATAATATGTCCAACCCATCCTACTATGGATTTCAAACAATGGGGAAAATGTGACTCTTGCAGGTGCACATGAATAGGCAGAATCTAAATAACTGTCTTTGACTACACAATCCAAAGTGTGGCAAGAGGAGCTATAATTCAATTGAGCACAGCAGAGCCTGCTTGAGAGACCTGAAGCCTGCTCCTCTCAGCTCTAAGCTGATGCTGTACATGGCTGAAGCAGTTGAGGATTTTAAAACCATTGTCTAGAAAATGGACTTCAATAGAGAGTATGGGCAAAAGTTTAAGATCTGGGATATGAAGCAGTACAAACCCATAAGACTGCCTGGCTATTAACTCTGTGAATAGTATCCATCAAGGGACACTACTCTGTTTTCCTATATGGATTGCAAACAGCAGGAAAGCTGCATAATATCAGCCATTTAGTTTATCCTGGTTCAACACAAAACACATTCGTGCCACATGCACCACTTGAAAATTGCCCTCCATGTTCTCTCAGAGACACTGTGGTACTTTTATATCTGAACACACACAAGAGCAGCGTGGTGAAGGCACATGTGGTCTCCTACCCAAAGAACTGATTTCCCAAGAAGATGTTCAATGAATGAAGTATGGAAGGGAAGACCAAGAGAAAACCAAATATGTCTGTTCAAAAATAAAATAATTGGCACATACATACATTTGGATCACAGAAACAAGGTAGAAGCATCAGTAATTTCCCCTCCACATTTGTTGCAAGCATATGATAGCAGGACTTTGAAGCAACTTGCTCTTTCAAAGCATGAGACTAAAACAAACTTTTAAGAGCGGAGCACTTCCTTCCTATTGTCTTTTGCACGAGGCAAGCAAGCTGCAGGGAGAGATGATCTCCCCTTCCTCACCAAGTATTAAAGGCAGCCCAGCTGTGTTGTTCTTTGCATTAAAGCATTAGCACGGGAAGCTCTTCAGGAAAGGCACCATCTACTGTTCTCCTTGTGAGCCCTGCCTTTTCACTGAGTGTATGGTCCTCAGTGAGAAAAATCACCGCAGGGAAGAGTGGCTGTTTTCCTGAGGACCCCCATCTGTCTCTGTACCCTAGGAGGCTGCTTTCCACACTACAGGGCAACTCGTCCTAATCTGCACCCACATCTCCCACTGCGCAGGTGCCCCTTCCAGCTGCTTCCTCCCATCCCAACACAGCAGCGACTGCTCTACATATACACAGAAAGACAACACTCCTGGGGATCAGCACACAGAGATGCTGTCATGGGGATTATCAGCAGATCAGGGTCAATAGGAGCAAGCTCTCCCTTTGTACATGGGAACTATATGAGATGGTAGGAGAAGACTCATGATATGGTCAAGGAGAGCCTCAGGCATTGTCTGTTATGGATGGTCCTCTGGACAGGGAGAGGGGCCACAGCTTCCAAGCATCATGTGTCTGCCCTATGCCCCACAGTTACTCTACCTGTGCTTCTCTGGAAGATGATCTTCACGCCAGCCAGTGCCTCGCTGCATCTCTCACTTCTGATTCCCCACATACCAGTATCCACAGCGGGGGGGGACTTCTGTTACTGCAATACCCTAAAAGAATTTCAGACATAATTAATATATCTAGGAAACCAATCTCTAACATCCAAGGTGGTTGCTAAAGGCAAATGTTGATGATTTACATTAGACCAGAGCATTAATTTCTTTTTGTTAGTTTTCTAACACTGTTTTGTTCTTAACTTCCTACAACTTCCTACAACTTAAAAGTAGTACAAAGAGTTATTAAGAGTAACTACAAGTACAACTGCAACTTTGGAGAGAGAAAAACATTTTCTTTAGAAAGCATTTCCTGTGTCCTTCTGAGTGCCTTATCTGACCAGCATCTTTCACTTTTATTTACATTTTATCTTCTTTAAGAACACTTGTGGTATGGACTGAGTCATCAATAAGGGCACAACATGAAAGGAGGGATGAAAAATAAGCTGTCTAAAGAGCACTACTCTGCAGGAAACTTATTAGCATTTATTGTGTGGTATCAAGTTACCTGAGTTGAATGGAAAGAACAGAGTTTACTTAAGTGGCATAAAACACAACTCTCTGGAAGTCACATTCAGTATTTTGAAAATACATGATGGAAATGTGCATAAGAGAAATCTCTCAGATTTTGTAGAAGCCAATAACAGGTACAAGTTGGCAAGGGGGCAGTAAAGCTCATGAGAATTATAGTATTTTTAAGAAAAAGTTCTTGGATAAGGGAAATGTCATGGAATTAGGGAAGAAGGTGTAATTTACAATAGGAGAAATCCCAGGGCTATCACATTCATAATCTACATGCACAAAGTCTATGTCTTGTCGTTTCCCCCTGCCCCCTCCCAAATAAGCAAAAGAGACATACTTAAGAAACAGCTCAGTAGATTTCCAAAGCTGATTCCTGCATCTGGAAGACTTCTGAGCTTTTTCACTGGCCAAGTCACAAACCTCACTCCCACATTAATAGAATCTGATTGCTACTGATGTAGACCGTAGGAAAACCTCCGAAGTCTCTGTAGGAGTAAAGCAGGATACATATTTGCAGATGACATGCATGTGCTGCCATAAGCAAGGCACACAATTAGAACCAAGGCTAGATTTTCAGATTTGAGCTCTCCTTGGCTTGAATAATTATACAGCATGCATAGCTTACTTTTAACTCCAAGAAAGCAAAAAATATATGCAAAGAGAGAACTTTACCTTGCTGTAGGAGATGATCTTATTCCTCCGTGACTTTGTTCTCTCAAAGTAGAAGGTCATGATCTGAACTTCCATTATGGCTGTGCAAAAATGCATCAAAGGTTCAATGGATAAAAGAATGTTATTTTCCAAAACCGCTGGGACACTTCCTGTCAGTTCACATAATTGAGTATTACAGTATTTAAATTACAGATTGAAGGTTATTTTTACAGGTGTCATTTTAAATATAATATGAAATTTCTTGACATTACCTCAGCCATGCTACACAACCCAGCTGCACTCAGACTTGCATGTGTGATGCACATGGCTGAAATTTTGTCATATTACATCATGGACTACAAAAACACGCAGTATAAATAGACGATGTAATATCTGAGAGAGCAAAAACATATAGCACTGGCCTTGCTCTATGGAACCCCAGATCTAATATGGACATGGAAATGTAAACTGTTTTAAGAGTTCAGATCAAAAATCTTAGAAAAGGGTCATGTAGAAGAGCAGGTTGAGGTCAGATAGATGGTGCTAGATTGCCCTCCAGTGGACACCAACTGATTCTGCCTCCTCGTCTCCAAACCTGTCTGAGGAAGGAAAACCAAACCACATGACTTCATGAAGCTAAATAAACGAGACAGCCCATGAGAAAGACTTAAGTTATTCACACTGGCAACTCTGCAGACCTTCAAGAAAATGTTAAATTAATTAAGAAACAGATCTTTAAAAATCCTCTTGGACTTCATCCACAAGTTGGCGTTAGCGGCTGCAAAGAATTTGCCTTAGACTGTTCTAATTTAATGTGGCTTTCTAAAATGCTATTATCTCCATTCTGTAATTTGTTATTCCACTTTTATGGTTTCCAAAAAATGTCATATACACCTTTTCTTCTACTCCATTTTGATTTGCAATTTGCCATTCATTCTGGGTGAAATATTCCTTTCCCATTGAAGAATTCTAAGATGAAACTTAAAAAAAAAAAAAAAAAGAGAGAGAAAGAGAAAGAGAAAGAGAAAGAGAAAGAGAAAGAGAAAGAGAAA
>JAWLRI010001104.1:1322413-1333827 GCA_034781795.1 Crypturellus tataupa
AGAAAAAGAAAAAGAAAAAGAAAAAGAAAAAGAAAAAGAAAAAGAAAAAGAAAAAGAAAAAGAAAAAGAAAAAGTTTCCTAATGTTGTTAACACAAAGGTAACAGTACTTACTAGATAAATTAAAACTGCCCTGTCCTTTCACCACTCTCTTCCAACAAAAGTGGAAGAGGGTTTTACTGGCATGAAGCTTTAAGTGCAATCCAACCTTTCTGCTCAGCTCCAGTTGCAGCACGCAGTACCCACAGACAAGATGGGGCAGCTGGACAGAAGCATCGTCAAACTCACAAGCAGAGAGAGATGGCATTTCACCCACAAGCCTCTACACTCATAGGCAATTTTTATTTTCTGTATGCTTGGGCTTCCTCACAGAAAACAACAAAGTTTGGGTGATTCAAGGAGCAAATTTGTGATGGTACAGACATCACATCACATTTCCTAAGCAAAGTTAGGATTATTAGGGCTTCTGTTCATCCTCAATTAGTAAAAAGAAGATGCATAACAAAATGATCATCCCTGTCTTGTGAGAAATCCGGTTACATTTCTTAGTGATTTGGTTCAAATATTCTCTTTGCTCTCATTTCATGTGTTTTTGTTTAAATTCCTTCTTTCTTCAAAGAGACTAAGGAAAAAAAGAAAGAGAGAAGAAAAATGGAAAAAAAAAGTTACCATTTCTCTTTTTTTTCTGATGAAAAAACAAAGGTATCTAAATAGAATGGAAAAATGTCTTGAAGTGTTCCCATTCTATAATGAAAGACATTTTCAACAAAACAACATAGTCTATGTCAGGCAATTTGAGTTATCTCCCTACACAGGGTCTACTCTTTAAACGGAGACAGAAATAGAAACTACACATAAATGAGCAAGTGAAAAGTTCCTTATTGTGAACAGAAGGTATCTCGAGGCTACCCTGGGTTTAACCTGGAAAATGAGCATACTGCGCTGTGTCTGATAGAAGGAAAAATCCAGCCATCCAGATGTGCAGGTCATAGCCAGGGCCATAACCTAAAATAAATTAAAACAGGAGGGGGAGCTCTCACTCGGGCTGTCAAGGAGGAAAGGTGTTCCCAGGTACTTTACTCCAGACTGAAAAAAGAAACAGCCCAAAAACTCTTAAAATTATTTTAAAAAGTCAACTGTTTTGTTAGGAAAATGAAGCACTTGTTTTCTAGGCTAGACAACTCATCACAGGTAAGTAAGCATTCAAGTGAGCATTTAGGCTTTGTGGATTTTACCCCAAACTAAGCAAAATTTGTTGTTTTGTTTCAAGGATACATAAAATTAAATCACTGGAGCTGATTTTTGCCTTCTGTGATGTTTGCTTTGTTCACATCTGAAATTCAAAGTAAAAAATATCAAGGAATGGGAGCTCTTATGGACGAAACCCAAAGCAAATGTTTGCAGCAGCCTCTGAGAAATGGAAGTGCTGTGTTCACACAGTTCTAATTATAACATTGCATTTGTAGGCTTCATATGAGCTAGATCTCATAGAAGAGAAACATAAAGGAAAGCTGACATAAAGGGAATACAGAATACCCTACAGAATTTCAGCTGGAATCTAGGAAATCCACTGCAGAAAAGTGAGGACTACTTAGAAAACAGCTGGAAAGGCCACAAGTGAAATTCATCCTGGTTATAATCTAGACACAGAAAAGCGCAACAAAGGCCAGTTCAGTTAAGCAAGGATATAAAGTCTTATACATTGTGTGCAACTATCGTAATAAGGGGTGTTTAGAATATAAATAGCACAGGGAACTACATGAAAAAGTAGATAGAATTTAGTTAAAATGAAAAATTAGGGGGTGAATGGATTCTAACGGAAGGTAAACTGTAAAGAATAGTTCAGTTAATCACACAGTTTCTTGTACATATCCAAGGCAAAGACAGAGGAATGCAGAAAAGGAACCATTTAAACTAACAGTGAAAAAGATAGTGCATTAAACCTACTCTTCATGTTGAAATAGCATTGTTCCTGATTTAAAGCAGAATCAGACTCACACCATATAGCTTTCAGTGATTTGCACAAAAAATGCATTTGTTCCCTGTTCACAGTATGAGGAGATATGAGGGATTCCTCTCCTCTTTCTGTAACCTTGCAGAAGTAGGGCATGTTGTCTGATCATTCCTTCAGATACTGCCTACAGGCCATGGAGGTAGGTATCCACTCTAGGTAAGGTGAGGTATCGCTCTCAAGCTGCCTATTTCCCAGCAGGAGCCAGAGAGAACGCCAGGTGCCTAAAGTCACATGTGGGAACATAACTCTGCATCTTCACAGATATAATTTTAATGAAGCTACAAATATCCACGGAAATCACGTAATGACTTGAATTCAATGAGTCATTGGTTTATAGAAACCAGGGATACCACAGTCTCAAAGTAGAAAATGACAGTAAGCAAAAGTACTAGCAAATTTGTCTCCAGAATGAAAAAAAAAAAAAAAAAAAAGATTCTGCCCATAAATGGTATCTTCCACTCCAAACTGATGAAATCATCTGTGAGTCATTTCCCATGGAATAGTAAAGTTACAAGGGGAAATGGCTTGCTAGACTAGACTGCACACCTGCTCGAATAGAGTATCAGGAAGGAGGCTGCTAGTTGGTGTCTCTGCAGAGTGGTTAGTTCTGGAGCTCTCCCTTATGATTATTTCCAACTATTCAGCTTTATGCCTTTCCACAGCACCAGCTTAATATATTGCAAAGAGTAAAAATGTCTGCACATGGCAAAAATCAACCTCCAATTCTTCTTATATTTCTACAGTGTACATATGAGTTATGTGAAGGGTAATCCACAAAATTTGCAAGGAAGACCTTGAAATAATCTGCTCAGAGACCACCAGCAGGGACTAAAGCACTTGACAACCGAGACTAGGGCTTAGTCTGATCTCTGCTGAAAACAATATTCTTTTTTTTTAATTCTTCTATTTAGTTTTAATGTCATAATTAAATTTCTTTTAAACTCAAAATTGGAAAGTGTCCTGGTTTTTACTTGAAATCCGAGTCAATTCTGGTGGAAAGAACTTTAGTTTCACTCTAAGTAAAAAGCTTTTATTTTGCAGTAGTAATGCATGAGATTTTGAACTGTGAAATTCAGGTTTTCAATGAATTTCAAATGAGTTTTTTTGCAGATAATCAGGGAAACCTACTGATCAATGTTTGGATTATTGTTGGTGCCATTTTCCTATATTCTGTAGAATGTTTCGTATTAAGAGTGATTTAAATGGTCTTCTTTATAACCAGGGGAGCAAGGAGGAGGAATTTTATGAGGTTTGGTTCATAAGAACTGTTGGGTTTCAAACTCCTGTTTGAAAATATTGTAGCTATTACAGTAGTAAATACTTTCAGTAAGGGTAATGAGACCTGGATCAGCAGCATCTGGTAATGGAGGAGCAAAAAGCTCCAAAAAGAAATTAATGATTTGTTCTACATTTTTTTCACAGGCAACCATGATCCAACTGCGGATCTCCCTGAAGACAAAGCAGTTTTCCTGGATGGAGCTTTTTGAAAGACAGCCATCGTGAAACATTGATGTGACTACTAGATTAAAATAAAATGCTGTTGTTTTACATGTTAGGTTTCCATATCAAATAATAATAAATGCTGCTTAATGAATACTCCCAATCAAGGTCCACAAGGCCTTCAAACACGTGAACCAAAAACATAAGAAAATTGTCTTCACAAGAGCTCAGACTCATAGGTCACTACAAGAATATGATTTACTTTGACTGAAACAAGAGTTTTGAGGCTTCTTACTGTGTTGTAAGCCAATAAATGTTACCAATGAAGTTATGCAACTGACTTCCTTAGGTTCCAGATGAGACTTGAATAGAGCACAGCACAGTGACATATAACACAGGCTAATCCACAAGTCCTCAAAGTCTATGGGAACTCTTCCACTAACTTCCACTTCTGTCTCAGAGAGCAGGGAAGGGAAATATGCTAAATACACAAGTAATGCCTGCCTTAGAAAAATACAAAAATTGTAGTTGAAAAGCAGGAAAAAGGAAGGCTAAATTCAGAGAACCCCAAAGTCAACACACTGCTGACAATCCTCTCAAAATCTGAATATCACTTGTGTGATCAAGAGGGCCATCAAGAGGGATGGTCCACACTGGTGGTGTCTTTACTCTTCTAGCTATATATTCATATACAAAGTTTAGTAGAATATCTTTCAGGTGCAGAGTGACCTTTTTAATATTCGGCAGAATATTTTTTGTATTTGTTTTTAAGAGTCATTAATCAGAGCAATGGGAAAAAAATAGAACTAGAATATCACTTAATGAGCTTGCAATTAGCAGACTAACAAGTTTGTTATTTTTGTACTTTTTCCCATTATATGACCTAACGGAATACTCGTGAGCATTAAACACACCACAGCTTCAGCAAAAATATTGTGGTCTTTCATGACACACACAACTGTACTGGAAGTCTCTGTGAATTTAGCTGTTGTAGAGCTAAAATGCACTCGATGTCTTGTCCATCTCAATTTATCATGAATTATATGTCAAGAGCTCAGTACTGATGAAGATAGCATATGAAAAGGCATGTGTTTGGATATGTTCCAGTGTTTAAGCAAAATAGAAATCTTAGGGAATTTAGTCATATCTTGATATTTGAAGAACAATGAAAAATAATATCAGATTTCACGGCCATAAGAAATGCTTACCACAGAGCCAAACCAGAAAAATGTACAGGTGTCTTTTCCTGATCATTTCCAAAGCCAGCCTGTCCCGCTACATTTTTAGGTTTTGCTCATTTGAGAAAAGAGGGGGAGGGCAAATGCTTTTTGATTAGGAAAACTAAGAAGTTGTGCAACAATGCAAAGGAGAGGTCAGGGTTCAAATTCAACATGCTGGATTGCTTGTCTCCCTCAATCCAATTCACTAAATCAGCAGCAATGAACTGCTATGATGACAGAAAGAATTTGGAAGGGGAGGAAGGTTGCACTAGTATGGAAGACAAAAAATAAATCTATAAAATGATTGTCCTAATCTCCTTCCAAAGGCAAAGGAATATGTCCATTAAAAAAAATGAATAATTTCTACCTTCACTCAAAAAGGATGAATATGCAGTTAAGTGTCAAGGATGAGTACTCACTGTTAGATTTTGTTTGATTTTTACCCAAAATCTGTTAGATGGAAAAATTTTCCCAGACATAAAAATGCTTCTCATATAAAACATCTATTTAAACCAACAAATATTTTCCCTGAAAGTTTTTGATCCAAATAATGTCATTATAAGAGCCTACTACAAAACAGCTAAACATTGACTCTTGCCTAGATTACCAAAAACATTTATATATAAGAATGTCAAATCTGAAAAATATGTATACATTCTTACTGAGAAATAAGATCAAATCATGAGATTAAAGTTTACTCCTATTTAAAAACATACCGTCTTACTAAGAGACTAGCAACCTAATGGCAAATAAATTGAAAATATGCAATTTTAGTATTCTTTCTAATTTTAAGAATCTCAGCAGTCATCAGAACTTCATAGTAATCCTATCTTTTCTGACTGCTTGAAAGTATTAGATACCATTTTCAAAACTTTTTTAGATCCATAGTGGCCGTATGCATTTTGAACATTTAATATTAACACAGTAGGGTGTAAAAATCAGGTTCTTGGCCCAGAAAAGGGGAAGGTAGGAACTGAGGTTCAGTGGAGAAAATGAGGCTTCTCTGAAGCTTTAGAGGGTAGTGACTCATTCATCCCGTTTGAAAACTTGTCCGTATCCCTGGATTTTAGGTAATGCTACAATGTGGTTTGGTGTTTCTGGTCCTGCATGAAAAAACACCTTGAGGCTATGCAGAGATGATCCCTTAATCAAAGCTCCTTGTGCTACCCAGAGAATGCCTAAGAATTTTAAAGGGAGCAAGGACAGACATCTCAGACAACTAACTTCCTCTTTTTTGGTTAGCATTAACTTCCTGGGTATTTTCCATTTGGGTGCTGTAGACACCCAACTCTTGGAAACCAGTTCTAGCACAGAGCAAGTCACCTTGACTGGGATTCACTCTTGTTAACTTTGAACCCTTTAATATTAGATCAGAAAGCTCCATTCCAAAGTCCATGCAAAGGGACAAATCTGTTCAGGGAGGACTTTATTCCATTTATCCTAGACATTCTTCTTAACAACTTATTAGGCAAGACATTATATGTATGCTGCTCTGCAGGATTGGAAAACCCACTATTAGCATTGTTTCCACTCCTGCTGGTCTCAGCATATGGACTGCTGAAAACATACTCAACTACCAAATGTGCAGTGCTTCTAAACTACAAGTACAATATTTTGCTCACTGTCAGCATCTTTTCAGTGTTTACAAACATTTAAGTACACTTTTCTCATAAATTAACAGCAGAATGAGCACCTTCTTTTAGCTCAGGGTATTCACATAGCTCAAGAGTTAAATGTATTTTTCTGTGATCCATAAGTATCAGCCTTCCATAGTCAATGAAAAGTCATTCCTCAAAAAGAAAAAAAGGTTCCTATTTTTTAAACAATTGGCTGTCTTTCCTTTTTTCCATAGCAGAGAAAAGAGGATCAAGAAATTTAGAGATGCTCTTATCCCCAAGGTTACTAAAAAGCAAATGAACACACATAAAAACAAAGTCTAAAAAGAACACTGAAATGAAACTGAGACACAAGGGAGAATCCAAGCAGCATTTACAAACCTTGACAACCCTATGTTGTCTTATGGTATGATCTTTTCTTATATATGCAGCTGATATGCAATTCAATGTGTCATTTTTTTGGATGTGATAGCAAGAAATTCCAAGATTCGTTCAGCCAGAGGTAACTGTTAGTATAATATCATGTGTGGGTATAAATACTGAAACCCATATTTTTGTGAAGCACTCCACAGAACATTTGAAAAATCCACTTTCCACTAGAGCCAAATTCCAACCTCAGATACACACTCAGGGCTCTCATTAAAGGCACCAGGAGCCAGAAGTACTTTGTAGAGGGCAGACTTCAACCAATTCTGGTATTTATCCTTACAGAGTAATTCTACGGAAACCTTGATTAGCCAAATGGAACAGAGACATGAAAGAAGTTTAGATTAACAGGGTTTGGATAAGTAGGAGAGGTTTTAATGTTTTGTTATGCACTTTAATAGATATGACCTTAGACTACAAATCAGCATGGCTCCTGGGCACATGCATAACATTAACCATATGAGTAGCTGACTGAAGTCAGTAGAACTATTGGCAGTCTTAAATGTAGGCACATGTGTACATACAACTAAAAACTGGATCCCAAATTTGAATAAAGAGGAAGGTGATACATAAAAACTGCATGTTGTTCAGTTTTATCTTTAACCCTAAATAGAAGCTTCAAGCAGAGATATTGCATATTTGAGAACAGATGACCCATTTATGCCAGCCAAGCCCATGAAGCTAAACCAGCTGGTTTTGAGTGCAAGGTGAGAAAAATCCAGACAGAAACCACTAACACTTTGCCAACAGAGCTCAGAAGAAATATCCCAACAAGTCTAGAAATGTGTGTTCAAATGCCCAGAGAGATATGAGAAGTGCTTGCTAGCAGTTTTGCTGCCCCTGCTCATCAAATTAATTCTCCTCCTCACGGTTCACAATCCAGAGTTGTCAATACATACTCATTTTTATCCCAGTTTCCAAGGAAAAGTAGACTTTTGGAGTAACTGTCTGTATTCCAACTCTCCACCAAGAAGCTATTCACCACGATACAGAGACAGTAACAGTCATTGAAATCCAAAATTTCCACAAAATATGTATTCAGACATAGCAGGAAGAGTTCCTATGGACACTTTAAATGAAGAAAAGGCTGAAACTCACACCAGTGTATTTTGAGGGATGTCCTTTACAAATGCCCCAGCCTTAAGGACAGCTTCTGTTCAAATTCACCAAACTGACAAGAAAGCTTTACTCCAGTATCCACTGAATGTTTAGAGACTTTTTTTTTTTTTTTTTGGTCCTCTTTTAAAGATCTGCACACAAAAAAAGACTGAACTGTTTATTCATTTGCCAGCATTTGCTGTTGGATTCATTTCTTTTTCTCTTCACAATAAGCCAACCTGTGGAAAAACAGTCTTGTGACTATTATGTAATTTGGGTTGCAGAGCAGCAAGGCTTGCAGTCCCATTCTGCCTGGACAAATCTCTTTGCTTTACTCATCCTCTCCTCCTGCAAGAGCCACTTGTCTATGTGGGTAGCCAGACTAGACACTGACTGGCTCTCAAATGCTGCAGTGATGGAGTTCAAAAGTACTAAAGATAGCGTTGTCATTTATTTTAAGTTTACATAGTCTCTTTCCTCAAAAATCCCAGACTTCTTTTTCCAGTAATAACTACCATATATATAGTTCTTATAAAAAGAAATAATATAGTTCTTATAAAAAGAAATAATAACAGCAATATTGACATGCAAAGACATATCCCAACCCTAAGAAGTTTGAAATCTGGAACAGGCAGAATATAAAACTGCAAGAAACTGAGCCGTCTCCCAACATTATCTTGTATTTTTTTTCCCCACAAAGCTTAATAATGATTGTTTCCTATATGACCACCGGAATTATTGCCATTTACTCTAACACTTTTTGTAGGTAAGTGAATAAGCTCTGTCTGTAGGTTCACTGAAAACTGCAGATGAGTTAGTTCGCCCTCACACCACGTCAAGGGATACAGCCACATTCCTCTCCCCATATGGAGCACCTGGAAGATTGCACATGAGCCAGGAGAATCTGTCACACTGGCATAAGTCTGGAGGTATTGCAGGATGAATAATCCTGATCCAGATCTTTTCAACAACTTTAGCCAATTAGTAAGAGGGAAAGAGTTGAAAGCAAAAAAAAAAAAAAAAAAAAGAGTTCCTTGTGTTCCTTGTGGACATTTCCATTTGCTAACTAAGGAGATATGTGCACAACTAGCACATCTGAAGATTTGGAAAGTGTTCGTTCTTTTTTGCTATATTACTCCAGTCATACTGATGCTCTATTAGTAACAGTTAAAATAAAACCTCTGAAAAATATGAATCCAATGTCAATCTATTTTGGAAGAATAAACATCTGTGCCTGATGGGACACATGCATCAAACTTATTTCAGCTGTATGACACAAACTCCATGTTCAATCTGCATTTTCAATCTCAATTCCCACTGTGAGTCTATTGCTGAAAAGGAACTAGGGAGAAAGTCTATTCCTTTATTAAAGAAAAGCAATACTGTATGTTTTAACAAATATGACACTAGAAACAAAGGGTTTGTTGCTTTTTTATATGCCTATGAGTTGTGTCCCTATATAAGGATCTTTCCTTGAACCAAAAGCATGTCAAGGGAATTGGGAGCATTACAATGAAAGCAAGTCAGTTTTGGGATCTAACAAATTGGCGTTGATAACAACAAAATCATAACAAAGAGGCAGTGCATTCTTCGTGTGTGTGCAGGCTGCATCTCTCACTGACTTCAGTACAAGTTCAGCACAAGAATACATAGGAAAGCTGCTTGCCTGAGCTATGCTGAAAATACTAAACTGTCCAGTGAACATAAAAGCTACGGAAGCTGCAATAAAGGGAGAAGCAGAAAAAAAAAAAAAAAAAGGTGGTAGTGTCATGGTAATAGAGATGAAAAGGTGAAGATGGTAATAAGTACCATTTTTACCAGATGGCAATAAGTGTTGCATGAGCCACAGTCATACAAGCACCCTGAAACACCAGCAACACATGAACGGTGCAGAATTTCATCTCTGCACGGTTTTTGTTCCATGCTGTCCTTCTGTCACTGAGCTAAATGTTGTCCATGTAAATCCATTACAGGTCTGCAGCTCTCTGTCACTTTCTGGAAAATGAATTTTCATCCCTATGTTAGTTACCTGTCCTCCCAGGTCACTGCTCCCACTGAGATAGTTTTTCCCCACTGATAATGCCTCAAGACTTGGCAGCGAGAAATAGTAAGTGGAGGTAAAGGTTAGTTCCCTGAAAGCATAGAAAATGGCCTGATGATCCTTCTCAGGTGGCACAAAATCAGCCTGCTGGGAGAAAATGAGTAAAGGGGATACATAAAAACAATACTAAAGCTACCACCATTTGTGTGAAAGGCTGGAAAAAAGAGCTCATTGCTATCATCAAAGACGCTTTTGTGACTATCTACATAAAACAGGTTGGTTCCCCCCTCTTCCAGATTGTTGCTCGTTTCCATTTTTCCTCTCATTTTCTTCATCTCACATATCAGACAGTGCTTTCTGATAGTGAGTGTTGCCTGTGATAGGCACTCACAGAAGCTGTATTTATTTCCTGGGTTTCTAGATGGGGATCTTGCACAGCTGTACATGTAAATTTTAAGGGCAATCTGTTTATTTCCATTTGTCCCTCTTTGGCTGTTGATTTTACTTCAAATGCGAGATATTAAGCATGCAGATAGCTAAGGAAATAGATCCTGAATAGCCAGGCTTTGCTACAGCCCCATGGAAAACTAGAAAATTACTGGTCTGTATAATTCTGTAACACAGTCTAAAAGAGAAAAACCTTTAACCTCAAATTTTTGCTTCTTAGGTAGGAAAACATACAACAGATTAAAAAAAAAAAGAAAGAAAGAAAAAGAAAAGAAATATCAGATTTAAGTAGGATTTGAGAAACTGTGGGGATGATAAGTAGAATAATACAGAAAAGATCTATTGTGGCAGAAACGGCAAAGTATTTTTATGATTCTTGCAGAACAGGTAAGCTCCTAGACTTTCAGTCTACAACTATAATACAGTAAACCTATCCTGTACCATTTTCTAGCTTAGGGTCCAGGTAGCATAGAACATCCCACATACACCTTCTCAATTCTCCTGCCCTAAAAATCAAGAAGGTTGCAACTAGACTGTCTGCTAGGAATAACCTTGTTCTAATTCCTGAAATGCCTGGGAATTGCTTGGGCTAGTGTTGGCTAGCACAGTCTCAAAGCATGTCACAGACTACTCTGAGCAACACTATAAAGTTCCAGTGTGCAGGAAAAGTTCCTGGAACTGTTTTAATAGCATAGACATACCCAAGGAAATTCCAAATACAGGATCTTATGCAACTCCACTGGATACTGCGGTTTCTGAGAAATTAAATGTCAGAGGGCTCATAAGTCCTGTACTGGAAAGCGTGCATTTTCCCTGGATCTTTTATGCTCTCCAGAAGGACAGCTAGCCACACTTTAATGAGAAATGTTCTGTAAGCAGTTCTGAGGTGTTTAGAATAAAAGCACATCTATATTCTGTTTAGCACTGTAGATGGTTGTAGTATTACACATTTTTTGCAGTATGTACAGCTAAAATTTATTTTCTAATCTGGTCATCTACTGCCAGCATGAGTTCATATCAGAACTCTACAGTTCTCTCTCAAGGAGATGTTATTTTCATATTATGGGAGAAGTTGAAGTACTAAATACATTAACTTTGTGCCCAGGAATTCAGG
>JAWLRI010001104.1:1344432-1388271 GCA_034781795.1 Crypturellus tataupa
ATGAACAAGTTGAACAGGACTGGACCAAGGACTGACCCCTGGGGGACACCACTCAACACAGGCCTCCAACTAGACTCCGCACCACTGATTATCACCTTCTGAGTTCTTCATCTAACCCAGCAGATGCACTCAAGAAAGGTGTGTTATAGTCTCAGAGCCTCAAAAAAGATAGTACATGTATCACAGAATTTATTTCACCATTTTCAGGACATCCCACGTGAAGAGTTATAAAATTCAGCTAGTGTCCTCTTTAACATCCTGTTAATCTCCCTTAATGTTCCACCATAAAACGTAGTGTCTCAGGTGAAAATAATCTACATAACTTAGTGCTTAATATGTCATAACCAACTAGTGAACTCCAACTAGATATGCATCCACAAGCTACAACCTGGCCATCTGTATTCCAAGACAGACATTTGGAATACAGATTTGAATGCAAAACATTGACACACTGGTGTGGCTGAAGGAGGACTCTATGTAAGGAAAAGGGTGACAGCTTGAGAACCTGATCTAAGTTCTAATCTTGTCTCAGTCACTGATTCATTCTAGCCCATATGTGGTTCAGTTTGCTAAAGGACAATGCATGGGTGATACTTTTCCATTTAAGTAAAGTGCTATGATTACATGGATGATCAGACAAATGTATTATTTTTAGGATATACAGCAATGGTGGAGTCATGGAATTCTCCAACCTAAATGAATAATACAAAATAACTGGACTCAAACACAGACACTCACTGTCAAAGTTAGCTCTATTCCAAACAGCTGCACAGCTGGTGACACTGACTATTAACAAGCCTCAGATTTCCCATTTTAAGATCATTGCCACAGTTTAACAGTTTTGACTTTTTTTCCTGTGTAGTAGATGCATAGCACAAGCTTCAACTAACACAGCTAGATGTTTAGAAAAAGAAAACACAGAAGAAGTATCTGAAAGCACTGTTTCAGGAAAGCTATGGTCCAGATCATTTAAGAAACTTAAATTTTGTCAGAAAAGGGAACTTGGTACAATAGGGGTGCCATTTTGCTCTCCCAAGGTTAAAAAAAAAAGAGGTCAAATTGTGAGATTCAGAAAATAGTCTATACTTGCCTGTAGCTGGCAAAATGGGACACCTTTAGCACTAGCATCTTAGAAGCCCCCATTCGCTGTGATCATACCTGGATTTCCTCATAGTTTATGTATTCTCTATATATGTATTAGACTCTGTACACCAACGGAAAATGAGTACTGTCTATAGAGATGAAATTGGGCTTTAATACTGTTGTTTTTCCCAGCAGCTAGGAATCAAAACTGGCTTCAGCTTCTACTGAGCAAAATAAAACTGTTCTAGGAACAATTTAGAAAGACCCTGAAATATGCATGACTTATTTTTGTGTAATGAATAAAGCAAAAGAGCACTGGGCACTTTCTTTTAGTCAAAACTTGCAGTTGTTTATATTTGTTGCCTATGCATCTCCACTGGCCACATCTGGAGAAAAGACGCAGGGTCAAGAGGTACTCTGTTCTGAACAGCATGACCACTTTCGTTTTTATTTTATGTATCTTGCAGAGCAATTTGGTCCTGTTTCTACAACAGGAAGCCAGGCCCTTACACAAGGCTTTTCCCAGGCAGACATTAGTACTACAATCTTCATTACAGGAGTGACTAAATGATTTGCGTAACTGAAAATTCATACCTTATACTAAAGACAATAAGACTTTCATTTTGCACATATGAAGGGCCAAATATTGTGATAAATTAGAATCTGTTTATCTCAAACTGACACCTAAAATATGGCATATAATATTTTACCTCATTTCTCAAAACTTTTGTAATTACTCCACCTTGTACCCAATAGGAGTGTGGAAAAGATAATTAACTCTTCTGAAGTTCTGATCTATGCAGCCTTTGGATATTAAAGTCATAAGCAGAAGAGAAACATGAGGAAAGTAATAACTCTGTCTTCATAGTTTGAATAAGCACTTAGCCATATGTTAAACAATAACTCTTCCCTGAGTAACATCCTTTCCTTCTACTAAAAGTGGCAAAGGTCCCACTGAAACAAAACACACTGCAATTAGTGACTGTGGCATAAGTACATGAGATTTTAATTCACATTTTAAGGTCAAGAAATTTCCAAACTCCTAAGTACTTGACTTTGCAACCTGAGTAGTATATTTTTAATATAAATTTTGGCACTTAACTTGCATTTAAAGACTCTGGAACATTTGGGAAAAGGGCAGACTGACACATTGGTCAGGCTTCTCTTTTGATGACTGGGATTTTATTGTTGTAGTGTAGTTGCTCTAGTTTTAGTAGTTGCAGTGTAGTGTTGTAGTGCATTTGTTGTTGTAGTTCTGTGAGATCATTTATTCCCCATTTTTCCATAGTTGCACCTTTATGTCAAGCCACTTATGAATATATTTCCAAAAGGAAAGCAGCCCAAAGTTCAACCAGAGTAAGCTTTATAAAAAATGTGGAAAGCAGAAATTAATCCTGACATATCTGATCAGCAATTTGTGGCATCATTCATCTCAAATTCCCCAGCTGACTGAAACTAACAAAAGATGATAATAGTTTTTAGGTACGATTCAACTGGAAATAATTTTCTATCTTCCACAGCTCCTCTACCCCCCCCCAAAATATAAAGTTTTTTACACAGTAACATCTTTAATCTTTTGTCTCTCTAGCACATAATACAGATGGGCTGTGATAGCAAAACCTGGCCATAATCCACTTCTCTCCAAAAGAATGAGAAACAAAAAATGATTGAGAGTAACCCAACCTGCTCAATACGCTACCTTCAAAAGAAAAGAAAAAATACAAAACCTCTCTATCCTCTGGCAGTTTTTATTTGTGTATATTTTTTACTTTTGCTATTCACTTACAATCACGCTAAAGGTCCTAAAACGTATCATTGGTTTCATGCTAGTCATTGGGAGAGATACCAAAGGTCTCTTATATTCACATTTTCACAATGGAAATGGATGGGCGTGTGCAGCTGAGGATGTGAAACTAGGGAGAGGTGATGTAGGAGGAAGTTTGTGGTTAGAACACAATATTGGGGCAGGAGATATATGATCAAGTGTACATTCTCTCTTAATATTAATCAGAGGAGAGAAATATGCCTTCCTACGGTAAAATTTATTTCATGGCCACACAAATATCTAAAATAGATGAGAAATTTTGTATCCTAAAGTTGCCTATTTCTTTCACCTGAGACCTAACAGATGGAACGTGAGAAATTGGGTGTAGCTATATACATCATTAAGTCTAAAATTAAGTTGGATTCATACTGTTTTCTCAATATCTTCGAGAGAAAGATATACAATGAAATTATGACTTGAAACAAGTAAATCAATTACCTGGCAGTGATGAGTAGAATTCCAGAAAGGGTGTAGTCTCTCATGAATAAACAAAGTACATTGGTTTTATCTACATTTATGTTTATCTACACTCCAATAAATGGCACTTTGAGTTATTCCTTCCTTCTCAATAGATAGCACAGTGATTAAAATTCCTTGGCAAATCTCAGAGAATTTCTGGTGTCAATAAAATCTCACTGAATTGAGTGTAGTTCAAATGATAAATGTTTCATTCTTTTCTATTCCAGTTTCATTATCAGTACAATTGACCAATAATTTGTCTCAAGTTAAAGCACCAACTTACTTAGTTCCCTTCACCATCAGCTCCAAATGTTTGAAAATGCTAGTGAACTCTTCCTAAAACAGATAGATCCCTAGTTACTGTACATAACCTCCAAGTTTTAATGTGGCTTATGTATCATAGGCCAGTTGTACAAACAAATAAGTAAAATTTGAAACACATTCTATTTTGAATACCATGGTTTCCTTAAGGGCAGTTTAGTGCAGCATATTTTTCAGATTTCCTGTGTGTTGCATGCCACTGTGATGTAATCTAGCAAGATGCTCCAAATTGTGACAGACATTTTAAAATGTAAAAAATATGTTCAAAAAATTAATATCACATCAGACTTCAGCAACTAAAATGGCTGGGCTGATAGAGCTCAGCTACATTTTTATGCCATCTTAGATCTTTAAGTGTGATATGTGTAGTGTAAGAACTTAAATTTACCCCAACAGGAACAAATGAGCTTTCAGTTACTGAACAGATTAGACTCCATTTTTGAGTTCTCAATATCTGGCTAAATATCTTCTTCAAGGACCTGGGTCAATAGGAATATATGTAAAATTTAATTAATAATTCTGCTTCAATTCTTAGCAAGACTTTAGCAAGTTAGCAAATGTACAGCTTGGGACATGACACTTAAGGAAAGCCAGTCTTATCTGAGAACACGAATTTGAGCAGACATCTAGGAAACAAGACTTCCAAGAGAAAATTTACAGACCGGGCATGGTGTGTGGAAGAAAAGACCAGCTTCAGATAGTCAAAAGTCTGAGGCAAAGAGGGCAATAATAATAATCTGCTCTCCTTGTCTGCAAGAACAAAAAGTTATGGATCTCAGTTGTCGTGAGGAAGATTCAGATACTATGGAAAATTTCCTAGTGATGAAGATAGCAAAGGACTGGAATAGATTTACTCAGGAAACTGTAGGGTCTCTAGAGGGCTTTAAGAGCAAGTTACGTAAACATTTGTCAGGAATGCTATTCTCTTAGCTGCTTCTGCCTTGAGGCATAGGACTAGATGACCTCTGGAGGTCTCATACAGCCTCTGGAGGTCTCATTCACATTTTCTGTGAATCTCTATTTCAGAAACTTGCAGCTGAATTCATCCATATATGCTTTGATTAACATTTATTTTCACACAACACCTGGACATGGGTCTTTGGCTTAGTCAATACCTCTTCATTTTAGTTTTGATTACCTGTTCTGGTTGCACAGCCAGTTGAAGTAGCAACTTGACTATAAAATATAAAAATGTATGTGGTGAATAAAAATAGCAGGCCTTAAAGGATTACTGCAACATAAGTCCATAAGAGGAGTCAACAGCTGTATTCAAAAGTCAGAAACTTTCAAAGTAGGAGAAAAATGCAAGTTGCTAATGGTATGAGTGATTAACCTCTGAAATTTTCTAATAGAAGAATGGATTACTCCCTTTGAAGACTTTGACTAAAGACTCCATACCTTTTTGGAAGCTAATGTTTAATTATATAATTATTATATTCAATAACAAAATAGTTAAGTTACAAATGATCAGATTTATTGTTATATCAGTAATCTTTTTTTGTCTTTTGTAGTATTCTATCTTCTTTATTGAAATCACTCATATTTTATAAACTGTTTCTCTTACTGTTTCTCTAAACTAAAAAATTTCTCTAAACAGGTATCTTTCCCATATCAGATATTAAACACTTTCATAATCAAATTCTAAAAAAAAAAAAAAATAAGGATTTCAAAATCCTTTATATTTTTAGATTCTAATATGATTTATATTTATGTAATTTTATACTCTTTACTTCTCCTTATCACTATAATTAGCTTGCATTTCAAAACAATGAGTCATTTTGGAGCATAAAAATAGACTTTTAGGTCTCAAAAATGTTAATATGAAACAGGGCAACAACTTAAAAATACCTTTCTGAAGATTCTGCCAAATAAAAATATATTATCAAAGAAAAGAGATACGTCCACAAAACATCATTTTCCAGTTAAGTATTTACTGCTAAATATTCTCAAAGCACTTGCATCTTTTTTTTAATAAAATGCACTGCTCTTGTTCTTTAATTCTCTCACTGATTTTTCTTCAGTATTGTTACGGTTTGCTTTTTGCAAAATCATATTTCTTTTCAAAATGTAGGTCCATACAGAAAAAAGGAAATAAAATATCTTTCTAATCTCTGGGTCAGCTATAGAATTATAATTTATTGAACTAATGATCTATATTGCTCTATGTAATCATCATAATAGATCAGTTTACTAGTGTTTGCATTTTGCACAAATGTTGGCAGTAATAATAGTCAGACTTATTTTCCCAGGATTGAAGAAAATATTGGATCAAATTGAAGTCTACCATTCTGTAGTTGCTCTGAAAACCCTCAGACTTTTTTTTTAATTTTGTCAAGTAGATCACGATGACTCAAAGTTTAGATTCTTGATGTCAATGATGCTGACTCATTAGTCAGAATGACACTTGAAACAGACTAAAACACTGTAACACACACTCCATCTGTGCTGTTACCAAAATGAAATTACCTTCTTAAGGAGTAAAACACAAATTATTTCTCTAAATCATTTTTTCAGGTTTTCCTTACATCCAATTAAATGTTAATTTCTTATCAATTGAATCCTGTACCAGATTATCCATCATTTGCCTGGAAGTGATATGAAGTAGACCAACTTACAACAGTCTGGATCAGGTCACTTCCCATATCTGCACCATATTGCAACTCTTCTTCTGTTCTGGAGGTTCCCCAAGATTCCAAGACTTACTAAAAATGAACAGCTGTGAAACAGAGCTGTCCTCAGTCACCTCTGCCAGGATTCTCAGGTGTGAGTTAGCCAAGACAGAAGATTTACACATTTTTATCCTTAGTAGATCTTCTCCATTGTCTGCTTTGCATCTTGATGAGCTAAGAGGTGATAAAGTATGCCACAGTGTGTATTACCAAATGTAGGTGAAAAATACTTATTTCTGCCTTTTTATCTTTATCACTGTCAGTTTCCGCTGAGTGTTTGAGTAAAAAGCCTGTACCACTGCTAAGGTTTCTTCTATTCCTGATATCCTTGTCCCTATCCTGTCCCCAGGGAGTTTTCTGTAATGGGTTTCATTTCTCTATCAATTAGACAGATTTCATAGCTTCTACTTTATACTGCTTGTTTTCAACTTTCTCTCTTTTTTCTTATAAATATCTGGGAAGATGACTGCCGCTTTGTTTCTCCACTAGACCAGAATTTATTTCAGTAAATTATGACCTTCGAGTATGGAATCAGGACTTACCAGCCAAATATAAAATCTTCTCAGGGAACTCCCAGTTTTCATTCATATTTTTGCATCTCCAGTTTTCCTCTGGGGCAGCTCTCTTCATCATTTCTCCATAACTTTCACAAATACACTAGTTGCTGGGATTCACTTAAAAGTTCTCTTTTAATATATTGTTACATATTACTTGCAACCAGATCAGGATCATCAGACCCATAGCCACTAAAGGTTGCTGCCGAGCATTTAATTCATCTATATCCGTCAGAGAAAGTTCCAGAGCAGAATCACTCATTGTCAAACCCAGTATGTTTTGTGTTAGAAAACCATCAGCTCTCATCCATCATTTTTAGAAGCTTTACTACCCTCTGCATGAAGTGAAGCTTCCATCATTGTGTCCTGGACTCGAGTCCCTTATGACAATTATTCTTTTTATATATTAAAGACAGGTGTTGCTTTGGCTCAATTCAGTGTGCTGTAACTGATGTGCATTAGTGCACTGTCCTGGCCTTTGTTAATTAGTACATAAATTCATTGGCATTCAAGACTGTATATTTCAGAGTTCTCTTCAGCTTCACAAATTTCAGAACTTCATGACATTCAACCTTATTGCTATTTACAACTACATTTCTGTATTTTTCATTTACAGGCTGCTTTCATTAGACAGCAGTTGTGTTAATGAAAATCACAGGTGGAAGCCATAAAAAGACACCTTTTTCACCTCTAAACAACTTACTTTTAATACGTCTGTTCATAAATTTTAAAGAACTCTTAGGATTTTTACCCAAACTTGCTGAATAACACAGACCCACTTACCTGTTCCTCTCTGAGCAAAATTTGTTCTTGACTGAGTTATTTTAAAAGGACTGATTATCTATCACTGATAAACTGACAATGAATACTTTGCACGAACTTTATCTCCATTATGAGATAAGATGTGAAAGAGTTGGTTATAGCTTAAATTGTGAAAGCTCTGTATCCTTTCTTTAAATTTACATTAACCAAAGCTCCACCTGGCTACTGTGCTCTGGAGTTTCCTCCATAAGAACCCACTGTAACTAGTTTAGGGTAAAGATATCATTTTATATATGTCACCCTTAAATTCTACCTGTACTGCTGAGGATTTCATCCTCTAATACTATGACACTGAATATCAAAGTTCTTTAGTAAATAAGCAATATCATCAAATCAAATGCAACTTCAGTCAATATTTCTTCATAATATTCCTTCCTTGCCTCTTAACTGGAATTACTATAATATATATGAATAATATTTTAATCAAAATATAATAGTTCCCTAGAAGTCTTGGATCCTTACATTAATAATGACTTATTTTTAAATGCCATGGATTTCTGTATTGGAACAGTATACATTTTTGACAGCCTCTTAATTAAAAGAGTCTGCATGGCTCCACCATTTCACAAGCTGGAGAGCAATTTTCATAATTATAATTGCACAGAAGCATGCACATAAACTTAGCAATCCCCATCTAAGCAACCAGCTCAGACTAAACCTAAATTGTTAGTGCTTTTTTGCATTGAACCAAGCCAAAGGACAGTTGAGAAAATTGATTTTTCTACCAAAGTTGATTATCTGAGATATTGCCCACTAACTGCCAACCTTGTAGTAGCTACGAGTTTCATTAAGGGCAAGAATAATCATAAATAATCTCCAGAGCAAATAATATTGTTTATGCACATTCTTTCTGTTGTAAATGATTATGCTTTTGCCTACAGACCAAAATCTTTTAAGCCATGTCAGTACCACTGATGAAAGAGCAAGGACAAGCCTTGTTGTCACACATAGCAAACCATGGGGCCAAATCAATGTCCATGAACTGGAGCAATGTTGAGCTTTTCATGTCCTGAACACATGCTGTACATCCTCTGGCCAATGTAAAGGAATGACACGGGAGACTCCACGCCAACTCTCCATGTCTTAAAGCACTGGCTGTGCTGATGTGATGAGCCCAGACACACTGACTTGAGAATGAGATTGCACTGCAGGTTCATCACAAAACCTGGGGAGTCTGACCGCGGTTATCCTGTTGAGGAACCGAAGCCAAATGCTAATGCTATCCACACTTGTGCTGCGGGTTGGAGCATGAACTCCTTGCCCCTCTTCCCTGCTAGAATAGGTTAAGTCAAAATCTAAAGCTCTCTGAGAAGGTGATGAAGCTTTAGCATGAATTAATAATTTTCAGATGATTTTAAGCTGCTTCTCCTTTGTAATATGAGCCATAACATGAGGCATAAATCTTTGGTAGTGAGAGACTTGGGGGTTGAACCCATGTTACTCCAATCATCTATATGATACTGATGCAATGCAAAAACCTCTAGTTCCCAGTGTCACTGGATATGCAGGTACAAGGCCATCACAATAAGTCAGATGTTCTGCTCACTCTGAAAAAAAATGACATTTTCATTTCACTTCTCACCTACGCAAGGAGTCTGGAGTCTTTCACAGTTGCTATATTTTCAGCAAAGTGAAAAATATAAGTGATTTTTTCAGCAAAAAATCACAGGCACACACACAAAAACCTCTTATTTGTGACTTGCAAGCAGAACAAATCAAGGTCATGGATATCATGGTCATTTTTTCTCTTTTCACTTATAGAATGGATCTCAGCAGTACAGCTGGAAGGAAAAAGGCTATCAATGAATGAATGTGTTGCCAAAACTCAGATATGAAAGCTAATTAATTTAAACTATAGTATATGAATCTTACTGGACCACAAAGCAAGTTCCAGCTTGTTCCTCTAAAAGATGATGTATTTTTGATCCATAGTGCACTCTTTACCTCTGCATTATCTTGCTTCTGTAGTAGGCAGATGTCTTTTTAAGCACCTTAAAAAAAATTAAAAAAAAGAAAGAGAACTTGTGGGTGCTGTTTAGTTTCATGGTTGCAGAGAGGCATGGGGCCAGTTTCTAACATGTAAATCCTCAAATGTTTTGCAATGTATATGCACTGATCAGATGAGGAGTTTATCGGAATACAGATATTAGAACAGTTAGAGTAATATAGAGAAACTAATTGACTTTAATGTCTTTTATGATTTCCAGTACCTTAAATAATTGCACAGTGTTCTTCTTGAAGCAAATAGTCAAGCTTTTTGACTTGAAAGAATCAAGTCAATGAAGGAAAGACTCATTCTGATCTCCTGAAACACTGGCCTTTACCAATTGCAAAATCTAACTGATCTTTAATGGATTTCCCAAAAGCTTAGTCAATCGTCAAGTTACCCTGCCCTCAAGCACGCAGTTCTGCTCAGGAGGTCTCCACTTTTTGGCTGGCAGTCATCATGTTGGTGCACATACAGCTGTGCTCTAAAAGGGCTGGAGTGGGATTTAAAAATCTATGAGATATTAACCTATCACAAACACACAACAGCAGCATGGGAACACACAATTGGATACAGCTGGGACTCCCTGACCTATCCACAACTCCCCTGCATTTCACTGTGATGTTTTCAATGATGTTTCAAGATCTGGTTTACAGTCTATAAAAACTCTTCAGAATCTTTCAAAAGGAAAGGAATTGTGTACTTGAAATGCAACATCATCCTAATCCCACACTTGACCAAGCTCAGTGATTTCTTTTGTGGTAGTTTAACTAAATTCAGGGTAACTGCAATTTATCTTTTCTATAGCAGGTTTATGGAGTTTGCAGAAATAAGCCTTCCAAAATTGGATAAAACAATTCTGAAATCTGTTTCTAGTAAATTAATGTGTCTCATTGCATGAAAAAGACATTTTAAAAGTTTATGAAGACAGGACTCATTGCAGTGCACTGTTGGCTGACCTTCATATGCTTCTTCTATTCTGCGCCCCAAAAGGCATTATATGCGTGTAATTTCCAATATGGGAACAATTTGAGTTGTAATTAGGCAAATCTCAGAAGGTTCTGCCACTGATTTGTTCATTCTTTCAATATTATTCTATAGGACACACCAAAAACATTACATTAGGTTCAAGCAAGGGACAATTAAGAAAACTTTAATCCTGTTACAAGGGTATGTAAACATATCATCACTTCATAATGGTGTTATTATACTTTACATATTGGGCAGATTGGTCATATTGGCGTTCTAGCATTTAATTTGCACATGCTGTCTCCAAATATAATTTGCCACATTAACAGAAACATTTCCTATTATCAGATCAATAGTATGACAGTTTTCTGCTAAAAGCTGTATTAACAAAATATGTATTTATTAAAACAAGTGAAATCATTATTTTCAGTAAGCCTTTTATCATGATGAAAAGAAGTAAACCCACTACTCTTATATTGGGAACAGGTATTTTCACAAGATAACTGTAGTTAAAAAAAATTCTTCTATTTATAGGAAATGAAAAGTGTCATCTGCTTTCCTTGGTGTGCAGTGTTTCTTCATTATCTTTTTAGATCTGTGATTTATATATTATTTATAAAAGATTTGTATAGATTTTGTATATATTTTGATTTGTATATATTTCAATATATATAAATATATTTCAATACATTTCAATAACCTGAAAAGTACCCTAAAGACATTCTTGCAGTCACAAGTAAAGACAAACAAACAAACAAAAGAAAAAAAATGCATAAATATTAATTTCTCTTTGCTGATGAGCTCTTTTTTATAATGCTATAAATGACAGGTATTGTTTCACTTTTACTTGAATTTGAAAGAAATGAATCTATTATGGCAACCATTTTAACAATACAGTAATTTTACACATTATTTGAAACAAATAAAAAAGATTAATAATTTAAAAAAATATGTATAGGAGCTGATTATCAACCTAAAATTACAGAGAAATTCAAGTGGAGAAAATTTAACAATTTTGGTGTGAGCCAAGTTAAACTCCAACTGTTAATATAACATGAAATGAGCAGTATTAGATGGAAGTAGAACTCCCAATTTACGTCCCATGTGCTGTAAGTTTAACACCAGTTTATATTCACTGTTGTGAGTATGATCTTCATTTTACAACAGCTCACACCAAAGATTCATTTAGGTGTGTGACCAACAGAGGATATCGAGGAAAGAGCAGAATAACAGGGCAAACATACCTTGGTATTTCTCCTGGCATTTTCTCCCTCCTGCCAGTAATCAGAGGCTTATGGACTTTCTGAGCCTGAGATTGTTTCTTCATATTGTTAGTCTTTGAATACCCTTTTTTTCCACCACAAATTCATCTAACTGCTTTTTAAAATCCACACAAGCTCTCAGCCAGCAGATTTTCAGGGATGCAAGTTCCATAGTTTAACTGTCCACTTTTAATTTTTAATTGCCCATCCCCACATTTCAAAAAACAAAAAAAAAAAAAAAAAAACACTACATGATAAACAGTGAGTAATCATTCCCTGGTCACTAAAATCAGGCCGCTTTTAATTCTTGACATGTTTTCTACCCGCCTCAATCATCTAGCACTTTATCTGCTCTTATCATGTAGCTATTTATCTGCTGATAATTCATTTGAATTATCAAAACTGTGTGCTAAGGAGACTTGAATACATAGAAAAGTCTTAAAACTAAGCATGCTTTAACTGCTTAATTAGATTATCTTTAAAGTGAAAAGTGTTTATCCTTCTTCTCTGGAATAAATGTGTATGTTTTTCTTTCTGAGAAGCTGCGCCGCCCTTCTTAGAGTTGTGGAGTGAAATCCAACAGTTTCTGAGCAAACTGATAGCAAAGACAATTAATAGCACCACTGTGTGGTTATAATTCAAAGTGTATGAAGTAAAACTCAGCTCATCTATAAAGCATGTGTATGTATGTGACAACTGTCAAAGAATCTCTTTTAGAAATAGAATGGGTTGTGTAGACATAGCAGGTGAAATGCCCTCTGTAATATGCTGCCTTTGGGCATAAATCATTCATCAGTTAAAAACAAACAAACAAACAACCCAAAAACTGTTCTCCTCCTCCACAAAGTGAATCATATCTCAGACTTGGTATTCGGGCACCACTCTCAAATGTGTCTGTTTTTCCAGATGAATCTGTCAAAGTCCACGTAGTGGTAGCACTCGGAGACTGAAGCCAACAGAAAATGGTAAGAACAAAAGAATACCTCCTCCCTACCAACCAAAACAGAACACAAACAAACAAACAAAAACCTGCTATTCATTAGGCTGATGCATGGATTCTGATTTAAAAAAAAAAATGTTTTCATTGCTGAACTCTTAACATAAACTATCATATAAAATTACATTCTATAGGTGTTTGACTGAATCAATTATTTCTGAAAAGGAAAACACTTAACAGCTCTCTAGACTAGGTTTTGTGGCTTCACACATTTTTGTTTTTCATGTACAGATCCAATTAAACACATTTAGGAAAAAGCACTTATTTTTGCATTGAATTATTTGCAAATAGGCTCAGACTAAACCTTTGACCAACTGGAACAGACGTAGCAACCACTTCCAAGCAGTTAAATGCTCATTCTTTTCCAGATGTGTGGCAGAAAATAATATTAAATTATGAGCTCTGAACAGCAGAAGGAGGAGGGAAAAAAAAGTTATGACTTGAAGTGTTCCGGACTGGGACCTCACATAGATCATGAGTCCTCAGCAAACTGCAGTTGCCTTCTTTGGATTCTGCTTCAGGTTCACTGGTCTGAGCTGAGAACGCACATACATGAGATGAGTTTTGTTGGTAAAGGTGCTTCAGCAGCCAAAGCAAGGTGCTGAAGTGGGGTGTCCCATATGCCGCCCTGTAGCCCAGCCAACACCTCTCCAATTGTGTGACTCCATAGCCCAGTCCCTCATTGGTCTCACATCTCATATACCTACCACAACTTAGTTGGGTATAGCCTAGTGAGACTGGCCATGGAGCTGCTCTCTAACCCCAGGGCTTGCAATTTGACAATGTTATGCCCAGAGGAGCTCTGTGAAAAGACAATTCCTCTACAGCTACAATTTGCTACTCTGATTCCTCACCTTTCCACTCAGTCAGCACTCCCAGGACATCTCCCACATACCCACATGAGATCCATCACACAATGGAAGAAAAGAACAATTCAAGATGTGCCTCAGTTGAATGAGTAGGGAATAGGGCTGGGAAGAAGGACAACTCAGACTGGAAAATACTTGGGGACCAGCCATCTGTGACAAGGAGATGTGTAAAAGAAAGGAGCAACCTAGAAGCACCACTGAAGTTTCAAACAAATTACTCTGAGAAACTATTAACCTTATTACTTACCACCCAATCTTGCACTTTGCAAAAAAAAGAAAAGTGTTATTTAAATGCACAAGCACAAGGTATTCTTGACATGTATTGCTCCTCTGAGCCTTACAGAGATGCTACAGCCCAAAAGAAAGGTCATTTCCGGCTCCCAACACTCAGCCATTGTCACCATAGCAAATGGCAGTTAAATCAGAGCTACTTCCCTGCCTTTATCCCCTTTAATATCCAAGTACTCAGTGATGAATAGACTTTATGACTCCTACATCTTAGCATAGCAGCACCTTTAACAAGGCCAGAGTAACACAATGGTCAGATTCTATAACAAAACTGGAATAAAGAGGAATGACCTACTTATTAGGGTACTTTGGCCAACATAAATGTTCCTCCAGAGCTAGTCACAGGCAGCTGCAAGAGCACTATTTTCTGAAGCCACAGTAGTGAAATCTTTTCTTTTTTTTCAAAATAACTGAGTGCTAAACAACATTATATACACATAGAACTTGGACCACACAGACATATACTGGAAACAAATACTAGCTAGGATCTAATTAGCACCTTTATACATGTTCATATGCATATTAACAACACTTACCTTTATAATACTGGCCTGAAATTTCAGCAGATCTCCCAAATCTAGTTTATCAAACATGTAGATTTTTATATACTGACTTTCTGATAATATTTAATTCTCCAAATGTGAAATTTTAATCATCTGACAAAATTGGTCATTTATTTTAATTTCTCAAATGTTTAAATTTCTCTGTCCAGCTCAGTGCTTAGTGAAATTGTGAACTTTTGAATAACTGATCTTTTAAAAAGTGTTACTGGTGCCTGGTTTGGCCGTGTTTCATCTGCTGTTTGCATCACAGCAGAAGAAATGAGAGCTTCACAAGTTGCAGTGGGCTCTCAGACACGATGACTACATCCGTACCAATAAACTCGGCAGCTCCAGGCCTTGTTCTCTGGCCCTAGGAGCAGAATCATGCTGTCATAATATGGCCACATGCATTTATTAAACTCTCCTGGCCTCTAAAATAGGGAGGCCACATCCAAACTACCTTTTTGATGGTCCCTGGCCCAGGCTAACTCCTGAACTAGACCCAGGAATACTATGAGAGACTTTTCAGTAAACCCAAGCCAAAATCATGCCAAGCACCGCTCTAACAATTTAACAACTGAGTTCCGGGCCAAGGCCAGACCTCTGGCACTCTTGTTTTATTTCTGTGGACACAGCAAATGGATATGGCTAATTGCCTGAGAAAGATAGGTAATTCTAGGCTATGCTATCCAGCCAAGACAAACACAAGCAGCCCCTCGAGTGCCGTGCAAGAACCCCTGGGAACGGTGTATGGGGAGCTCAGGGATCCCTCTGCCCTCCACATGCCACAGTGTTAATCTCCTTTCAGGTGTGATGTTGCACATTCTTTTAAGGAACACACACTGCACCATAAGGCTGGTACAGTCCTATTTTATTTCTTAGTTGGGTCTTCTGCTGCTCCCCGCTTCCTCTATGGTGCTGCCCTGCATTGTGCCACTACCAGCAATGCTCCCCCAGCATCTCTGAGGCGACAGATTTGGGCTATCAGAGACCTAGCACTGCATAAAGATTAACAAGACTGAATCTATTCACTGCATGTGCATGTGCACACATCCCACTGAAGCCAAGGAGAACTACAGGAAAACAACCAAAGAAAGAACTCACTCCAGCAAGATTTGGATCTGCAACATACTCTATTATGGTAACATCACGCGATTATGTTACTAACAGAGCCTGAAATATCTGCTGCTGAAAGATAGATTCATATTAACAGCATGCGCCGTTTGTTGGGAGCATTGTGATAAAAACAACTGTCATATTGCTGGAAGTTTGATGCTTTATAAAGGCTGTGTGTCATGCAGCAGTCTTATATCATGCAGCAGGAGGGACTTACATGATACTTCCTGGCTTGAGTGAGCAAAGTCTAGCACTTAAACTGGAAAAGTTACAAAGCCCCCCCAGTTCACACTAGTATCACTTTTTGTTTTTCCTTCCTTGTGTGTCCCTGTGCCTACAGGGACTGAACGGCCTGGCTTTCCAACCCCATGAAAAGGGACCTTGTCCACAGCTTGTGATCTTGAGTATATAGCACTGAACCAGCCTGTAAAAGAACAGGTTGCACCATCTGCTTTCTCTCTCCTTCTTTAATATTTTCCTGCTTAATCTGCAATTCTGCCTCAAGGAACAGGCTCAAAAGCAGGGAAAAGTATGGTTTTATGCTTCTTTTGCCCTTTCCCAAGCAGCATGGTGGGTAAAACATTTTTCAAGGAAGAGAGGTAGGCTCCAGCCAGACCAAGGTAGGCGTGAAACACAAATCACTCATGGCCTGGAAAACTACTCCAGCTGCTCATGAAAGAAGAGCAATTGGCAGCACCACCTTTACTGCCTGTTCTTTAGGTGGACTGTGGAGGCTGCTGGGTGTTTTCTGTGGAGCTCACTCCTGTCAGGTTATGATTAGCCTGTTTTGGGCATGTCTTATGGAATCTAACGTCTCCTTGGCCAACAAATCACCACAAGACTTAAGCTTAAGGGTCTCTCTGAGCTACTCTGGAATTTGAAGGATGAGAAATTGAAGTACCCATCTATTTCAAAAGTGCCTTTGAGGTTCACCCTTCTCAACTCAGCTCCTCAGTTTCTTGCAAGTCCCTAGGAGCCAAAGCTCTGATGTTTCTGGCCAAATCTGCATAAAAAGGGCAACACTTCAGACTGACTTTAATGTAATGCTCAGGTGATAATATGCATTTACCTAACAAAATCTTTCAAATGAGTCTAATTTGGGCTACTGTAATGTTACCCCACATTAAAAAAAATCTCCACCAAAGCTCACCATAGTCACATTTGTTTTGCTAGTAATCAATAAAAATTGTGACTTCATCATTAAGTTATCCATTACTTTTCTAGAAGTTTGCTCACAGGAAAACTAAGCAGCAGTGATTTTTTGATAGAGCAAATCACTTCTCAAATTGTGACCATTTTAAAACTACATTGCCATTAGAAGAGGGCATATCTAAAATTAATTCACAACAGGTATTTCAGTGGCTTTTTGATCAAGAATCATCTTGATCCTACAATGATCCCTTCTGAGAGAGAATCCACTGAGACAAGAGAAGAGCTTTCAAAATAAAATTGTCCTCACGAGGACTGAAAAGAAGTACCCAGCAAATCTTTTCAGAAAGCTGTCATTGGCACCAGAAAGCATTATGATGGAGCACTTACCCAGAACAAATCAGAATTACCTAATCTCCAAAACCCTTATATTTTTGGTTCCTTTTGCCAGGTCAGATATTTTCTCATTCCTCTATTTGGACACATCTCAGAACTTCAGTTCTGATTGTTGTTCTTTGCCACACCATAGCTCTACGCTATATGCGATTTCATGGTTCTTTTCCAGTAATTAACATAATACCAAAGGGCAAGTAAGGGTTGTGGCTGAAAATTAATGCTATAGCAAAGCCCCATTAATCACAGGTTTCTACAAGCCAAATTAACTACAGAAGGTAGTGCTGATAACATGACAAAAATTAAGTACAGAAAGCTGCTAAAAAATGTAAATACAGCCTAAGCCCTTGGAACTTTTGCCTTAAAAAGCTTTAGAAGGAACAAAACAATGATTTTCGTTATAGAAAACAACTTGTCAGTTTTTTTCTATGCAGTATTAGAAACAGAAGAGCAGTGCAACAAAAAATGAATATAATAACTTAGTGGATTTGTTTTCTGTTTATTCGTTTCTAACCAGGATCTAATCTGTCAAGAAAAAAAAAAAAAAAATAAAAAAAAAAAAAGCAAGTTTTCATTTCTGATGCAATCCTGTTGTTTGTAGATGTGAATTTATTTATAAATTATTGACTGTTACAGACACATGAAGCTGCAGGGAGAAAGAACAACTTTCTCAATATAATTAATTGCACTACTTTTCATTTAAAAATCACAATCCCCTTAACATTTGACAACACCTTACATTTCCCGAATAACAGAAAAATTCTCATTCAGCATTGAATGAGAATGCTGAAAAATTTGACTGTGATCAAGATGCCACTAGAGTGGCATCTTAAGAAGAAAGACTTACACTTTGGATCATTTTCCCAAGAAAAGGAAGAGAAGAGTCTGTATTTCTGAGGTGAAAGAAAGTAATCAAGAGTAGCAAAACAGAGTAGCATAAAGAGAGGCTTGCTTATCTCTGAAAAGCAACCACAAAGGGCACAAAGGATCTTTAGTTTGCAATGTCACTTTTACAAGAATTTCACAAAGTATCTATATGAATTAAAAAAAAAATAATCAACTTGAAGAGATAAGTTGATTTTCTCAGGAAGTCATTTAACAGTTCTAAGGACTTTGTGCAGGATTTATTTTCTATAATTTAAACATCTGAAAATTATCTGTCTAAGCCTGAACAAGTTCTCCAGGATCCTTTCATGGTGAAAATAAAAATAGCTGCCTTATCCTACAGTAGACACCTCAGGCAGTCAGAAGTATATGCTGGAATTGCCTAATTCTCATGCTGAGAGCTAAAGGTTATTACCTCAATTTTATACATATAATTTAGGTCCATACAGCTGGGGTGAACACGGTTCTAGATGTTTGAAGACTGATGATTAAGTCATAAAGATATATAAGCAAGTATTGGCCAAAAGAAGACAGATCTGTGGGCTTCTTCATACAAAGTGAAAAAAAAAACAAAGGGAATTTAGCACAAAACCTACTTGAAAACAGATAGAGCGCTGCAAGGGAAATAGGGTATAAAAATGTGAAAGGAAAAGAAAAAAAATATTTTCTACAGAAGAAAAATACTGTGGGAGTGAAACTCAATAAAAAGTCAGTTTTTGCATAGAAAGTAATTTGAATGTTTGGAAGAAAAACATAACCAAAGACTTTTAATCAAAAACGTTTTGAAGTATTCCTTCAACTAACGCATTATCTTGATTTCTTAAGGAGAAAAATATTTTCTGTACAATTTCTTCAACAATTTCTTCAGCAATTTTAATAAAAATTTGACATAAAGTTTCTGAAATTCAAGGTCGATAGGTTCTATGTGTGTATATGTGTTTGAAAGAGTCTTATCAAAATTATGTGAAAGATTTAAATCAGACCCTGACATGTGAAGCCAAAACAGATGTTTGAACCAACAAAAAGCTTTTCACAAAAATGCTTGAGGCTTTGTTTTCCTTCCAAAGTAAATTAAATATTCATATTTTGAAATTGTTTTGGAAAGAGAATCCACCAGAAAGTCTTTTTTAGCCCAACGTATTTTGGTTTTATCACAGGCATCATCAAGGCATCGTATAACTGCACTTCCCTTTACCATTCTCTGCCCTCCTCTACCAACCATGTCTTTTTGCCTTCACTGTAAACAGTGAAAGAAGGAAGAACGAGGGAAAAGCCTGAGAGACTCTGGTTAGCCCTGGTGTGAATTCAGAACAGCTCCTCTGACCACAGGAACATTCCACTGGATTTTCACTGAAGCAAATTAGAGAAGAATTCACTGCAATAATATAAAACTGTTTAGAATTTTAATAGGAAAGAAGGTTAAAAATACAAAGGGAACACTGAGGCATCTTTTTCACATTACTCTTGTTTTTAAAACTTTATCAGACTCAAATTTAGCCTTTAAATATAGGTCAGAATCAGAACCAGGTTTCAAGTTCACCGTGTTTTGTGTTTTCTGCTACAAAGAAGGGTAAGTTTATTAAATTAAATTCCATGGAACTGGAATTGATGAATCCAAATTCAAATATCCAGATTATTGTTCAGTGTTGATTTGTTTTTTCATGATTTAGAATCACTGCAAAGCAAAACAAGTGTCAAAAGAAAAACTGAAAAACTAAAAAGCAAAAGAATTTCTTAATACATCCTTGAAAAGAAATGAACAGAAATTTGTCTAAAAGAGCGAGTTTACTAGTCCATGGAGAAGGAGGCACAATTACTATACCTTGTAAATTCTGGAGTTCACTGGCCTCATGGCAGACCATTAAAATCACTGGGAATCTCTCCATTGACTACAATAGGCTTTGGATCAGGTCTCTTTTCCTTTTTTAGGCAAAGCAACAGAAGATGGGGTGAAATCCTATATCCACTGAAGTCAAAGGGAGTTTTGTCACTGACTTCATTTGGACCAGGATTTCACTTCTCCTCCATTATCAGAATATAAAGTATGTTTTCCGGATCTAATCTGCTGGTTGTAAAAGGAGACAGGAACAAAAAAACTGCCTCTGCATGCAAAACACAGCATACATCATGAAATGACAATAGTACTATGTTTTCTTGTAGTGTGAGAAACTCAAAAGAAAATGACAATGGAAAAAGAAGAAGCACGAGTGCATGCTACAAAGTTTTGCCCACATTGTCAGTGAATAGTGCTGTATAATGCAAACTGTGGGCAATGAATATATGTGGCATCTACAAATCAGGAGTTACATTTCTAAAAAAAAATGACCTAACTACATAGTCCTGCAGGCACTTCTGTAGTTAGTTATCTTGCTTAATCTTACACACACAGTCTCAGAAACAAAACATTTAGGTCTATTTTTTCATGCTTAATGTTCACTCTCCATGCTCAGAAAAAAAAAAAAAAATCCGTCTAAAGCATTTTCTTTTCTTAAATTATTACTAGATATTCTCTGGATATCTAGTATGGATATGTAACTTAAAAAAATCAAAAACACTAAATGGATGCCTGTAAAAATCTGTTATTTTTTTACATCTGATTCTCTAGGTGAGTAATTACTTTTCTTTCAGAGCAGCCCTTGAATGGCCTCATCCTGGGGTCAGAGAATTTTGCTAATCGGAGACAGGAGAAATAGGGAGTGGGACTGCATCTTTCAGAGCTCATCCTCGTATCAACTAACACTCCCGTGAATCCACAGCTCCAGGTGCAACCCAACTGCAATTATAGAGAGGCCGGTGCAGCTGCACTTGCTCCAAGCAGCACAGGGCAGAGCCTTCCTCACCACCTCCACTGCATTTGAAGCAAACCTGGTAGGAACCAACTGGGGAAACACACTGGAAAGCAAAAATGATACATAGCAAAATGAAACATCTGACATCTCTAGCTACCCAGGGGCAGGCACGTGAGCAAGGAAGCAATAAGACCGTCCGTCTTCTTCAGTATACACTGCACATCAGGGACTCAGGACTGGGCCCCAGATGAAAACGGCAGGATACGGCTGACAATGCACTGACTCATGTATCCACTGACAAGTAGCACTATTAAAACAGGGCGTAAAGATGCCACAGCTCTGCATGAGCGACTCATCAGCCAAGGCAGATACAAGTGAGAGCATCAGCAAAGCTAGCGGTTTCCAACTGGTAAGGCACGAGCGTATTGCAGATGCGAAGCTATGTAAAGACCGGATCTATCTCAATGCTAGTAAAATAAATGAGCCCTTTGGCTCTGTCTGCATTGCCTGTACAGCTCTTGCTTTCACAAAACAGGCCAGCTGCATCCCAGCTGCCTACTGGGCCATGCTACTCCCCAAAAAGAGCCTAGGAGAGCTACTTGGTGCTTTTCAGAAACAATCATGACAATTTAACAGAAGAGTTCTCCATGAACTGGCTGGTCTCAGCCTTCTGGAGCCTTCTTGACCCACTCAGCCATATTCCTTGAAAACCCCACTAGCCCTACACAACTCACACCTCTTCTAACCTTCACATCTCCCAGACCACAGAGCACTTCCAGACCACTCCTCTTACAACAACCCTATGGCTACTATTGACAAACTGAATATTAACACCAACATCTGAGCCTATGAACTAAAGAAGCTTAATTTAGGAGAGCACTAATGCCTCCTGAGGTAAGAATACAGAAACTTTTTGGAGTAAGAGTCAGTTACAGAAAGCCTGGTAGCAATGGAACAAAATCTGGAGGACAGCAAAAGGAAGAAGTTAAAAGGAAACTTCAGACAAGAGTTGAAGGATGTGAGGTCAGAGAGGTGGCATGGAGAAATGCCATGAGGTGCTCTGAAAGCAAAGTCACTCTGAAATGACTTCAGGAATAAAGAGCAAGTCCAGGGAGGTTTGAGGATGTGGTGCTGATTTCAGTATTTTGCTGTGATGTTCTGGACCCTCAGGATTTGGAATGAGACCAGACTGAAAACTTCCAAAGGGAAAAACATTAAACACTGCAATCTGAGCTTGCAAGTGATGCCAGAACTAATCAGATTTGAATAGAACAGAAGATGGTCATTGCTGTTTGTCAGAGATAACAGGTACTTCTTCATAGAAAAATATATGACAATTTAAACACCAAGGGCCAAAACATCACTAGCAGATTTCAGACATTGCCAGTAGTCCTATGGCATTGGGCAACCTTCCTACCTACCTACCTGGGCTTCAAAAGGGAGAGGTGAGCATGATATGTAGGACACCAACTGCCACACAAACTCATCTGAGGACAAAGCCACATGCACAACAGTTTGTTTGGATCTCCAGCTGCGCATCAGCAAATATGAAGGCGAGTCTGAAAGCTTTTTTTCCTGACACTTTTTTCCTGGATGTGATTTTGGCAGTTAGTTCCCTGGTAATCAGATCTCTTAGTCATTGTCTGTTACGATTAAGCCAGTGTTCCCTCACACTATAATTGCATCCCCTATGTAAAGTTACTCCTAAAAGCTGCGTTTGATAATTGCTTTTTCTTCTTTGTATCAGGCAATCATTAAAGATCCAGGCACAAGTGAAACAATAGACTATTACGAATTCTTTCTGACGCATTCACATGGATTTAATCCAGTTGGCTATTCACAGTATTTTAAAGACAGTGTATATTTACACACTCAGTTCAGCTCCAAGGTAAGCACCTACTCTCAGTGCTAGAGTGCTGACAGGCGTTATTTACTTTTGCTGTAATGGAGTGAATTCTGCCTCAAAACTGACCTTTGCTAACTACAGGGGTATAAACAGCAAAAAGATTGACACCACAGAGTTGCATTGTGGATCATGGGAATCTGCTACGGGAATCATGTTCTATAACCTGTACAGCAAAGAAAAAAAAAAAAAGAAAAAAAAAGTCAGGAAAAATCATTTAAATTCCATGTTAAAAATAGTGATGCTCTGGTTTAAATATAGCAATATTGTCTCTGCACATGGTTTTGTAAGAACCTTACACAATGCGTCCAGCTCTGGAATTCGGTTGTTAAAAGCAGAACAAAAGCTGTAAAGGTTCTGGAAAGCGCATCTTCCAGTGATAGATGTAATAAATTCATTCAGTTTAGATCCTCTAAGAAACAAAAATGCCTTTTTAAAGCTTCTGAAATAGGGAAGCATGACATGAGCAAGCCATGTCATGCTAACTATAACAAAGGAAGGGTTCAACAGGATCAACTGGCTAAAAGTGGAAAGCAGAAAAACTTAAACTTGAAATAAGGCACAAATTCCTAACAGAGAGTAATTAATCATTGGAAGGTATTGCCCAGGGAATTGTTAAATTCATCATCACTTGGAGCCTTTAAATACAAATGGGATGTTTAAGTGACATGCTCTAGCAGCTCAACTTCGCATTAACAGTCATAGTATCATAGTTTCATACACTTGTCTAAAAGTAAAATAACTCCCCATACTGCAAAATTACTGTCTAGAATTCAGTGGCCTCTGTCATAGAGTTGGTCACACAACTATAGCAGTGTCTTCCCACAAAATGCATGAACCCAACATCTCTTTAGCCTGTGAGTTTTTAAGTTGTTATGTCACGCACCTTTAATACATTATTGTTATGCTGAGATTAAAGCTAGCATTTAAAGAGAAGCTACAAAATGAAATAAGTACAAGCAACAGACTTAATTTGCAACAACAGCTCTGGCTTTGGAATGTCTTGTGTTCTGAGTGCCAACTCTTCAATCTTAGCACTTCAAAATTAATTATGGGAAGTTTTGCTTTTGTTATTTTTAAAACCTATGAATCATTTGTTGGTGGATTCATAAATCTCACTGGTTCAGCTGTTAGAATATAAAGGTTTCTGTACTTTGTTAATCAGAAAGACCTAACTGGCTTAGCAGAGATATCTTAAATTTAGCTTTTCCCTAGTTGACTGAGTACATTGCCTTAAATGGGAATTTTCAGACTGTGGAGTTGCAGTTCCCATTGACCATATGAGAAGACTCTTTTTAAATTGGAATTACTGCTGGATAATATTAAAAGATAAATCAGTTAAATAAGATAAATCAGATATCTGATAGCTTATGACAGAGTTCTGGTATCTCAAAAGTGCAGGATCCTGAACACTGATGCACCAACAAAGCTAGCAAAATCCAAAGGAAGTTATGATGGAGAGAGGGAGGAAGGCTTTTAATCACTAGAAATATCAAAGAAGAAAAGGGAATGAGGAAACAGCTGCCTGTTAGTGGGGAAAAAATGTATGAGCCCTCCCATGAAGTAGTTCTATGCTTTTTATGATGGATAAAGATGATTTGAATTCTGGACAGTAAAACGGCAATTGATTAGAAACTGCAGATTGTGACCTCTTTATATTTGATGTTAGCAAACACAATATAGTTCATATTACAAAAATATTTAGGTGCCCTCAACCAGAAAAAAAAATAAAGTTGAGAAAATTATAAAACAAATCCGCTAATCAGAAAATATAGACAAAAAAAGACAAATGAGAGTTCTTAAAGAACTTGTTAGATGACCATAAAGCCTCATACAAGCAGCAAAAAAAATCTCAGCAAAGCATCTTTTTGAATAAACGTAACTATGTAGATGTAATAAAATGTTATAGTGTTTGACTTGGTATCACACAACATTGTGATTTTAAAATCAGATGTTTATAGTACCAAGAAAGTACATGCAAAATTTATTGAGAATTAGATAACTGATATATCTCAAATATTTAAAAGTAGTGTCACTAAATAGATCTTTCTCAAGGAGGGTCATAAAATGTTTTCCATTTACATAGATGTAAATGGATCCATCCATTTACATGGATGATGTAAAGGCACAGAATCATTTAATAATAGACAGAAGTTGAGATAAGACTTCAACTGCTAGGTAATCTGGATCTGCCCAAAGAAAAGGCTGTTCATAAGGCGACAGTAAAAGTCAAAAAAAAAAATCAGTCTGCTTCAAAAAATAAAAGGACATGGTCTTCAGGAAAGCAGCAATTCTGAGAAGGCTTTTGAAGACAGAATGGGCCAGGCTGAGATCCCAATGCCATGTTGTGGGAAAAAAAAATGCTGCTGCAGTTCTAGTATGACTCACAGAGGAAACGGTCTGTAGGGAGATTAAGTTTCTCCTGTATCTTTGTTGAGACCAATGACACTACACTGGAAATAATTCAGATATTTTCAGAGTATATTGCAATAACTCCTCCTTTCCAGCACAGACAGAGATTAAAAAACTGTTATTTCTACCAGCAAATTAATATTAACATTAATTCAACTTTTGATTATTTGATGATAATATGTAAGAACTTTGTGAGAAGAAAGTACTGGATTTCAAAAGTGGTCTTTACCAGATAATGCACAAGAAGAAGTATTGCCAACAGCTAAAACAAAGCAAATTTTCAGCTAAAGACTTAATTAATTTTAATTCTTATGTTGATTAACGTCACAGAAACATCAAATTGAAAAGGTGGCCTCTCTGCAAACAAAGTTTAGATGTTTTTGTGGTAATTGTGATTTAGCCAATAGTGAGTTTTGGGCTCAGAGAGGGGTTAATTGAGCTAAATATAAAGAGGCCAAACTAGATGATCTCATGGTCTCTACTGATTTTAAACACCATGGAAAAGGACTTTGCAATTGGAATGAGATGTTCTCAGATGGGTAATCCCAAATTGAGGCATTAAAAAGATATCACTGGAGAGGCTCTAATAAGTACATGAAATGTTGCTGAATTTAAACTTTTGTAACTTCAAAACTACAGATCCAAATTTCTTAGATTTTTGTCAGTTTACATTATATTCCCTTTGAGGCAAGGCTTGTTTCTCGCCTATCTATAAAATGCCTCACGCTAAAGCTAGTTGGACTTTTCCTTTCTCACAATGGAAAATTTTGCCTTTTCATCAGATTATGAAAAATGAAAAAAATTCAGTTTTCAGCCAAAAGTCTGTTTTTCAAGGAAAGCTTGTCCCTTTCCCAAGAGTGAACATTTTTCACCAAAATGAATCGCTCTGTCAAAAACAAAATTTTCATCCAAAAACAATTTTGACAGAAAATTTTCAACTCTATCTGCAATACTGGTAGTACTATAAATAAACAGAGCAAAAATACATTTGCTTTATTTAGTCACATGCCAGATAAAATAAATGATCCCTTCACTTTACAGTGATGCTCGTTCAGTTTGAGCTGTGTGGGACATTGAACAAAAAACTATCTTTTGTTTGTGTCCTGTGGCTATAGACTGGATCACCTTTTTACCTCTTGGTTTTCTACAACAGTGACTGCCATTTAAGTTTTACTGGGGAAAAAAAAAAGTGAATGCTATTTTTTTCTATGCATAGAAAAGCTAATTAATCTAAATATGCAGGTCTCAGCTGTGAAAACTTATTGTTATTTTTTGAAAGAGAAGTGGATTCCTGGAAGAACAGACAGGAGATTGGGAGTTGTATCCCATTTCACGTGTATAACCACAGACCTTGGTCCCAACTATCCCAACTAGAACCCACCATTTCAGTGACTAGCATCAAAAGCACTAACTGCATCAGATTATTTCAAATTCTACTGCATGTTCAAAATATGTAGGGTGACCTTCAGCATAGAAAGAATTGGAAAAAAAAAAATCCACTGTGGCAATTTCCAGCCTTGATTTCTAATTATCTTGCTTCAGTTAATTTGTGTCAGAAATCATACTGTTTACTCTATGGTCAGTCATCCATTTCATTCAGTGCAACACACATTTTAGCTATATAAATTAAATTATATAAATTATTTTTTTAAAAAAGTGGCATAATGCGATGCACCTAATGCAGTGTCACCTGTTAAAAGTCACCCTATGATCACACCTCCAAATTATCCTGGATTGCACTTCTAAAAGAGGACAGAAATAGGTGCCAGTTTAAGAATGATAGACAAATTATTCCAGGCTCCAAAACAAGAGTAGTAAAAAAGAATGAAAACCACATGTAGTCATCTCTGAAAGAACAAACAGTAAGATAAAGTGCTGATAGATCTCACATGATAAGACTATTGCAGCTGGCTAGCAGAAAGGAGAAAAAATAGGTTTTGCTACTCAATTAGGTAGAAGTAAATAACAACGCTGGTAAAAACTCAACTCTTTTTTCTGAGGTTAATCATATCAGAGCACAGTTTGTCCTGCAGTGTGTGATGTCTGGCAATTTAAAACAAATCTCTGATAAGTAAGTCAGAAATAGATCTGGGCCCAGAATTTCCAGGATGGAAATACCAAGCCCCACCTCTAGAATTAGCATCATCCTCAAACAAAGGCTTCTAGGACAGACAAGGCTTTGCCAGCTCCGAGAGACGCTGGGTCCATTATGATCCCTGAGGATGTGGTTCTGAATTCTGTTCTCTTCCTTCTTCTCCTCCTTCTCTGGTCATTTCTGTACTACATCAAAATTTCTCCATAGGAATTTCTCCTTTGCAGGGGTTCCATCAGCCTGCAAATGATGCTGCAGAAACAGTTTAAGATTCTTGTTGGCAAGATTGGCTATAAGCTTTACCTGGCCACTGAGCTGCAACTGTATAAGCAGCACTGCTTGAAGACAGAGCACACAGTCTACCCTCAAAATGAAGCGTTTCTGGAAAGCGCAAGAAAGAATTATGGAAGTGTAACAGAGAAAGTGTTTCTGAAAGGAGGAAAAAGTACAAGGCATGAAGTGGCTTTTCACAGCAGGAGTCTTGCTACTAGTTTAAGTTCATTCCCATGGCTGGAGGCAACAATGCTTGTTGAGCCTTTGTCCTTTTGAAGAAACAGCTGTTCCCGAAAAATCCGCCATTGAGCCTTGAAGGCCTCGGGAAGTCTTGTTGCAGTGCTCGTTCTGACTGTTTTTCAAGGTGGTTATTTATGCCTCAAGGAGGGTAAGATAGTGGGGACACGAACAGCAGTATCTGAGGATTTCAAGCAGCAAGCACGACAGTGACAAATGATACGTAAGAGCGAACACTGTGCAGTAGTAAATAACTGAAGTGTTTGTGACACGGAATGATAAAGCAAGCGGCATAGCTCACAGACATGCACCGAGGCAGTCTAGCTCCTTCCATATTACTTGCCGAGCGCTATTTGGATGTACGGGCCAAGCATACTCCCCTGAAATTCAAGCTGTCAGTGTAAATTCAAAGAAGAAAGCAATCTCAGCCACCAGCTATAAGAGTTCAATAGTTAGGATATAAATCTTAGCCTTACCACTGATGTCAGTGTGAAGGCTTGGATAGGTGTTTTCAAACAAATCCACATCTGTCCTTCACAAGGAAATTTCACTGAAGGCCCAACCCTGTGAGTCTCATTGAATCAACACTCTTCTTGGCTTCTTTTGGGGATTTGTTTGTCTTGAAAAACCAGGATAAAATCCTTAAAGTTTTCTTCGCAATTATTCGGTCTATTGCCAGTTAATTCTCAATACAAATTGCAGCCCTCAAAATTCTGGATGAATTCAAAGATATAAAGTCAAAGTAAGAAAAAAAATGTTCTGGCAACCATCCAGTCACCAATGGAACTGGAGGAAACCCTATCATATGAATCATTTAAAAATAAGATCAGTCTGGACAAAGCGCTGGAAAATGTACCGTAGGGAACAGACTTGTATTGGCGGGGGAATGAACATAATGATCTCATCCTGTAGGTCTCTTCCATCTCTGGTTTCTGAGGGCCCAGTCCTCAAGGGACCTTATAGGTTGGGCCCAAGCCACGTCAGATTGTTTCAGAGAACATTGAAACAGGAACTACATTAAAACTATAATGGCACTATCATAGATTTACTGTTCAATTTAATTCAATAAGCACCTTAGCAAAGGTCTCCCAGTTAATAAGACCTGGTCTGAAAGGTCCAAAAGTACATTTGAAAAGACTTGATTAAGGTTATATTAGAAAGTATCTCTTCTTTGACCAGGCAGAGGCCCGAGACTCAAAATCTCTATCTGATACTTCAGAAAGACCGAGCCTGTTTGGAGTTGGGATTTTGGTTCAATGCATCATAAGAGACAAGGCCCAGCTGTGAAGCTTGGAACTGGAGTCAGACTACTACAATATCTGTTTACATCCAGAAACTTGGTTTGGGACGTTATCTAGTCAGAATATATTGGCAACCTGCCTCATTCCATTCAAAATAAATGCCCTGAATATTGCTAAGTCCAAATAGGAGAAGAAATTTTTTTGGAGAAGATGATGGAGTATGAAAAGACCATGAGCCTTCTTCCCAATCATCACTTCAATAAACCAATGTGTCAAAGGATTGCTTTGATCAGTATGAAAATCTTATATCTGCCCTTCTCTACTTTGCTCATACTCAACTCCCTGAATATAAATTTCACTGGAAAGGTGAGAACAGACTTTTATCTACAAAGGCAACTAAACAAGCTAGAAAATGTGAACTTCGTGTCTGGTTCTAGTCATCACTCACTCTCTCGCACAGCTCCATGAGTTCTTTTAGTAATGGAGATAAAAGAAGCAGTAGCATCTACTTTTTGCAAAATGCTTTCAAATCCTCAGCTGAACTGGCGTCTTAGCAGTGTGGAGTGCTAGTGGTGTTAATGAGAAGGAAGGAAAGGAACTGATGAGGGTGGTGCAAGTGGGTAATGGGATAAAACTAACCAAAGGGATATTTTAGGCTAGAAATCAGGAAAAAATTAACAATGAAGCCCATTAGACTGTGGAATAGGCTCCCACAGGGAACTGCTGGCAGCCCCACCACTTGAGTCATTTCAAATAAGACTGGACAAAGCACTAGAAAATACACTGTGGGGAACAGCCCTGGGCTGACCTTCAGGGAACGAACGGGAGGGAGGGGGGAAAGGGACTGCATGACCTAACGGGTCTTTTCCATCCTTAACTTCTATGAATCTATTACTGGCTAGTGAAAAATGTGATGTAAGGGCAGCCTGCAGTGATTGGCAGACTAAATGAAGGTCAGGAGTAATTTTTTGGATGCCTTGAGCAGAGTGCGTGTCCCAAGCACTGACCACACTCACTCGGCATGTTTAGCCACCTGGCAGTTCCACTCTAGCCAACCCAAATAGTTCATATAAAATTGAAATGAAATAGCAAACAACCATCGTTCTCAGAAATGTTCACTTTTCCTGGGATTTTTTTCTCCTTTTTTTTTTTTTTTGTTTCAGACAATCTGAAAACAAGTGCTTGAGTTGAGGTTCTTGCTAAGTGAACTCCAGCCCAATCAAGACTGACTGGTGTCTGGTGGAACCCTTTTTGGAAACAATTAGGCATTTACAAGAGGAAAGTCCATCTGCTGTAATTGGATACAAGCTCAGGCTACTCTTAGGGCAGCAGATTGCTCGTTGAACTGACAGACAGAATTGTAAACATGGGCTAGAAAAGTGCAGTAGTCACCTTACAGATAGACATGCATTGCCACAGACTGTTCATGTTTCCTCCTCAGTGTCTTCTTTGCACCGAGACCTTGGAAATAAAGCTGTATGTTGCAAGTACCTGGAAAGGCCTAACCATCTCATTCCCCTGCACTGCCAAAAACACATTGTCACACTTGATTACTTCAACTCCCTTGTTCCTGGGGCCAGGAACAAGGTGGCAAAACTGTTTACTCGGTCACATGTGCTGGTTTTGTATATTTTGCTGGTGCACTTGGACCACTGTTCCTAATCCTGCCTTAGCCTTTTCCAGGCTTGTCTGCTGGAAAGAGGCAAGATGAGTGTCAGGCATCGCTGATGCAGACAGCAATCACTCACAAAGGATCTTGGTAATGCACCAGCAGAAAGATGGGGCAAAAATTATTGACAAGAGGGTGTGCAGGGAAGTGGAATCAGTCAGTAAAGTAAAAAGAGGTTGATTTTAACCAGAGTGTTGCAAGAGAAGATGATTGCCAATGAAAGGGGGATTTAAGGAAGCAAAGAAAAAAGAGAGATGAAGCACACGGTATCACAGATGAAACAGGAGGATTCTACTTCAACTCAGGAGGATTTGCTTTTTCCATTACTTTGAAATGCCATGCAAATTTTAAGACATTTTTTATGGATTTCCAAGTGGTAAAATCTCATTGTACAGGAAGCATTTGGCACTTGAGTCATGACCTGATAGACCCACACATTCTCTGTGTACAGCCCATCAGGTCTTTGGTACTTGTTAGAGCCATCGTACAGAGGGTCAGACTTACTGGAGGAAGCAGTTCTCCACGCACTCCCATTGCACAACCTGAGGATAATCAGGAAAGCAGCCCCTGCTCTAGTTGCCTTCAAAATGCAAACACCATAGCTGACCACCATCTGGAGAAGCAGAGCTCCCTCCCTTTGATGATCCCTTTTCATAGTTCCTCAAATATTGGCAGGGTAATGGAAAGTTGTCGTAACTATGTATATATACCATCTACCATAATGAACTCCCAATGAATTTTGGCCCAATCTTCTTTAAGTTCCTCTTCAGTTACAAGAAGAAAGAACCAGGGAAGAAGTCGGCTTTATTTTCCTCCTTTGTTTACCTGGAAAACTATCTGTAGGTTTATTTTTTCTTACCTGTGGTTTTACTTGCCAGTCCAAATATATCACATCAAGCATAGGTTTTGGTCAAGGTGGATCTTGAAAAAATGTGATACTTTCTCTCAATATTCTGTAGATCAGAAGAAGTTAAATAATGGCTGCAATTGCAGTGTTGTAAGCAGCAAATGATGTGGAAAAAAAAGGATCAAATGATGACATAAAATTAATTATGTTCAGGAAGACCACATTCAAATACTGCATGCAGTTATTGCCATTTCAAAGCTTTAACTTCTTTTTGTCAGCCTGTGTCATTAGTCCACATCTTAAAAAGCAGGACCTTATCCTGCTTTCATTCCAATTATGGTTAGAGTATCCTTGCTTAGGACTTCAGGGAGCCTATTTGGTGCCAGTCTTGGCCTGCCATTAACCTTCCATACGATCCTATGCAAACCACTGCACCTCCAAATCTCCTTCTGCAGAAGCAGGGATATGAACTCTTCTTTTATTCATCTCTCACATCTTTCAGCATCTCTAACACTCTTCTCTTCATGAAGAGCCCTCCCCTGAACAAAGGCCTCTCACAGGAGGTCAGGCTTTCACTGCAGAAAATGTCAGCTCTGTCCCCACGGACTGGCAGGTCCCCCCTTTGCACACACCTGCATTTTGTCACTCTGAAGCACAGGTTCCAAGCAAGAATGAAAAGTTGTCTCTGTCAGGCCAGCTGCAGGATGTGAGAGCAAGCATGAATCTCTCTCAGTCCAAGGCTTAACAAGTAATTCATTTTAAATTTATTGAATATCAAGAGGACAGAGGAAGAAGTTGCTAATCTGTTTCCAGTGGTGTTCTTTTTCTATCCGAAGACATGGCTCAGACATTTTGATAGCAAAACTCCCTTTTCCCTTTTTAATCAACTAAATGCAAGTCTTGCTCATCAGTGAACTATGCTGGAAAAGGCTGTTTTGCATTTGATAATGAATTGCACACTATCTTTAGATAGAGATCTTTTGGACTCTTGTTTTTGGCATCTCTGAGGAAATATGCTTTCCACCTGCTGCTCTGTCATACAAACATCATCCCCACGCAGCTACATCCCCTGTGTCACGGGCAGACCCTGCCACCTAGTGCATCCAGATGTGGATGCACTATGCTTAAAAACAAACCTACAACAGCTGCCTGGACCTTTGTACCACCTGCAGCAGCAATTTGTCTACAAGACAGAGCTGTGCAAATAATCCTCCTACAACCTAGATTAACTCTCAAAAAGGGTCTTTTACGTTTAGATTTTTAAAATGGCATTTCTGTCCATAATAAAAGAAGTAAGCAGGCACAGAGGCATCTTCCATACCTATTAGGTTATTTCCAATTGCTCTGACTTGCTAGATTTAGCACCCAGGAAATCATACTATCATCTCTTCAGCTTTGATCATTCTGTCAAGCCTCATGGCTTGGAAAAAAGCATAGAGTATACAGCCACTGACTGTGTTAGAGGTTGTCAGAAAACAAAATTGGACTTAGATGTCCAAGTATGGCCTGTCCTCCCTTTATAAGAGTGAGCTGTTATCCATGTGCATAATACAAAACACACTTACTTCCTCTGAAGAATCTGGCGTGGGCCATTGTTGCAGAAGGAATATCAAACTGGACAAAAAGGATTTGATTTGATCTCACAATTTCCGTTTATCAAAGCAAAATTCTCATTTCTTTTTATAAGAACAGTTCATAAATCTTCAGATTTGAAAGTCTTAACTCTTCTGCATTTTCCTCCTCACAGATCCAAAAATCCTCTGCGGCCTGACAAGACAATGATCACCTTTTTTTTTTTTTACAATTGAAGACTGAATGAATATTCACTTCTTTCCTCATAGCTCATCTCTAGGAGGAAGGCATTTATTTTGCTGCACAGTAGCAATATAATAGATTTCTTCAGACCTTCAGTAGTTGTCTAATCCAATCCAGGTCAGAGGTCTCTTCCCTCTCCTCTCCTATCCTCTCCTCTCCTCTCCTCTCCTCTCCTCTCCTCTCCTCTCCTCTCCTCTCCTCTGCTCCCCTCTCCTCCCCTCTCCTTCTCCCTCTCTCTCTCCCTCTCCTTTTTCCTCTGTCCTGTTTTTCTTACCTTCTGTCTAGGGAAAAAAAAACCTTTACCATCCACTTTTCCAGCAGTTAATCAACCTTGCCCAGACCTGCACTTTTCTTCAGCTCCATTTTTATTTTTCACAATGCCAATTGGAACAGCTGACCAAGAGCCATGATACTCATTTGCATGGCTTTAGTTTAAAATCAGAGCCTAATCAAGGAAGCGAGCAATCCTGAGCTTCTAGTAGCAGAAAACAGGTGGCCTTCCCTTGTAATGACAGAAAAGAGAGAAGCTTCCCAGCTAATACATGGTACAGCTCAGCTAGACTGTGAGTAGTAGAGGTAAAGCCCACGCTCAAGCACATCTAGTCCCATCCTCATGTTCCCAGAAGCAGAAAGTCACGCTCCCAAGTCTTCTTCAGCTCTGTGCCTGCCTGTGGACCTCTTCCTCATCCATTTTCTTTTACTTTCCTGGGGTGCAATGGAACACATAGGACCTGTTCCAGGAGAAGGCCTGCAAGATGGGGCCCATTTTGGCAAGGGAGGTGGAGGGGAGACAGGCTGCTGTGTGAAACATGTGCTGGGTTGTACAGCTCACATCCCAGCAAAATGGGAAAGCACTAAATCAAGTCAAGAGGAAAAGGATCATAACAAGGAAAGGAACACAAGGATCTTTGCCTCTAGTGTAAATCTGAAACTTCCCATCCGCTCAACAATCAGAGCTCTCCCAAGAGCTTCTACACTTCCATTCAGGTCTCTTGAAACCATGGCCAGTTTCTTTCTCATTTCCTACCTGAAATGCTTCTACCTGAAACCATTTGGCCCTGTGACACTTTTAACAAACATACACTCACGAAAATATCACCTACAGATCTTCTCTGTGGCTCGTGTTTATGTTGGTTCATACTCACAGCCTCCAAAATCTCATTGATATCACACTTGCCTCCTGCAGTACTGACCTGTCCTGGTGTCCTTCCCCATCTCTCAGTTCTCATTTGAAATCCTCCAGCCTTCCCCCTCTCAAAACCCTGCTGCTGCTGCCCCAAAGAGAAACTTTGTCTACACTGCCAAAAAGCTTTGAGCCTTCTCCGATCACAATGGAAAACATCCTGCAAGTGCTCCCTCACCCAGCTGTGAGCAATCCCATGGGTGATATTCTACAACCTCTGTAATAAAGTAAATCAGATCAGAAAACCACAATAAGTGTTTCTGGAGTTAAAGCTCTCCCGCAACACAAACCATATGATCTTGCACACATAGTAACATGGATTAATATGGAAATGCAAGGAGTTCTCTTCCAGTCCCGTGTTCCTGAAACTTCTGAAACCACAGATGCCAACATCACAGTCTAATGTAGTCTGCAAAGCTAACCCTATAGATCCAAAGGAGGAAAACAAGCATAGGTTCAAAGGATCTGTGTAGCCCTGATAATACCACCATTACATCTAATCCATTTGTTTTGCATTATTAGACAAGTTATATAGACATCCTGTATTCCATAGTTTGAAATAGCAAAATGCCAATGGACAAAGAAAAAACACACAAAAGTTTATTTTTGTAGGAATAATGCGATGACACTTTTTCAGCAATATATACTATATTGTCAAGCTCTGATTAGACAAGCCAAATATTTTTGTGTAATTTCTGCAATAAAATATGAAAGCAACAACATTCAGACACAGAGGCTGGCTTTTGTTAAAGTGGGACTCCAAGAATAACAGCTTGTGAATTACCAACACCATTGTTTGGGGGACGAAAGTTTCTTGATATTAACAAATTCATTAAGCCAGCACTGGTATGCTGGTTAAAGCAGCTGTTAGCAGTCTCGCTCTTTACAGACCTGCATCCTAGGCGCACAGAGCAACGCCAATCATAGGTCTTGTGTCAAGTGCTCTGACAGGGTGACCTGCAACCGCCAGGGCACTGATATATTTTCCAGCAGATGTTAATGATGATTTATGATTCACTTTTCTTCAGTGTACCATGGCAGACATAAAACTCATTTGTGTTACATGTTTGCAAGAGTCATTTCATCCATCCATAACACCATCGAGATGCAACTCCCGGCAGGTGGAGTCAAGTAAGGGTTGTAGCTGTTACACGGGTGTTTAGAATAGGAAATAAGGGATGAAGAGTCCTTTCATCTGGTAAGGCCCTCACTGCCAAAGAGTCTTGGAGTTTCTCCTTAGTTTAGACTTTGACCAGACCATCCAAAGTCAGCATCTGAATGGTAATTAACTCACAGAGCAAGTAAGCATTGCCTCTCTCAGACAGAGGATACACAAAAAGATAAGGATTAAACCCAGCACAGTCCAGAGCCTCACTGCAAGGCTTTTTTTTTTTTTTCTCAAGAAGCTGGAAGATGGATAGTAAATTACCCAAGACAAATTTGGCAAGACACCAATGTGAACATTCCAGCTTATGATAAACTTCAGATACAACAGCTTTAAATACCTGGTATCAGGGCCTGACCACACAAATGTAAGGTTTGTTTGTTTGTTTTCTTTATCTGAAGAACAGGGTCTCCCTTTCCACAGTGTCCCGTATCTTTGAAGGATCTGATCCCAGATAACATGAGATAAAAGTGTCTTTCAGAGAAACATCAAGGGAAATTACAGCTGTGTCACAATATATATTTGAAGTACATATACTGCTGAATTTTCATTTTATTTGTTAGCAACTGCTTTTCCAAACTTGAGACTTATGTTTTCTGCTTCTGCTGAAACTCATTTCAGCACAAGTCTCCCCCAAATCTCCTTGCTGCTATGTATGACATTCACATTAAGCAGTCAACTCTGCCTCTGGAAGGCCATGAAGTTTGGTGACCACAACTATTGTGGAAAAGCTCTTCTCATCCATTACAAATTTATAAGAACATAAATAGATGCAAAGCCCTTAGGCGATCGAAGCTTTTACAGATGCTTTTAATGGAAGCAAATCATTGAAGTAGAGGTTAGCCCAGGTTTCATCCAGGCTCACTGGGGTTTGTGAACTTTCTTGAAGTTCATAAATGTGGATAATCTGTTTTAGACAAGGATTGTGTTCACCTTCTTACCTGTCCACACATACCTGTCATTTTCCTTGGAACAAGTTTAGTTGTCAAAGAGATCACATGAATAGTGTAGAGATGCTTGACTCCCATCACAGATAACTGGAATCCTGCAACACTGTTTATGGAGCACTGTCATCTGGAAAATGTTTCTTCTCTGCAGTAGTTTATATAGAAGAAAAATGTCATGTTTGGAGTGACAGAGACTTAAGTATAAAAGAAACTTAAGGTTCATTTTAATCCTTAGGTCCCTGGGAAATTCATCTGCCAAATATCTGTCCTATCCAAAAAGGAAAGCCAAAGAAGCTTTACTCCTACATGTCACTGTCTTTTACCAGTCAAGCTTTAGCTGGATTAAAGCAAAGCTGTACAAACCACCAGAGAGAGATTATCAAACAACCCTTAGACAGCATGGAGACTACCACAGCAGGATCAGATAGGAAAGACAGATCAGTGTATTATGCTTTTGTGTAACCAAATAGTAATATGAAGTAGTAGCAAATCATCTGTGTTATTCCTCCATCCTCCTCAGGGAAGACATGTCCAGATGAATCCAAATCCACTTATTTTGCAGATCATTCAAACAGCCACTAGACAATCTGCTTCCATAATTGCTCCATCACCAGTAACATAACTTTCTACCAAAGCACTTGTTCTCCCAAAATCTGTTGGTATTGGCAGTTGCTAAGAGGCAGGAACGGGCCACAGAGCCTTCTCTTCCAGACTTCTCTTTTAATCCTGTGTGCCAATAGTGTTTGATAAAATATGTAATATGCCAGTTATCTGAATACAGATCCTACTAGTCACAAAAAAAAAAAAAAAAAAAAAAAAAAACAGAAAAAAATATATTTATTACATCTGCTGTTTTTATACAAAAAGAGACATGGGATACAACGAGCAGACTGCAGTAGTCACTATTAAAAATCTATTCCATTTTTTGAAGAAATGTTCGATAGTATTTGAGAACAGAAAGAAGAGTAGATAATGAGTTGCAATCTCTTATGCTAACATTTTACTGGTAAACATGGATCACGTTGACACTGAAGGCAGTTCATTCCACCACTGCCCTTTGTTGCATTTGTACGGTGTGTTCGTTAAAGGATGTTTGCGAGAATGAAGTCCCACAAACTAACTCTAGCAGTTACAATCACACAAGAAAATTAATGAACATATCAATTGCATAATAGGGAAGATTGTTATGAAAAGCTTGAAGATGATGTTGTAGGTCTTCTCAAACACATATCTCTTGTAGCACTGAGATGAAACAGCGCAGGAAAATCCTGTTAGGAAATGTCATAGAGTTCCTTGTTTGCCATTTTACTGTATCCCTCCATGTACTCACTCTCTGCTTTTGGTCCCACGTGTAGCAGCTGAGCCCCCTCCAAGTCTCCCCATCATGGGAATACTGACCCCATTGGTTTTGGAATCAGAATGACCACACGGCACTTATAACATTTCCAGACAGACATAAATACACAGATTAGTCTTTGCTGCATTTTTCCTCATAAAAACAACAGCAGCTTCGAAGTGCATTGGCACAAGCACTAAGATTAAGTATTGCAACCTGCTATTGTTGGCAGGGCTGCACTGGCTTCTTCTGCTTTCCCCACCTCCTTGTAATCCTCTCTCCTCTTGGAGAGTAGTTAAATGCTATGTCCATTCATGTCACCACGGAGTAGTCTTGGCAGATGCATGCCCCAAGGCTGGGATGTTTTTACGAGAACCGTTTTCATATTTCATTGTTTGCCTGGCCGATCTTTTATCTGTTCTAGCAGTTATACAACTAAACATACTGAACCCTCTGTCAGATGATTACATATTCCATGCTGAATTGCAGGATATGGAAATACTGCCAAATGCAGTCCTGGTCTTACTCTGTCAACTTCAGTGCACAACCAAGAATGAATTCAGCCCTTAAAACTCCTTCACATTAGTCTTGGAGAATAAATAAAAGCAAAATCACCAGTAATATGTCTTGCATTTTGTGTATCCATAGCTTTTTATATCTAAATGCTCTTGTGGATACCCTCTTATTCTCAATGACTTGCTTTTATGTACAGCTCTACTCAGTGGTACGTATATGGGATGACAAAGCTCCCAGTTTAAAGATGGAGCGCTTGAGTTTAGAAGTAACAGGCTCCCATCAAGGAAAAAGAAAAGAAAGTCCTTAGTAGACAGAGCCCTTTCTATTGACACCAGCAAAGCTCAGAGGAAGATGGTGGGGAGTGAGGGATGCAGGCGCAGAGAGAAGCTTGCTTCTCTTACTGACTTGACAACAGTTTTCCTTTGCTGCCTGCTCCTGGCTAGCACAGCAAGAACTCTCTGTCCTACTGAGAATTACTGGCAACCTTTCATTTGCTTTTTGCAGAAAATTTCAGAGGATTTTTCAAATTTCCTTTAAACATTCCCAAGCCAAAGGAAAACCTTTTCTTTTTTTCCTGAATAAATGCCTTTTTTTTTTTTTTTAAATAAAATCATTGTACCTTAAACCTCAGATGACAGTTACAGGAGAAAACTGCTGGTCTCATCTGTTCCTCTATTGCTACTAAGTTGAACCATTTCAGATTTGAAGAAGCTGGTTGATGAGAAGTGAAGCAGAAGGCAGACAACTATAGCAAGAGTTCAGGAAGGGTTTTCTCAGGAGAATTCTAAGGGAAAAGGGACATGTGGACAGAAGGAAAAGCAAAACACACTGGTGATATATATATTTTTTTTTAAATAGCTTTCAAAATGTTTCACATCTTGGATTTTCAAGGTTCTTTCAAGGATTCTCAAAGCCTTTTGTGCTGCTATAGACACCCAGATACCTCCCAATAACTTTAGTCAGTTTTATCATGGATTTACCAGTTGCTTTCCTTGCTGTTACTCTCATTCCAGCTGTCTACACATAGTCAACATTTCTGTTAAAGAGTTTGAATGTTTCTTTATTTATTCATTTGTTTCATCAAGAGTGGCTGTCCTGTCTCCTATCAGTGAACAAAACACGTAAAAGATTTAAAACCAAGGGAAAACACAATCATAAAAGCTGTGAAGGAAAGTTTTCAGCAGGATAGCACTATTGTGGAGAGTGGCTGTGTAACCATGTTTAGGACCCTTTGTGAGTCACAAATTTAAAAGCTAATGGAAAAGACAGATCCTTCTAACATCACAGTTCCTCAATCCCCAAAGATGGGGGACGACTGAGGGGTTCCTCTCTACTAAATATTTTTTCCCTGTATGACTTCTGTCCAGCCCCTCAATATCTCTGCTTCTCTTGACCCTAACAATAATTTGTGTGAACAACTGATTTAATGAGGACTGCATGTTGCTGGCTATTTAGCTGGATCTAGCTATAATTAGACAGCTGACAAAGACTAACTTGGTCTGTGCTCTGTGATATCATATTTGGTCTGTGTGCAGGACAAAAGATGATTTTTCTTCTTTGTCACTCTCCAAAATCCTCAGGGGAGTTGATAATCAAATTGGCTGCTTTCTGCCACTTACCTCACAACCAGTAATAAGACATTGTCATTACTAAGCTGATAAGTGCGTTGTTGTGACATGTCGAGGAATTCAGTCAGCCTCCTACCTATGCCAGTGTTTTTCCCCTTTTTTGGAAAAATACGTTGCCTCTATGATAAAAAAAGATAAATATTTTAATTTTGTTTGCCTGCTCCATGGTCTCTTGTCTCGCATCTCCTGAATAGGCGAACAGATGTCCTTCCTTAGCAAAGCGAAGCAATTGCAGCACAGGAAATCCGTGATATAAATGCACACAGAGATGGGGAGCCACGGCCATATGAGAAAGCAAGGACTTGAAGATGGCCTGAAATGGTTCTTTTTTGTGATAATTTTTTTTTTTCATCTGCAATATTTCCTTTTTCATTATTATTCAAATACTTGCATTTTTCATATGGAAGGCCCAATCTACGCATGAAATTAGAGTCTTTTAATAAAAAAGTCAATGAAAATATTTTCAAACAAAAGTTGTTACTAGAAATATTTTTGTTACTAGAAGTATTTTAAGTACACTAAAATAAACCAACTAAAATCTGAAATGATGGAGAATAATAATTTAAACTCAGAAACAGCCTAGAGCAGGTATCTTGAGTAGGAAGATGTATTTTTCTAGACAGCTACATTTCTAATCATAATTCAGGACGAATAGGTTCTGAAAGCTATCTGTAAAAGTACTTATAGCCATTCTTCATTTCACTGAAAAAAATTAACAGGGTGTTATTATCAAGATAAATGAGCAAAATGAATTCCTGAAAAATAAGGCCAAATTAAAAAAAAAAAGGCAAGAAGAGACTTTTAATCACTAGTCAGTGAAATGTCCCACTGAAAGCAATGGAAATTCTACGCAGATTAGGATAAAACTAGCCTGCCAAAATGGTCTTAAATACAGAAAAACATTGGTGCTACAGATCCTAACAAGCTGTAGATGTTGCAGATCACACTACACACTGTCCACAAAAAGGCAGGAGGACTATTCCTCCCAAGAGAAGCATAAATCTTCTATTAACCGTCTTCCTTAAACATATAATCTGAAAAAGGAACATCTCCACAGAAACTATTCAGAAACACAATCATTATTACTTTACTTTAGGCATTATTTCATTGCACCGGAGGGTCAGAGAAGGAACACAAGTAAAGTCTATAAGCAGATGCCTTTCAGGGAAAAACTGCATTGTTAATTCCACACTGTGACCTTAATTTAAGGTGTTACAGATTTTCTGCCAGGTTGCTTTTGGCCCAGCAGCAACAGAAAATAAGTTACTAGTTTCAGCAACCACCACCAGTTTCTACTTTTCTTGCTCTGTCAAGAATGTCCTGGCTACTGCACAGGTAGCATACTAATCATAAAACCTTTCCCACTGTCTATCCTGTTTCCTACCTCTCTTACATATTTCATCTCAGCATAAGGACCTTGTTACACTCAAAACGACACCTCAGGGTACAAGTTCCCGCAGTAGCTGCCACCAATTGCCTTTTGGTCAGACCTCCTTGCAAGTCAAACGGGTTGGTAAAAATAGCTCTCCCTGTCTGCCCCACTTCTGATTCATGGTCCACTTAGGTAACGTCTCTTTTGCTTATATGGAATGGCTGGGGCCTCCTGGACCCCAGGGACATTACATCTTCATAAATAAGAAGATTTATTTACAGATATAAATCAAGACACAATGTTTAGAACATGCTACAGGGAAATAGTAAAATGCAAGGAGAAGGGGAAAAAAAAGAAGAAGAATCAAAAGTCAAGGATTCTGGCCAAATTCTTCTTGAAATAGTTCTTCCAAGACATAGTGAATATTGTATCAACTCGTGCAGGCTCTCTAGCCAGCATCTTGGCTTCTTTCACGTAAAATAACAATTTCCTCCCTAGCCACTGACTAAAATGGCTAAGATTAGGTGGATACTGTTCAACCCATTGTGATTGATTGAGGTCCATGTTAGGAGAAAGAGTGCATTTCATCAAATGCTACTGTACATCAAAATGTCATTGTCAAGAAAATCATCCTCTTTCATTCACACCTCCACATATATGCACTGCCTCAAAGCCAGATCAGCACCTGCTAGTGTTTACACACACACCAGCAATTACAGAACAGACATTTGCTCAGGATGTTGCTCACAGGATTAGCATCTTTTTGTTGAGATGTCTGCAGATCTTCGAAGCTCTTATATTCTAACTCTATGCTGTCTACTAATGTAGGGTGGCTTCTCTGCAAATGTAACTTGTGCAGATAAAGCATTCTTTGGCATGAATTGCTCTGGTGCAGCACTTCAGCAATGATGTTAATAGGGGAAAAGTCAGATTTGTACAGACAGATAAGATTAAGCCTACTTCTTCAAATTATTTCTACCTAGGAATTAGAAAAGCCTACATTTGTGTCTTTTGCATTGGATAATATTTTTCTGTTTTTTCTGCAAATAGTGAAAGAGTTTCTGTCCTGCTTGTCAAGATGGTCACAGTTTCAAGGAAGTCAGATAATGATTTAGAAAAAAAAATAGCACATGTACAGTATCGGATCTTTTCTAAATTATACTCAAATTCCAAATTTTTCCTCAGAACAAGTGCCAAAGCAAAGGTTGAGCAAAGGTGTTTTCTGAATACTGGCTCATGCAACTCTCAGTGAGGGCATTGGTAAAATCTTGTGATTGGCCTCCAGAGTAATTAAAAATTAAACTAGACAATGACTGCCAAGAGCTGGTGAATACCCTCGCCAGCTCCCCAGTCATCTGTCCCCACATGTTGGTAGCATTGGAAAACAGTTCTGGAAAGTGTAGAGGTCATCACGTTGCATATAATGCTATTCACAGATGTCAATTCTTCCTCTGTGGCTCAACTTCAAAAAAAAAAAAAGAAGAAATACTTGTGAGCTGGATTTTAGCCTGACCTCGCCACTCCTGGCCTCAGCTGGGTATGAATATCCACGGGCATCCCAGCTTGCCTCTTCCCAGCATGTTCACGCGAACTGCTCTTTCTCAAACAGGCCGAGAACCAGCCTCATGGTTTTTTGCATAGTCCACCATGACTGTGAGAGCAGAGCGTAGTTGTGTTTTCCCTTCAAGCAAGAAATTGCCTTTCACCACAGCAAATGCATTCCACTGGGTTCATCCAAACACACAGCAGGGAGAGGGCTCCATTCTCCAAAGCATTAAACTAAATTGTTTAAGTTGTAGGCACTTAGGGTGAAGATGGAGAAAGAGGTGACACTGAGTACCTGCAGAGCAAAGTGCTTTGTGCCAAATTTCTGTCCTTCTCCATATCACTGCTGTTCCACCGTGGTGGCTATAAGAACAAGGGAGGCAGCAGCCACACTCATCTGCCCTGGGTTTGGGAACCACCTCTTAAGCATGTTCTGTTTTCCCTTGTTCACACTATGATGGACAATGCCTTTCACTGGATGTTTTTAGAGATTCCTCATCAGATGCATGGAAGATGCCATAGAAAAGGGAGGCAGGGAGAGAGGAGAATAGGGCAGAGGGAAGGAAGAAAGAGAGATAGAAAGAGAGAGAATAAAGAACAGAGAGAGGGAGGGAAGGAAGGAAGGAAGGAAGGAAGGAAGGAAGGAAGGAAGGAAGGAAGGAAGGAAGGAAGGAAGGAA
>JAWLRI010001104.1:1388371-1430268 GCA_034781795.1 Crypturellus tataupa
AAGGAAGGAAGGAAGGAAGGAAGGAAGGAAGGAAGGAAGGAAGGAAGGAAGGAAGGAAGGAAGGAAGGAAGGAAGACCTATCTAATACGTACATATTTTATAGATATATAAGAGATAAGGTGTAGATACATTATGTATAGATACATTAAAATATGCACTATGTGATAGCTGTAATTCTGTCTGTACTGACAGAATAAGCCTGCGCTGCTCCAAGCAGCACTTCCATGTACAGACATGTGCCATGCAGCGTGGGCAGCACCTCACACAGTCAGCTGGCACAGGATGGATTGAAGGACCCACGCAGTCACCAGCTCCCCCAGGGAAAAAGGCAGATTCCCCCAAAGCTCTTGCAACTGCCTAATCAAAGAAGCATTTTCCATTTGGTTAGGAGGACACACACCAGCACATGGGGATAGCATTGTGGTCGTGCATTTGCTCAGTTTCGAAACCGAGGTGGAATTATACACGCAGCACGAGTGCGGCCCTGAGGATTTGGCAAACCCCACAGCTGCAAAGCACCCAGGCCTCCCTTTCATGTTTATTGCCACGCTGTATTTTTAGCCTGAGCAGATATTTAATGCAGCCTGGCCTTTCAGCCCCCGCTATTGTGCTGCGGTGGCTGCGGTTTGCGGCTTTGCTGAACTGATGTGCACGGCGAGGGGAGGGATGGCCGACACTTCATTCAGTGATTGCGGCCCTCCTCCAAGGCTCAGACTTTGAAACAAGACATTGGCAAGCCTGTTTATAAAAATGATTTCATCCATGTATGAATTAAGCCAAAGAACACAGTACTTGTCCCTTTGGTGTTTATTTTAAAATAATTATTACATGTTCCCTTTTCTATCAGGAACATTAAACACAATCCTGCACATCATTTTGTTCAGGAGGGTTGCAGATGGCTGTGATGAGGGAAAGTCAGTGGCAAATACTGACATGTGCACTATGGCAAGTAATCAAAAATGAAATCCTCATTCTCTGTAGCCTGAGGAATGTAAAGTCTAATACATTTTTTTTTTTTTTTTTTTTGGAAAACTAAGATCGATAATAGCTAGTTGATTTATTTGGTTGATGATTTTCTAGTACTGGGCTTTGTTATCCACAAGTTCTGTTGTATTTCAACTTTTTTAAATCGAGTGCAGATCTCTACTACCAAGTGCCAGCATTTGGTAGCAAGAGAGGCTTCCCTCAAGCAGCTTTCTTCTGCAAAACATGCAGTGGTTTGAAAATGTGGTTGCAAAATGTGGACAATGTGCACAGGAGTTATTAATGTTCACAAGAAAATGTGCTGCTTCATCTCCATTACAGTCATTAACCACAGCTGTGGTTTTGCAAGGGAGGAAGTCTACTCTCATTCTTAGAGTTTGAATGTGGATGTTCACAAGCATTTTGCAGAGATACAGGTAGTTCCTAGAATACCCTTTCCAGTTATAATGAGAACATATATGGATACTGGAAAAAAGGCTTCCTTTTATCTTAATAGACATAGTACAAAGATAGCAGGAGGAATTTAAAACAAGGCTTTAATGTCAGATGTTTCGTATGGACCACATTTCTCACAGTGAAAGGGGAATAAAAATATATAGAGGGGGGGAAAAAAAGACAATGCGCTGTCCAGGAAAACAAAGCAGCCTAGCCAGCTCTACAACCATTTGACTAGGAGACGGTTCCAGAGTCATTCCAGTACTGGCAGTACAGCTAAGCCAGAATTCTCCAGTAAGCCAGATGACACAGTTGGAAAAATATATTCCAGAGCTTGTTATCCATTCCCTCGACCTGCCAAATTTGCCCATATGGGACCACAGGTGTTGGCTCAACCCAAGGAGGAAAAGGATGGAAAAAAGACAGAAGAAGAATATCAGGAACTGGAGTAAAAAGTATCATCAAGCCAGTGCTGAAGTTACTTCAAGTGCCAATTTCTGATGAAACAACCATTATCCTTATAAAGTCCAGTCCAGGTAAGAGAGTGCATAGAGATACGTGCATGGACAGACATTTACAAGCCCAGGACATAAATGGAAAATCCAACCTGAAATGACCCATTAATGAACACATATGAACATGACAATTGTCAAACATTTGCAGGCATAGCACACTAGAAAGCACGGTCTTCAGATTCAGTCACAAAGGGACTCTTTTTGGCAATTTAACACAAAGAAGCAATTCCCTGAGTTCTGTTAAGATAAGTCTACTTACAGTGGTGCAGACAGGCCGATGCACTCTACCCTAAATTCCAACCTGGCCAGATGCAGCTCAGCTCCCGTCTGGAAGTCGTATAGCTGTATTAGCTCAGCACAGCGCCCAAGCGAACTACAAGGCTGAAAAGGATGTATTAACCAGAGTGTATTGCTATGTTAACCTCACTGTGTGGCTTCTGGAGCGCAGACCAAAAAAGCCAAGATCTCGCTGAGCCATCTATGCAGATGTAACCAGACAGGAATTCATTTAGCACCTGCACAGGTCTGATTTTTCATCCAAATAAGCGAATTAAAGTAGAATTGTCCCTAAGTGCAAAATACCTGGATGTCAGTTCTACAGGCTGGTTTAAGACTGTTGGCTGTAGAATAGATGTTTCCCTAGCAGCATACAGATCAGCACTATATTTGTCATTGGGAATCAAACATGAGAATTTTAGCATGGAAGGTACAAAAGTCCAGCACTTGAATAGGAACAGCATAGCCAGCTTGAGTCATCCAAAAGTTGCAGACAGGTTCCCATATTCATGAACTTGTCTTTAAATAAAAATCACACCATGAGATATGATTTTAATAACACATTTGGGGCTGATTGTATTTACTTTCTGAAGTTTTAACCACTGGGGTCCACTTCCAAGCATTTTCACAACAGGAAGGCTCAGAATGTGTTATTTTATGTTATTTTTCAAATGAAAGCTGAGGTTCCTATGCATTTATCTTAACTCCAGGAGCTGTGTTTTTTAAGGCACACAGCAAATGTCAAGAGACTCACAATAAAATCACAAGAATTGGCAACACCACCTTCCTTGGCTTTGGGGAATGAGCAGGTTGTTGTTGGAGGCACACATTAGAGGGAGACATATTCACATGTTCTTAACAAGTGAATTATGCACAGAGGTATAATGGCATCCTGCCCAGCACTGACATACAGCAACTAGAACACAATGCACAAAATTCCCAGGCCTCTTAAGCTAAAGGAGAAGTGTTGTTAGTTTTCCTAACAAGGGAACCAATGACATAACCTGTCATAAACATGTTGCGACCATTATATCCACAGACATGAGATATATTTAAACTATAAAAATTCATTTAATAACCAAGAAGACAGCTGCATAATCTGCACATTACACTCACAAAAAGGAAATAAAAGTAAAATGAACTGGAACATGTGTGTCTGGAGAGAGAGAAAGTGAGGGAGAGACATGGACTAAAGATCTTTCAAAGAAATTCTTCTAGGGCCTGCTGCAGCAGGAAAACATTCATTTTCACCATTCTCTTCAGTGCTTGGTAGGAGCCCTTGGGGTTTTTTTACAACTTAAAAAAAAAAAAGGAAACAGAATAGTTAGAACACACCAACAACGGAACATTTTGCTTAGTGCTACACAGCTTTGTAACATTTTCAACTGAGGATAAGAAGTTGAGAGCAGGACCTTGTTTCCTCCATTGAGAAGGGGAAACTGGATGTTTATGCACCAGCTAGTTACCATTACAAGACAAGAAAATCCAAATAAATCAGTGAATTGGTCCATAATTTTCATGCACTGAAGTGCAAACATCATAGTTGCAAATACAGCATGGCAGAAAAGAAGGATCTCTTCTTTTATTCGTCTAACTCTGCCTTTTGTCTTAAAGACTGCATATTTGTTACTTAAAAATCAACTCAGAATCATTTGCATGGGACTATGCTTACAGTGTGCGGGGCGTTACTTTTGAGTATGCAAGTTTGAATAATTGTATTACTTACTTATGTTTTCCCATCTCTATGAAGAGCAGGCTTAGCTGCATAGTAAGTTACTAAGATTTTGTCAGGATCAATTTCCATTTGTCAGATGCTCTGTAATCTTTAGAAGAAAGTTGCAAGCAATGGCATGGCACCACTGTTTCATCTTTTTAACTATTATGATTTATAGTTCACAGAAAGATGGGATGAGAGGCAATGGAGTGATGTATTTCTCTCCCAACTTCAAGCACTGATCTTCTCAAGAGAGGAACCAATATACAAAACCTTATAATATTTGCCCCTAATACCAAAATAGAGATTGAAAAAAAAAAAAACTTCTGATGTGCTTACAAGTCTGTATCTAATTTATGGGTAATTTACAATGGAAATAGACTATATAAAAATGTATACAAATTTGTAGTCTTGCACATCAGGGTAGATAGATAGTTTAACTAAGAAATAATGAACATGAAGTGTCTCTTGTGAGCTGCCAGGTAGACATTTTGATTGCCCAGATTTCATTAAACTCAAACCAGAGAGAGTTTGAAGTCTTCCAAACATTGTTTAACTCTATCAAGTGTGTCGGTGCGCTACAGCCGATGACAATATATTTCACCAGAGTTGCCAAAAAATTGTTTAATTTTAAGCGATGCCTGTATTGCATTACTTCTTACACGCTGAGCCAACATGTAGGGCACGATCAGCTCTGTAGAAGAATAAGCCCATTGCCAATGTTTTCTTTACATACCAAAAGCCAATTTCACACGGCCATTCCTTAAAACAAGGAGAGAGACAACAAAAACAATAAAACCCCTATTGTGTCCATCTGTCCTCTAGCCCTCAGATCAGCTTTGCTTTTCCCAACTTTGCCAATCAGACTCAAGCAAATGAAGAGTTACAGAGAACATCTATGCTGCCAAGAGCTATTTCCAGTGGACTTTGATCAAATGATGCTGTAATCCCTAATGGGAAGCATACTTCATTTATAAGGTATTCTTTGGTGTCATTCCCAAGGAGCAGGCATAGGGGTTCTTTGCACAGTGGAGTTTCTTCTACAATAAGTGCCTACTTGTGACAGGAAAGCACTGCCATGCTCAGCTCGAGTGTACAGGCCTGACCAGATAAATGTGCTTTCAGTGTTAGTCACTCCTACGGTCAGAAAAGACAGAGGTAGCCAGGGAGATGGAGAAGTAATTCTTAGTGCTAGAATTTCTTCAGACTTAGCTCTTCACCTTACAGCACTAGCTAAAGCACATCAAGGTTCTGGTCTTTTATCATTTCCAGTGGGGAACACAGCAAAAAGCTGTTCTGACATTCACATGTTGCTGCAACTCTGTTGAACTTGAAAGACTCGGGTTACTTGGAGTTGCATTTTATCTTCACTGATGTCTTATTCCAAGACCAAGGACAATTAGCTCACATTTTAACAAGGAAGCAATTAAAGATCATGATGTTCATAAAAATGATTTATGGCGCTATTAAATTAGAATGAAAATCATCAAATTCATAATAGCCAAAGAAAAACAAGTATAAATTATCTTCATACTCAGTTTGTACCTTGATGCTTATCAGCCTGAAACACATGTATTTATTCACCAGTGCTGCTGTGCATTTTCTGTCACTGCATTTCACTGTTTCGAACTCTCATAATTTTATTTTTGTGCAGAGTAGAATCCCTTTAAATTGTAAAGGTTTAAATAGCCCCGATCTGCTTAAAATATCCTCTAAAATACTTCCTCTATAATAAGTATAGGTGTTTCATTAATCCCCCCAGCAAACATGTTGGAACCAGAGGTCCTACTTGGACACCAGGAGAGCTTCTTGCACCCTACATCCTTGTGCTTCTTCCTTCTGCAGCTGTCCATGAATTTCTGAACTTCCAAAAAGACCATTCTAAGGGAGGGTAAAAAAAAAAGAATTATTCTTTTCCTTGTACCTTTACCTTCTTCATTGACTTTTCAACTGGTTTTACACGTAAATCAAAAAGATTAAGAAGTTTTCACCAAAAAGGCAGTTTCCTCCCTAAAACATTCCTCCCATTTTTATTCTTACTGTATCTTTAAATATTATAGGTATTATTCAATATGATATATAAATATGTTAATAATTCAAGAAGGAAAAAGAAGTAATGAGAACACATATTCAACTGGTAGCATTATAGAACTAGAGATCGGGAGCTGTCTCTACCACTGGCTGCCTCTGTGACAGAGGGAGGAAAAAAAAGAAGCTTTCTGTGCCTCAGGTTTGTTGCTATTAAAGTAGGGAAACATTAACTCTCTCATAGGATTCCTATCTGGAAAAGATTTGGGCATTTTCTATAAAGAACTATGTCCTCAAAACAAGATTTTCTAACCAATTAAGGTTTTCCTTTCATTTTAGTATATAGAAGTTCCTTTTAGTATCTTTCTGCTATTCATTTGACTGTCATATTTCATAAAAAGCCTTCCTGCATTCTGACTAGAATCCATTATATTTTGACCAGAGAATAACCTTCAAAGTCTGACAAAATCTGCCTCTGAACAACAAGTCCAGTTTGAATGAAGTTTAGGGATGCTGCGACATTACCAAAGGTTACAAGCCTGCTGCCCTGAAGGATGTTACAAGGTGAGAAAATCTACCTGACTACAAATTGCATATAGATCCCTGGCCAGGGACTCATTAGGAAAAAAAAAAAAAAAAAAAACTATCACTGAAGCTGATGGGTGAGCTTCAGTTCAGATAACCTGTGCTGCTATTCAGAACCTAAATTCTAAGCATACGGGAAAGCAGGTCTCTGAAAGTGAGTGCCTTATTTACTGGAAAGATTCCTGATTCAGATGCCTAACCTTCCTTACAGCAACGGAATTCATTATACATTTAATTTAAGGGAATTCTTCATCTACTTAAATACATGTTAAAGTGATTTACTGAATAGGGGGGTGACATTTAAAGTCACATCTATTATCTGAATACCACTTCTCCTACTATAACTTGTTAAACATTTTTTTAATTTACTTTACAATTTGCAAGTAAGTTTTATAGATTTCTTTAAAAGGTCCATTCATGAAAGTATCATGCACTATCACACCAATGAAAAGAAACTTTGTAAGAACATAAGTACATCTGTCTTCTGGAAAATAAAATTAGGGGAAAAAAAGTGTTTAAATTTCCCATTTCCTTAGTAAATAATCCTTACTTGTTTAAGAAAAGGAAAGCATTAAGTGTTCTGCTTCAATGATGAGTTTTAAATAGATATTTTCAACAAATTATCCTGATTAAGCTGCCTGTCAAGATAATGGTATAAACTGCTACTTCAATCTACATTTACAAACTGATTCAAACAACTTCAGTTAAGACTCAGACAAAAGTTAAAAGAATTTGATGTAAATCAACAATGAGATTAGTGTTCAGATCTCCTTTAACAGACAGGCTGTGCCCCAGCTGAACAGACTCACGTTTCATTTTCTTTTCTGCTTTTGCTTTAACTTCCCCATTTCAAATCAGTTTAAATTAAAAGTTTATAAATGACAGTCTAGAAAAAGTGCTCTAAAATAGATAATGAAATATTTCCAGAAACTCAGATATTGTGTTTTAAAAGCTTGCATTCATAGAACAAAGAACTGGATTGTATACACAGGAAATATGTTCAAAAGTTGAAATGCCTGAAAACTCAGGGCTAAATTAGGAATTTTAGACTTTAGACTATTTTAGACTAAGTAGTTTTTATATCATAGGGGTATAAAATCTGCATAGGAAACATCTCCAGGACAAAAGTGTTACTGATTTTATTTCTACTTCATATAGAAAATGTTATTCTTTTTAGTTTTTAATTTCCCTGCTGTAAAAACACAAAAACAAAAATTATTTTCCTTACTGTGCTAACTTTAGTTTTACATTTATATATCATTTGAGTATTATACTGATCTCCATTATATTTGTTTTATTGTTGAAAGGATTTTAAGTCTTTTAACACCTTTTTAACCTTTAAATTACTTTTCATCATTTTTAGAGAAAAAGAACAATAATAATTTGAATATGGTTGCACTATTTCTCTTTTCTAAAATATGATTGGAAGCCTTGAAAAATATTGACATACCTCACTATTCTGTTTTGTTCTGGTTTAAATATCGGTGTATTTATTAAAGCTGGTTGGAAAATTTAATCATATATAATATTTTTGTTTTTCATCAGATCTGAATTCTTTCCAGGTTCTTCAGAACTCTCATTTTTCTACACGTCTCAGAAAATCTGTATTAAATGAGGTAGGATTTATTCCAAGTTATCCAGTGCAAATCTTCAAAGAAATATGTTATATATATATATATATCTTTTACAAAAGTTATGATGTAAATAATTATTAATACAGAATTGATGGGAAAAGATTATTTTAAAAATGTTAATGTCTTTTAAAACGCTTCATGAGAGAGATTTCAACGAATATAGCAACTATCTTGAGTTATAGTTCATATAGTATTTTATATTCATCAGATTTAACTCTTAAGGTATTTTATCATATTTTGCTGCGGATACATGTTATCTGTTGTATTCCATAGCCAGAAATTAATTCCTGAAGGGAAGGATTTTTGTCTTTTTCACTTGCTGTGTGATGCATTATTCTTCACTGAAAATAATCTAGTTTGTACATGTAGTGCAAAATCATCTGCGTGGAGAATGTGGATGCTCAGACTCTGATCTCACAGCTCTCGGCACAGAGGAGAGACTGCTGTAGTCACCCGTAGCCATGCTGAAGCCCATGGCTCTGATTCAGGACCCATACAAAGAGCTGGAGCAGGATTAGGACCAATTCAGTAATCCTGAACCACTAGTGCAAGATCAGCTGGAGTTTTGGGTGCAAGGACTTTAAAAATAAATTTATAGGTGGTTCTTGCACTTTAAGACCTGAAGATATCTTCTGCTCCCAGCTTTAGGGACTTAATTGAGACACTTAATTTCAGAGTTCAGTCACTGTAAATTTCCAGTATGAATCCTGAAGAGACCCTTCCTCACCACTTCCAGAAAAGAGCTCATCTGAGATCAGACTTCTTGTCTGGAAGAGCTAACTTCTCTCTACGATCACAAGGGAGGGCAACATCAGTGTTTACCTAGGTGCCTTGAAAGATTTTGTAGAGGCAAGCAGGATGAATCCAGGCACAAATGTATTGCAAGACAAGTGGCAAGGCTCGGTCACATACAGGTAGGGAGGACAACAGAGGGTGATTATAGTGATTTCTCCTTCACCAAGGAAGTGAGTTGTTGCAGTGTCACATAGGATCATTCCAACAGAGAGATTTTCCTCAAACTTCTAAAAAACATCAGAAATACTGCTTGAAATTTTATTTTAGTTTGATTTTAGGGGGAAAAGTACAAATCATGCACAAGCAATGAAAAACTTCAAATAAATACAAAGATGTAAAGAAGGAAATAATTATCTTTGTCTCAAAGCTGGGCTACACAGCTGGAGCAGTTTTAATGGAGAACTTGGACTAAGTATGACACCCAAATGCAAATAAGGGCAACCTTGACTGAGTTAATGTTGATTCCAACTTCAAACATTGATAAATACTCTTTAGTTTAAATGGTTCCAACCTCCTTGGTTCCAAGTCACAGATTTTGCCACAAGAGTAGCATCATGATTTTTGGGGGTGAACCTGCAAGCTCATTGTTGAAAAATACAGAAAAGAAGCCTAAATTGAGAAGATGACCTAAACCGCATCCAAGAGACAGGACCGGGTAGAGTCAGGCAGTGATCAGACAGAAACCAGAACAACTGCTCACAGCAGGGCAGCACCATGGGAAGGGAACAGGCTCAGGCAGGTTGATAAGAAACAGACAGTAAGGCTAAGGTCAAGAAAGACATGATCAGAGTTAGGGATGAAGAGTGAGTCCAAGTAAGTGTAGGAGCCAAGCACAGAAATGGGCCTCAACAGACTCACTTAACTACATTTATGCTAGTAAACTTGTGCTTTCCCTATTTATATCGATATTGTTAAGCACTCTTAGCCCTCACTCCAAACCTCTTATCTGCCTGTGCTCTCTCTCAAACCATGTTTGGGAAATTTGTAGACTGCAAATTTGTCCAGGGCAAAAGTGTGCTAGAAACCAATGCCTGTGCTCTGACACAGTTTATATAACATAACAATATAGATGATCCCAGACAATTTACCCTACGCCTGTTCACTAACCATCTGTTAGTTACCAGACTAATCTAGAGCAGAGTCCTCTTCCCGGGTATACTGGAGACAAGAGCAGTTAGGCAACATCTTCTTATGCAGAATCACAGAATCACAGAATGGTTGAGGTTGAAAGGGACCTCTGGATATCAGGCCCAACCTCCCTGCTCAAGCAGGGACACCCAGAGCACACGACATAGGGTGACATCCAGGTGGGTTTCAAAGATCTCCAGAGAAGGAAACTCCACAACCTTTCTGGATGGCCTGTTCCAGGCTCTTTGTTACCAACAGTAAAGAGTTTCACTTTGTAGAATAAATACTCTTCTAATTTTGGAGATTTCAAGCCATATAGAAATGGTCAATGCACTTTTCTTTTATCAGGGAAGATTTGTTTGTCATTTATTTGCATCATCTTGATATTGAAACACGATTGAAGGTCATAAGGGAGGAAAGTCATTGAGTGATAGATACTGTCTCAAGGTTACAGCCACCTTTTCAGCAGAAATTGTGATTTCCTAATCCCACCTTTATCAAGTCTGAGAAAAAAAGCTTGACAAATTTGTTCATTAACAGACCATGGGGTATTTGTTAAATGATAAAACTAAATAATCTTTTTGCAAGGCTGTGTTGAAAAATGGCTTTCCCTTTATAAACTGGCTCATTCTCTTTCAGTCATGTCTGCTTTCTACGTGTGATCATTGCAGGGGAGGGCAGGGAGTCTAAATGATTCAGTGTTTGGAATCCAATCCAAGACTCTCTACAGCTTGGATCATCATGATATGGAGAAGCAGGAGGATGAGAGGAGACTCCACTAGCAGAATGCCTCAGATGCCCCTGCACTTAATGCAGTTCATGCTTCCTCTCATGCCAACACTAGCAGGAACCAGCAGCTCTGAAACACTGGAGTTTATATGTATTTCTTGCATACTATTTTACTAAAATTTTTCATCTCAGAGAAAAATGTTTTCTTGTTTTTTTTCTCTGTGGTGGTTATGAAAGGTGTGCCTGTGAAAACAATATTGACAAGAGATTCAGTTCAAGTTGCCAGGGAATTATATCTATGGTATCCAACTATTGTAGAATCATGGAATAAATTAGGTTGGAAGGGACCTCTGGAAATCATTTTGTCAAAATGCCCACTCAAAGCTTTAAAGTTAGATCAGGCTGTTCAAGACTTTGTTCAGTCACGTTTTGAAAATCTAGGATGGAGATTGCAATCTGGGAAATTTATGCCACTGGTTAATGGGGCAGCTTATGCCACTGATTATGATTTTTTCTTCCTTATATTCAACTAGAATTCCCTTGCTACATATAGTGACCATTGACACCTGTCTTTTTTCTATGCACTTCTGAGAAAAGTCTGGTTCTACCTTGTTTATAGCCCTCTTTTAGGCATCCTTCTCTAGAGATCTTCAAAACCTGCTTGGACGCAGTCCTGTGCCACATGCTCTAAGTGACCCTGCGTGTGCAGGGGGGGTTGGACTAGATGACCTCTAAAGGTCCCTTCCAACCTTAGGCATTCTATGACTCTGTGATTCTATGATTTAGACACATCCTTAGTCTCTGCTCTCTCTGCTAAACAAACTCAGCTTTTAACCTCTCCCCATACAACAGATATTCTAGTCTCCAAATCACTCTCATGGCTTTGGCTGAATGCATTGTCCTTCTTGTACCATCTCACAAGTAATAAATAGAATAATCACTTCCCTCAGCCTATTGGCTACACTCTAGCTGATACCATCTAATAGACAGTTGTCTCTGCCTTTACAGCCGGCTGTATTTTGAGCGTCAAACAGTACTGGATCAGCAGAAATCTGTTCCCAACATCAGAATTCAGAAAACAACTAATTTTACATATGCATGAAATGTCATGGGGACTTCACAGGGAGCCAGCCGATCAGAGGAGAGGTACATTCAGAGATCAGATGCAGAATAGAAGGGCAAATGTCTCCCTGAACAGGAACAAGCTTTGACATTGGTTTAGTCAGAATTTTACATCTCATTGCCCTGAAGGGGTCTTCCTCCCTGCATATAAATATCATTGAGATATATAATGTTAGCTGACTGTTCAGGTATATGTTCAAAATATCATAGAATCACAGAATCATAGAATGCTTAAGGTTGGAAGGGACCTCTACAGATCATCTAGTCCAATCTCCCTGCTCCAGCAGGGACACCCAGAGCACATGGCACAGGGTGGCATCCAAGTGGGTTTTGAAGATCTCCAGAGAAGGAGACTCCACAACATCTCTGGGCAGCCTGTGCCAGTGCTCTGTCACCCTCACAGGAAAGCAATTTTTCCTTAAGTTCCTGTGGAACTTTTGATGCTTCAGTTTGTGACTGTTTCCTCTAGTTCTTTTGGTGGCCACCAGTGAAAAGAGGCCAGTACCATCATTGCCACTGTTTAATATGAGAGTGCAGGCAACAACCCCTGTGCATAACTTGCTAGTAGCATGTCCCTTATAGCATTTGCTTTATATATCTCCCATACAGGGGAACATCATAGTCCCCAAAGACAGCACATCCTAGGTAGCAGAGTAAGACAACGTAATAATGATTCCTTATTTAAGCTCTTCTTCCATGTTACTGATTTGGTTTCCTGCTGGGCAGTAACATCTCTGGGGGATCAGGGCTCAACCTGAAGTCTGGTGTAGGTAATTTGGTGGAGCTACAAAATGGCCCCACTGGATGCTTCGCTGTTTCCCACACAAGTGCTGTCAGTCAGCACTTCCGCTATGTGCAAACACACGTGCTGCTTTGGACAGGGCTGCTGTCAGCCCCAAACCACAGTGAGCCCCAGGGAACACGCCACGGCCCTCCAAGAGCTGTGAAGGGGGAGAGGGGGCAGATCTGCACTGGCAGGGGCCAGGGGCAGTGTTCAGCTTCCTTATCCTGACACAGAAATTTCCTGCTCAAAGATCAGATCTCTGAGCAAAATCTGGCCTTCTTATGACAACATGGCACAAGCCAGAAATTCTTCCTCAAAGGGGAAGCATATTCCTGACCCACAGTGCTCCAACCGGCCTCTCCAGTTCAGACCAGTGCCACGAGGCCTGCTCGCTGCCAAGTACAACTCCGGCTTTTTCAAAAAGAGGAAAAGGGAGACACCTAACGGGAACAGGCAAAAAAAGCATCCACTGGAAAACTGAATAGAGGAAAGTATGAATGAAAGGCAAAGCCCTGCAGCTTTGTCCCTCCTGGCCCAGAGAGGTGGAAAGACGAAAGAGCAGAGAGGACAAACACTACATCAAAGCCCGGGGCAGCTACTGCTCTTAACACTGCTCTTTGAAAATGTGTCAGGCTAAATCCACCACTGTCCTGCCCCACACAAAAATGGCAATGTCATGATCACAGATTACAACAGCATTGCACGTAGGAATCTGTCAGGATAAGTAGGGAAACTCCATAGCAAAATTGCTTAGGGCAGCAGTCCCCATACCCTCAAGGCACAAAACGGTACCCTGCAAGCAACTCTGTACCTCACTCTCCCCCTCACTCTGGACCATGAAGGCAGCTTTTTGTGACTCAAGTCATAACGAGAGCAAAGGAAGCCTGACAGGTTCCCTATGAAACCCAGATCAACAATGAGTTGCTACTCTAGAACGAAATTTACCTCAACATTTTCTGGCATTAGAAAGATCCAGGACCAAATTTATCTCACCATTTTCTGGTGCTGGGAAGGTCATATAAGCTGCCAGCAATTTGAGACAATGAATCCACTGATCATCTTTCCAAACAAACCTTTGCTCACTGGAAAATTGAGCTTAGTAAATTATAGCTGTTCTAGAATTATTCTGCAAGCATTAAGCACTAAACTATCACAACTGTCCTGGAGAACAAGTATTATTCCCATTTTATAGATAAAAGAATTGAAGATATCGCCCTGATCTTCAGTGCTTGAGGAGATTCAGCAGGCTGCTTTCATCAGGATGACAGAAATAGCACACGCTGTCGCGAAAATGCAAGAACAAGAACAATTAGCAAGTGATTCCACGTGGGATCACCTCAGCAGCTAGACAAGTGAGGAGATCTCGTAAGAGAAGAAAGTAGCCGTGCGAATCAGAAAGTGAAATTGGAAAGAAATCTCACAGATCACTGTTAATGACAGCTGCTCAGCAAGGAACAAAGTGCTTCATACTGGTCGTGGGCCGAAGCCCATGGTTGTCCACGCTGGCCGTCATCTTAGACAGATGTACAGTGTTAGTTTGCCAGGGATTTCAAGCTTTTGTAGTCCTAACCCATGTTCCGTAACTTGAGATAGGAAATAAAGAGCAACCTCTTGCCAGCATTCCTGGATGCGCTTCAGGGTGAGAGCTGTCTGCTCCTCTCTGGCCAAACAGTGCCTATAACAGTGTGACTCTTAGGAACATGAGTTTTTGTGGTGAAAATATAACTCAGCAAGTTCTGAACTCAGCTGGATTTTGGAGACAGCAGTTGATGTCTGACAGAGAAGGAAAATAACAACTGGCTGATAATATCTGGCTTCCATGGGAGGCAGCTTCTCCATCTGCATGAATGGCAGTGAGAGCAGGTGCCGGTACCTGTTGGGAGGAGAGGGATGGGAGTGGGATAAGGGATGGGAGAGACATTGTGATAGGCAGTGAAGAGATAATGGAGATATTGCAATAACAGGTGGTAGATAAATAGTCTACTAGATAAATTAGTGATATTCAAGGAAAATAATATGGCAAAGTAAGTAAAATAGAGTTCATCTGAGGAAGAATGAGAGAGACGAGGGACACGTTAAGATTGGGCATTTTAGGAGGAAGCTATCTTTGATGTCACTATTTGCAATTTGAATATCAATGAAATATCTAACTCTCTCAACACAGTCGCATTTTTTTCTTGCCTCTTGCCTGTAAATGGTAGGACACGCTTGGCACGGGACACTAGAGATAAATATAAATAGGAAAGGTAAGGGGTTCTGTATATCTATGTTCTGGGAAGTATTTAGTTATAAATTTTAATCTTATTGCAAGCTATGAGATTTAAGCAAAGACTTAACTGCTGTACTGAATGGAGATGCATTCTTGAATCAGCCCCTTCACTACTCTGTGCTTCAGATCTCAAGAAATTATATTTATATGAGTTATATGTGTTCCTTTTCTAAGATGTCCATGACAAGGCATATAACCACTAGATAGACAGAGCTCTGAACCTCTGAGACCCCAGTTCTGCCACTGGTGGTCATGACTAATAATTTATTTCCTGGAAATAGCCAAATACTTCAGCAAAACTACTGCTGAATACAGCACTGCTCATCAGCAGAAAGATGACAGTTCTATTCTTAGGCTGCCAACTGCTTCATACCAAGACTTTATAGACAACTCAGAAGACAACCATCATGCTGGCCTTACAGGCACTGTAAGAGCATTGGGTGCTTCACCACTGCCACATACCTTTATTGGTTAGAAAATAAACCTATGAAATTAAATACCAGAGCAAGGTGGGGGTAAAAATTAAATAAATGGCTTAGATAGATTCCAACCCTCCCTGAAGATCACTGTATTCAGGGTCTGCTGGAGAGGAGGTGGGAGCAGAGTCACTTCTCCATGGAGGGTAGCAAGTTACTAGCCTTTTTTCAATTAATCCCGGGGAGTAACAAGTGAGAATGAACACCCCACAAATTGTAAATGTGGTGATGGGGCATTGGGGGCATATATATGCATCATTAGTCATCTACAAGAATTTTGTTTTTGTAACCTCTGCATTTTTATCTGTCACTTCTAGCAATAAATATGCACTCCCGCCAGTAATTTGACATTACACTTGCTTTGGATGGTTGCCTTTCCCAAATATTAATAGTAACTCATTGTGGACACAGCATTGGTATTTAGTTAGATCAGACCAGCTTCTTTTAAAAAACAACTTTTCTTATAAAGAGAACAGATGTTTTTAATTCACACAAAGAACAAAAACAAAGTTCTATTGTTCAGTTACATTGAACACAAACATTGCAGGCACACAGAAATTAACACCAATAGCACATTAAAAAAATTAAAAGCTCATCATTATACAGGTCCACTTATCTGTGCTTTTTCCACTACTTTAACAAATTAATAGCATGCACTGATAACAAGTGTTGCTCTTTGGAATTCATAAGAATTTGTGTGGCACATTTTAAAGATAAAAATGGCATAAACATAAGGGTACTTTCTAAATACATATTATCCAGGCAATAATAATAATAATAATAGTTTTATAATAACAAACTAGGAATGTGAACTCACACAGTCCAACTACTAGCTCATGAGGATAGGAAGAAATTGCCTCTTTGAGAAGATTATTCTATAATTGTACCTTGCAGGGTACTTTATCCTCTGTAACATCTGCATCCAACACTAAGGCCTTAGCCCTCCAGAACACTATGTGTGTTTATGAAAAGGGACAGAGTATTTTAGTCTTATCAATGAGATTATCTTGCAGTATTACATAAATTTAAATCAGAGCTATGCTTGTGCTATGCTATTTTCCCCCTAATGATTTAAAAGCCCTTTGAAAACACTTACAAACTAATATGTATAGAGAGAGCAGTAGTGGGCAAAGCTTGCTAGTCTGGGCCCTCCTCCATGCAAAGGTGGGTAAAGTCTTTGCAGAACAGGATTGCTGCAGCGGACAGAAGTCACTTACATCTCCTTGAGCCTCATGGGGCACCCCACAAACACACTTCTCAAAGATAAAACTTGTCATTCCCATTTTGTATCCAGTGAACCTGCAACTTAGATATCCGATCCTAAGCTTCCCACAAGGCATAAATCTCCCCAGTGAAAAGTATCTATTTATCTATCTTTGCTAGCACCTCTTGATTTTCTTCACGATTCTCTCTAATTTATTGTCATTTATTAGGTCACCATCTTGGGCAGACATTTGTAAAATTAGAAATAATAAAATAATGATATTTCTATCAGTATTTTAAATTCATTAATCTTGCAGATACAAGAGGACAAGGAGAGGAGGGACTTGTACTCAGTGCATGTCTAAGCTCTCCAAGGGTTTTGTGTTTTCCTCAGTCTCTAATTCAAAGGCCAGCCAGATCATTGCATCCCACCCTCTCTGCTGCTGTACTGGGTTGCTGTTCTCTTCCAGCACACAGATTACTTACAGGAAGCTGAAACAAATCATTGGAAGGAACTAACAGCAAATTTTGCCCTACTCTGGGACATTTTTTCCCTTCTTCATCGCCCAATGAGATACAATGACTGTTCAGTCACCCAAGGATAAGAGACAAGGGAAAGTTTGAATACAGCCATATACTTAAAATACTCTCATCCTGCCTAATGGTTTCTAAGTGGCATTATTTTGTTTTACTATACCATCCTTTATCTTGGCTTTTCTCTTCTCTATATAGCAAAGATTTTGCTTTTGCTATATCAAAACCAGACTTCACCCTTTCCCATTTATTGTCAGTCAAATATTTGTCCATGAATCAGTACCATTTCACTCTACATTCAGACTATGTATCAAAGTATTAAGTTTACTTAAAATCATGATGTGGGACCTAGCGAAAAAAAATCCTTCTATTTTAACCTGTTGGAAAATGGAGAAGCAAAGTTATCATTAATGGACTTGGGACACAAAAATAAAAAATCCCTGTAGCATTCAGATAAGCTGGAAATTTCAATTCCACAGAACAACAGAAAAATTAAGTCCTGCTCAAAGTGTAGGATCCTTTTTCCACCATTAAAAGCAACCTCACTCAGAGAGCTGCTATACGTATATTGCTCCAAGGATCCTTCTTTAAACTTTGAATCGCTTTATATAACATAAAATTCAATTCCAAACCCTTGCTGAAAAAAGAAACCAAAACATATTCATACAGTAACTTTCAACTCAGAAGTATTCAAATTATGAATAATTTTATCCACCACAGAATGCTATCACCTCAACACCAAAACACAGCAGCTGTTTGTTAATCTAGAAGAACATTAGGATGAGTGTTCTTACTCTGCCAAACCAGCCAAGAGAATTGAGTAGACAAAATATAATAATCTGGAATGCACAAGTCTATCCTCCCTACCTTTATAATGAGTACCAGAGAGGCTTTAGGGACCACAAGCAGCTGATGCTTCCAGGCGCCCCATGTTAACAATGCTCTCTGCAGCAGCTGCACGATCCTTGGAAGACAACAGGATTTGACCTGGACTTGCTTTGCTTTGTTTGGTTGACAGTGAGGTCAAATCCCGGCTATTGCACACTGACCACAAATGCTATGTCACATCCAAAGTCTTGTCTTCCATATTTAGCACTACAATTAATACCAACAACAAAGTAATCTTGAAGCTCTAAGTTATTCAAAGATCTGGAAATCCATCTCCCTACCACTTGTGCAAAGAAGTCAGCTAATTGCTGTCAGATACCTGTCCTGATGGCTGGCTTGCTCTTGGTTAATAAATTGCAGTAACACTTTCACAAACATGGCTCCTTCAGACCTTGACCCTCAGTATCTCAAAAAGATGCTACATGGCTCTTGGAAGCTGCTTATCAGAACTGGAACAGTTTGCTATCCAAGTATACTGAAGTTTTCACTCAAAATTCAAAATCTCATTGTTACACCACACTCATCACTGTGGTATCTAAATACAGCCTTTCCAGCTGAATTCCAGTCACAGCTGGATTCAATGAAGAGTCACTCTGAATCCCAGCAAAGCAAAATTAACATAGGCCAGGATCATGCAGTAACTAACTTCTCTGTGGGTTCATAACAAGAAGTTTGCTCCAGAAGTTGGACCTTGGCTTCTGTTGTAGGGGAGAGGGTCTTGTGGCCAAAGACTGTTATTTATGAGATAGCTGAAGTCCTGTGGCTCTGCTCCAGAGCACTTACATAAGAGAGCCACCATTTCCTGTTGTGCAAAGTGAACATGCCTATCTCACAAGGACTGCATGGATACTGCCGTTATTGCCGAGGCCCTCAGAGAAAGGAAAGCTGATTATGCTTTTTTCCTTGATGATTTTTCTTGATCATAAAGCAATGCAAACTATACCTCAAAATCAGTTTCACTTCTACAGCACAGCTCTGTTCACACATGTGAATCAAAGTAAGGTAAGATTTTAACTGCATAAGGATTGGCTGAGTAACACCACAGAAGAGATGAGGAGGAGATTAAACTTTATGTTTTTGTGACTAAAATATCAGCTTTCCTGTATTTCTTAACCTTACAGCCACACAAGCTGCATTTCAGTTCATCAGTCCTTGGCATTTCCAATCAAAGGCACAACAGCCTCGCTCTTCTCAGCAAGTGTGTTTGGCCACTTACTGACCAGACCTGCATTTGGTCTGGCTGATTGAATGATACCGGAGCACTTCTAAAAACATGATGTTTTTTACTGAAACAATACATTTGGAGTAAAAGTAAAGTACTTTTGGAGAGTAAATACAATTTACTCTCCAATAATCAAACAAATCAAAGGGTAAACTACCTGGGTTGATTAAAGTGAAACGTAGCTGCCAAAGAACTGCTGTTATCTCTGGCATGGCTGGGTCATTAGGACATTTCACAGAAACAAAAATATGTTTCCTACATAGACCAAGTTAAAATGCCTCTGGGGAAATGCTGCAAATGCACTTCAGACCTGAAGCCAATGCTACCCAACATTTTAGGGGATGTTATTTCTTCCTAAGAGTCAACGGAAAGTAGAGATTACCTCGTGCTGCGCTCATCACAGTCAGGCTCAGCAGTAACGTTTGACCTTGTAAATACCTGGTGCTCTGCCCTGGCTGAGTGAGAGGGACCTTGCCTCCCACTGCAGGGAGCTCAGATAACGTTGGAGGGCACTGCATGATTCAACCCAGCCTTTCCTCTGGGACTTTCCTTCCTGATTCACACAGAGTTTGGAGAAGACAGAGTAATATCTCCTTTATATTGGTTGGATATACTTTTCCTCCTGAGTCTCATCAAGAGTCCTCTCCATAGCTGCATCAGCTTTACTTCAAAGTGAGGAGGAGTCTACTGCACATGCACACATCTCTGGGGACTTATGGAGGCTGCAGGTTACTCACTATGCAGGTAAAAAGTCTTTGATTTCTGCCTCTCTCATTTTCCACCTTCATCTGCGTTTCTCTGCCCATCCCATCATTTGTTTGTACATTTATACTGCAGGATCTGGCTGCTTTTCTTGTTGTTCTGGCTGGCACAAGGGAGGCGGATGGCTCCCCCAGGTTGGTGAAACATGATAAAAGGATAGCAGGGAGTGGCAAGGATAGTTCTCAAGGGAGAACTAGGTAATTCTACTCAAAATGACATATGTCTCTCCTCTAGTCTCCGGTCCCACTGGCTCATCTGTTCTCTGTGTGCTTCCACCAGGTTTTGTAGAGAGCAGTTGCCACTCCAGGATTTTTTGGATGAAACTGAATAAACTCTTTCTCCAAGGAAAGTTCTTCCATCTGGAAATCAATGGTAAGTCACAAAACAGATGCTCTGAGCAAGACAAAGGCTGGTATGCAACCTAGGTTGGTGTCTATGAGCTGGATGCTGCTGCCAAATTACTTACTATGCATTACTTACTCTGAAAGAACTGACAGAATGTCCTTGCTGCCTGCACCTAAACCTGGCCACAATTAATTTGCCTAACATCCCTACAGATATCTTATATATCTAGCCATAGTCCCCTTTGCCCCTTTCTGCCTAGTATGCCTGAGAAAAGGAGAAAGGACAGTCCAATAAGGAACAAGTGGTATTTGGGTCTTCTTTTCCCTGCTGAAAGCTTACACATCTAGCTAGGAAAACAGAGGTGAAATTGTAATTTGGGTGTCCTGGATGTCACAGGTGACAACAGCAGCGTTTGCTGAGTAATACCCAAAAAACACATCCCCAGTGGGTCCTGGGACTTCACCAATTGAAAGAAAAAGACCTTTTTTTCTTTTTATTTAACATCACAATGATAGTGAAATATTCTGTTTCAAACTGAACAAAGTGTATCCACTTGACTGGGTAGAGGAAAAAAAATCTATTTAACCAAAATGAAACCCAGAAAATGTTCATGACAAATTGAACAAAGTATGTGATTTCATCCCAAACCATATTTCTTTCTGTTGGGATCGGTTCATTTTTTTTCGGGGTTTATCTTCTCCCTCTCCCCCCGATTCCACAATTAATTTGAAGGCAGAACTGAAAAAATCAGGAACAGCAAGAGTGTGGAGATAAGTGAGAACTTTTATGAGAGCAACTGATATCTCTGGAAAAAACAGACAAGCCTTGAGGCACATAAAGTTTGTTTGTTTCTTCCAGCTCTATCAACTGGTCTCATAAAAGCTATTCTCTCCTCTTCCAAAATTCTTCTCACTTATCTCCTACACTATCCTGGCTGCAAGAATATGTCTACTGAAACAGCAGTTATTAGTACTGTCCGACATATAAAGATGACAGATAAATGTTGAAATTACAATGACAGCTAGTAAAACCCTATCTACTTGTACAGATTCTTGTGTCTAACCCAAGACTAAAATAGTTCCTTAATCAGAGAAATAGATAATTAACAGAATACAATGTTATTAACTTTACCAGCATCAAGCGCTGAGCTCAGCCGTCTCCCAGACTGCCTGTTACTCAGCTCCCCTCTAGGTTTAACAGTACACAGTGCTTTGTCTGACAGAGATAAGGGGCAAACATGATCAACTTGTAGAAGTGCCCATCCAAAATATGTCCATGACCACAACCTTTGATCATACTGAGCAACAGAATACCAAATTCAGGATTTTGAAAACAGATGGACATAATAGAGAGCATAGAGAGCAAAACTGGAGAGGGAGAAATGTGTGCAACACCCACATTCTCAAGGAGAGAAACTCTCCTTGATAGTACTTCAAGGTGGCTGTGGCACAAGCTTCTGTAAAAAGTGGGCACTGAAGTGAGCATAATGTGTGTGAGCCACTCATCACATGCACTTTAACATGCAGCAGCATGGCTTCACTAGCTCCCTAACAAGATGCACTGTTGGAGAGCACTCAACCCAGACGGTCCTCTTTGCTGAAGACAGCGGGGTGAGGGGGCCTCAGCACTGCCTTGCCCAGTGATTTGCCTGAGTTTTTCTTCCCAAATGTCATTCTCCAATATCCTTTTTCCTATAGATCCTTATGCCGGCCCTGTTTTGCTGGATGAGAAACTAGCATCTCGCTGTGGCTATGTCCTGTCAGAAGATGTATGGGGCAACCCCATCTTCCGTGCATCAGTGCTTGGCTGTCATGTGGCCAATGAGGTAAGACAGATTGAAAACCATTTCAGACAGTGTATGTTCTCCAAAAACATAAGGCTGGGATATTATATGACATTCCAGTGACATGTTTTGAGACCTCAAGAAATAGTGAACTCAGGGAGTTAGTATAATGTTGTTGGTGTGTAGACATGAATAGGCAATAGCTCTCCAGTATGAGGTTTGTTCAGTGTGACTGACATGGGATTTCCTCTCTCCATGAAATGACACTTAGCATAATTCTGCTGACTAGCTGCCAGCTCTCAAGCATGTCCTTGTTGATGCTGATTTGCCAGAGAGTTTCTTGAAAGCCTCTCTGGAAAGAAGTAGGCATCTGCCTGAAAAAGCAACATTTGCAGTGTGATTCTGGCAGATCCTTTCCTGGCTTAATTTATGTGGTAATGTGCCTGTTAACACATGCCTAGGAACGTAGATCACACACATCTATTAGACCCAGATTTGTCTCATGTAACTTGAGTCATCTAAAAGATAATGTCTAGTCTAAACTAGTTCTTTACACTTCTGCAATAGTCAATGAAGAAAAACAGGCATCTCTGGAAGGTGATTCACACTGTCCTAAAATATGTTTAAAAGTTTAGCCCAGATTTCTGATTTCTAAATGATAGTTGAGATGAATTGTACCCCACCTGACCTAGCAACAGAACACATCAGAACAGAAACTTCATCTTTTGTCTATATCTTGTTGATTCTGGAAGCCTCACAGCAAAAATAAGACGAAACTTGCTGGGTAGATCTTATGCTAATAGGAATAAGGGGTACACTGTGCTGTGAAATGACCAGAACATCCAGTTTCTCTGGATGTCCATTGTTTTTGTTTTGTTTTATTTGCAGATAACATCCATGTCTGATTGATAGCAGCGCAACCAATGTCTTTATCTTTGGCTCCCATGGAGCTGAAGCACTGAGACAAGATCTCTTAATTGAGCTAATTTAGATAAATGCTAAGCATTTGACGGATCTGAATTAGCTACATCAAATTAAAAAGTCTAGTGCTTTTGTCTCCATGAGAAAGTACATAGCACTCATGAATGAGAGAAACAAGAATTGCATAGTGAGGAAGGTCGGGTTAGTGTATCTTCCTCCGACTAGCTGACATTTAACACTATGGAAATAATATTCCTGAGATCTCATCTAACACAAAGTTTGTAACTACTAAGACAATGTATATGTCTCAGAAAGCCCCTGTGCACAAACCACTTAATACTGTGGAGAACTGTCACTACAGGCCTGACTCTGCTCTTATCCTTGCAAGAAGTCCTCAGTACTAGCTGCTCTTGGAAACAGGACAGTAGGCGAAATGGTCCTGCACTACCACTCCTGTGTGCATATGAACATGACCTTCTACATGACCCGTGAAATTTCTAATTCTTCTTCCTAGGCAGATAAGCTGTTTTCACTTACTGTGAACATCAGGGTGTCCTCATTTCCAAGCATGAGAGCAGCTGTGACCTACACCTACCCTATGTACTGTTCCTACTCTTCCTGGGCTCCAAGAGAAATCGTGTGTGAAGAAAATTACATGGAGGTAAAAGCTTTCCAATCAAAAGTTGAGTTACATCCAAGCTCCCTACAAGGCACAGCAACCTCCACAAATAGAGACTTAGGTCAGAAGTTGATTTTACACTATGCATCCAGGGCCAATAGCAACATGTGGCTATTCAGCAGAAAGCCTAACTGTAGATGCTCATTAATAACACATCTACAAGTCATTGGTATTTTGCATGCAGTGAAACTCAGTACCTGTAAAAAGACATGCTGTAATTCATGTCATTGCAAGCAAAACAGAAGCTAGAAAGACCCTACCTGTTATATGCCCGTTTCCCAGATATGAAACAGGATAATTATTTTATCTAGTTATACACAAAGACTCACAGAAATATGGAATGGTTGAAGTTGGAAGGGATCTCTGGAGACCATCTTGTCCAATCCTCCTGTGCAAGTAGGGGCATCTAAAGCACACTGCCCAGAACTCTTTACTTTACTATACGTGCATCCCCATAAATATCATGCCTTTAGTTTTCATTTTAAGAGTACAGAACTTACAGCAGTCAAAAACCTCTAAAATCAAGAACCTACAGTGAATGTTGCTTGCTAAATCCCAACAGACACTTGGGAAAAAAATCTGAAAGTTCTTGTCTTGCACGCCTGTGATAATGCTGAAGGTTTTATTTGTTCCCAAACTCATCTGTGTTCCCAGGTATCAGTGAAGACTGATGTCCCTGCAGTTTCAAATGACTACACTGTAGCATGGATGTCAGCATTACCAGAGGTATGGAGAGTCTCTCCTAACAGCTCTTAGCCTCTCTCTTCTCTTTAACATCATGAGTCATAGAAAAAGGGATATGTCAAGTACTGAAAAACCTCTCAAGTTTTTTTTTTTTTTTTTTTTTTTTTTTTTTAAGCTCAAGACTTCAAAATATGTTTAGGTGGGACAGAAAGGCCATACATGCTTGTAAGAGTGAGTAGAAGCTGAATTCAGAACAAAACAAAAGTAGATGGTTCACAGCGGCTAGTGAATCTGTCAGACTCCTTGCCAAAAAGATGCTGTGACTGCTAAAAGTTGCTTGATCTCAAGGGGATTCAGGAAAAGTTCGTAAAGGAGAAATCCAATAAGACTTACAAAATACAAAAAAGCCACAAATGCTCAGAACTATTGTTTGAGGATGGAAAGTATTAGGGGAAAATATATGCTTATCCTGTTTTTACTCATGCCTCACATTCTTCTTATGTCCATTTTCCTCTCTGGTTATTCCCCCCATATGGTCATATTTGAGAAGAAATTCTGTCTAGGACAGACCTCCATCGTAGACCAGTACATTCCTCTCTCCTCATGTGTGACCCAGCACATGTGTCACATATATATACTATAAAAGGTAGTCTGATTTTTGACCTATAGATTGCTCCAATAATCAATTTACATTAAGACAACTTTTTTATTAACAGCACAGGCAATTTTACCATGGGGATTTATTCAAGGCTACCAGTTTAAGTCTCTTCTAGGGCTACTATAAAACTCTCTTCATATACATAAAGGGTGTTACTCGTGGACTAGTGCACTGATATGCCCTGTGCACCTCTAGTTATTCCAGTTCCTAATGAGAAAATAAATGTTACAATTTCAGAGCATTTTAAGAGGCTTTTGTATACTTGTATCTTATGTAATTTCGCTTTCTCTCTTGCAGACTCAAAATCTTGCATACCAGCTATGGCAACTGATGTTTGTTTCTCCATCAGGGAGAAAGAGAATACTGGTAAGTGATGCAGCGAAACTAGGCTACAGCTTCAACAACACACTGTCTCGAGTATATCTCCGTGCGCCCTATCACAGCAACGAGTCTGATTTCAGCACGGTGAGTTGTTGCTCTCAAACACATATGAAATTGCATTGTTTTTGTTGCCTCTCTGTAACATTTGTTTTCCTTTACTTTTTCTTTATCCCTGCATCCCAACAGGTTGGTGGTGTAAATATGAACATGGTCACTTCCACTTCCATGTACAGGCAGCGGTGGCTGCTTTTGCTGATTGACACAACTGTCTCTTGTCCTGTTGGTAAGGATTCTTTCCTTGTTTACCAAAAATAACTGCCTAACTAGCTAGTAAGAAACACAGTCTGCACGGTTCTATGCAACCTACATTTTAAGAGAAGAGGTTTAGAAGCTGTCTTCCAAGCAGCATGAGCTAAGAGGGTGTTAATGCCTGACAAACATTCTCCCCTGCTGTGGCTCAGTGGTAACAGTGGTAATTGGAACATTTGACAAGGAAGTAGGATGCTTTAAATTGTTAAAATCATGAAGCAAACATGCCAAAGAAAAGGCCCAAACAGGTGGTGCCTTGTCCCTGCTCTTGCTGTTGAAGTCTTTAAGGCAAAACTCCTGGGACCAGAAGCAGAATGTGGCAAGTAACTGAGAGCACAACTGGCAATGCTTCCTAATAAATTAATATTCATCTGAAATTGGTGATTCAAGTCTACTTTGAGTGCCATGGTTTCTGTAGAATAGTCACCAGTCTTCTAACATGGTGTAAGGTCTTTCACTAGCTGTAAATGGCACACTGATAGAAAGGCATCAGGGAAAGACAGCTACTGCAGAATGAAGACTCACTGGCAACTCCAATTGCCTGGGACTGTCTTTCTCACTCAACAGATGGTACCAGCTTCACTGACACTACATTAACATGGACTGTGCCAAGTATCATCCCCACACTAGTGCTTCAAGAATCCACCTTTTTGTCCAAAAGCATTTCAATGGGAGTCAATGGCCAAGTCATAACAAACCCTCGGGAGAAGAACTACTTACTGGAGCACAACACCACACATATTGGAATAACTATCCCTATTGGAGCAGAAGGAGGGAAACTAAAGGTTAGTACAAACTTCTAAGAGACTAACACAGTTCATGGGATGAAAGAGGTGGAAGTTCATGGAAGAGGTTTTCAAATCATGATCCAGACAGTGATTGTTGCTTAGACTTCTTAGATACAGAAATACTGGAAGACTTAGATGCTCTTTCTCTATGTTCTGGAGGCACTTAATTAGAAATGAAGTAGCTCTTAGGAAAACACAATAGAGGCAAGAGGCTGTGTTTTCTGGATAATGTATAAGCTAAAATAATGTCTATAGTAATAAATTTTAAATGTTGGAGTTTCTGGACACTGGAGTTCAATCATCTACTTTGTTATATTATGAAAATGGTCCCTGGAACACTTCTGGCCAGGGTCAGTGAGAAATTTCCCAGATAAATCATGCCATCTGCATGAAAATAAGCATGGGACAGAATCTACTCTCAATATGTAGTTTGGCTGAAGCTGCCCTCTTCAGACACTTGAAAAGTTTTAAGAGTGTGGATGTGACTTAAGAGACAGAAAACAGGCCCTGGTATTCTATAGTTTACTAGTACAGGAGCAGTGTCCAAAGAATTATTCAGTAGAAAGGAGCTGGCAATATATTTGCATGAGTCTTTCTAAAGATGTAGTTGCGTGACTTTGATTTGTCCCCTTCAGAAGTTCACTTTTTGGCATATTAGTGGATCTGTACGTTATCGTGTGTATTATCATGGTGCAAAATATGACATTGTGCAAGACAGAGTTAGTCTGAAGAACCATCTGAAGTACCGATAAACTTTCAAAGAGAACCACAATAAAATGAAAGGCAAGACTCATAGTCAAGGCCAAACAAGCAAAGCAGGAGAGGGGGAAAAATACTGCTTGCTTCGTCAAGTTAATGAGCAATGCTCCCCTGATGTATCCTTGCTGAGAATCTCTGAGCCAAACATGGGCCAGTCAATGGTCCAAATAAGCAAGCATCTCACCTAGAAAAATCCATTCCAAACTGTCCTGGAATTCTATTTTCGTTTTCTAGAGTCTGTTTTTTAATCATATTCAGTTATAATTCCACTGAACTACTGAGCATTAAGGCTTCTTCCTTAATTTTACCTCCTTAGAGCTCTGTATCTGGTGGTGTGTATGGAGTTATTTACAGCATTGACTTGTTCTTGGAGCACACATGGACAGATGCAGATTGGCAAACTACTAAGTATACTGTCATCAAACCAATCGTTACACCTTTTATACCACAAGTACCAATTGTTATCAACAGTAAGTCATTCTTCTTACTGGCTTTTACTAGTGTCTTGTTTTTGCTGAGTTACACATTATTCAATTTGACTTCTGCCACAAGCTTAGATTCATAGGAATGTTCTCAATTTACACTTTCAATTTGTTAGTCAAAGTCAAGATCCAAGATCTTGATAAACCAAAACAATCTTGTCAGCCTTTATGGATGCTCTATATCCCCTCTTTATGGGATAAATTGAAAATTATGAGTAACTGATAAGAACACAAGCATTTCTGTCACTTTAACTGACATTTTTTTCTATTGAGCACTGTGGCCTTAAAATAAAGGTGTTGTACTGTGTAACTATTACACCAGGGAGACAACTGTCTGGGGACTGTGTCCACTGATGCCATCTTCTCTTCAAAATTGTATTCATTACCCTGAGTACATAATGAAATCACCTTGCCAACAGTGGTATAGTAATGGTGTTTTAAAATATTTTCCAATGCATTAAGGAACTACTCATCCAGTGGAATTATCTGGATAACTAATATAGAAAGAAAAAAAAAAATGAGACTCTTAGGTTACACTATGGTAGTTTTTCCACATTTTATGTGGCAGAACTAGATTCTAGTTTTCATTATAAGAAAGTCACTGCACATCATAGTGCATCTCTAGAAAGTTATTGAACCTTCTTTCTGTAGAGTTATATGTATTTATTGTTAATCTCCTACAGCTTGAAGCAATTGTCATGTACTCAGAGTATCTCAGATCTGACTAGAACACACTCATTAATCAGAGCCATTAAAGAGATAGATGTTGGCTAAGTTCCTTGGAACTTGAATACAAAGCCACCCTAAATGTCTTCGTTACTCGATCCACATCAGCAGTAATCTGATGTTCTCTCCCTGCAGATACTCTGCCAGAAGAAAGGATATTTAATGTTGCATTTGGACACTTTCTTCCCGATGTCTCTCTGGTGTCAATCACAATAGGAAATGTGCCCTTTACCCTGAGACAAGCACAGCATCAGGGGTATAAGATTTATGAAACTCCTTTTTCTAATACAACGAAAGGATTCATCTTGGAAGTCCCTTTTGATGATACATATGTTTTAAAGGAGGTAAGATCCAGCAGGTCGCTTCAGCAGGTGAGTGGAAGTGGTAGGGCAGTCCCTTTCCAGAATGTCTCTGGCGTTTAATTTTCAACAGCTGTTCTACCATTATAGAGCTGTCAATGAGTCTTAGCTCATTTTAATTAAGATTAGAGGTTTGGATGTCCCCACCTTGCTCTCCCTAGGTCTCTGGGAGAAGTGCAACACCAAGTGTGACTAGATGATATGAAATATGACTTCCTTTGGTGTCTGTCAGCATGGCTAATTTTCAAGTGCAACGCCCAGCAGGAAGAGGTTTGTCAAATCTCTATTAAATGCCGTCCCTTCAAACAGGAGCACCTTGGAAAAATAATCATCAGTTATTGCAATCATGCAAACAGTAGTTACCAACATTCACTTATTCTCAAATCTATGTCTATGTAGAGCTACTTGAACATTCACATAGGCCATGCCAAGTGCAAGTAAGTACAGGCAGGCTCTGGCTATTTGAAATGTAATTTTCTTAAATTTCAGGCCATTTGTACTCTAAAGATTTGTAAAGAGTAAAAATGAAGGGAGTTTAATCTCTAATTTTAGTGGGTGGACTTAACTGCATGTCCTCTCTGACTCCCTGGACCATATCTAATCTAGCTGCAATGCTATTTTCTGTTGTAAAAAATGACACTTTGAATACACAGGATTCGGACTTGTGCAAACAAATTTCAATCTGCAGTCAAGACACTATTAAAATTAAAAAAGGTAAACGCAATCCAAAAAAAATCAAAGTTAAATGTTTCTTTCAGGATGAACAGCAGGTTTTGGGAAAGTTACTGAAGTAAATGAGGATATTGAAAAAGGTCTCTTGTAACGACGTATCCTCATACCTTCTGCCTTACTGGTTACTCATTGTCCTGGGTTCATGCTCTGAGTAAAGATGAATATGGATATGGACTCTAGTCTTCCTCAATAGGCTTTTTTAACCACTAGGGTATATAGGAAATACAACTGTGTTCACTTCTGCCTCCATTTTCTGAACAGGCATTACATTATCCACATTTATGTTTGGCCAAAATAGCTGCTGAATTCAGTCCAGGTTTCTGAATAGCTTTAGGCCAACTGAAATGATGTTTTTGGAGACTGAGCTATTTGCTGGGAGAGGAGGGTGTTGTAATAATTACTTAGTGCTGCTCAGGATATACATTCCTGTCCATGCTGGAAGCGATTGCTACTACAGCCTAACACTTCTTCTCTCTCTTTCAGTACGTGAATAAAAATGAAACAAAATATACCCTTCTTCTTAACTACACTCTAAGTGTGGGTCCAGAGATGACACTCTATTATCATTCAGCAGAGTTGGAATGCATAATTGCTGATATCGGTAAGCTTTTCTCTGATAGTAACTGGCTTACATTAACAGCATGGATCAGTTTCTCACTGAGTTCTGTGAGAATGGAGTTAGGCTGAGGATGAGAGCTTTGGGGAAAACCCCACCCTTCAATAGTTCATTACTGGCAACATGGCCAACTTGCTGCTTTTCTGATGGCAGCTCTCTTGCATACTGGCAAGACAGCCTGCCCTCGAGACACTGAGAGCAATAAAAACTAATATGTAAAGGGATCTGGCTAGCAAACTCAGCAAACAAGATGCCTCATAACTTGAATATACATCTACTGGCAAAACTTTCAGACATTGCTATGAGTTTCAGTTTGTCCTCAAATGCAATTTTGCCTCTGTGTCCAGGGCAAGCTCAACTGAATTAAATAAATGTCTTTAACTCCAAAGACAGCATTTCTCTAAGGAGACAGTCATCTGCTAAAAGATGTACTTAGCAGGTTAGTGGAACAGTCAGGAGCTATGGTTGGTATTTTCTCAAACTTCTCGGATTTTTGGATGCTGTGAAGGTTACAGAGTCACTGTCATATTTTATCTTCAAAACAGCTCTGGGTTCAGCCCAAAGAAGGTTGGCTGACCAAAAATATATTTACATACATAGTTCAGCTTGTCATATTGAAACAGGGAGCTGGCAAACCATTGCTAAACCATGAGGGTTCTGATGCCTCCAATTGTGAGCTGTTACATCCACAACACAGCCAGAATACTACAGATGATGCCAGTATGCATGTAATAACTCTGCTGTACTGCCAAAGTAAAATTTACCCATGATAGAAATCTGTAACTTAGCCAAACAGCACTGCTCAAAGCCTCATTCGTTGCTTACTCTTCATCCCACCTTCTCTCCACAGAACTACCAGAAGCAGTTGGTTACTGTGATAAAGAAAACCTGTATCTAGCCATTCCTATTTTAGGCCTGCACCAGTACTGGAACCTATATATTGGTAACAAACTTCTGAACCGGCACACTGTACTTACAAATGGGTATTTTGCAGCTACCAATTCTACCCACCTGATCTTGCAAATACCTTTGTTTGCTATAGGAGTTACCTATGAGGTACTTAAACTGTATCATACTGCCTTCTGTAAAGTATATAGTACGATTTGCCCATAGACAACCATCTAGACTGTCTAGGGTCACCGTTTGTAGTGCTGTATCAAACATATTGATTCCTCAAAAAGGAAAAAGGAATGACCCTGCAAGTGTAAGTAGGACAAGAGGAACCGGACACGCACCCATCTGGAAACACCATTTATTATGTAATCAGCAGTGCTAAGTTGTCTCTAAAAGGTATACAAGAAGTCCTCAAAAACAAACTCCTGAGTATTTTTAGTAAGATGAGACAAAATGTCCCATCTCTAGTGAGCCAGAAAAAAATATTCCAGTATAGCCTTTATGAAAGAAGCTCTTTTAAAGGAGCTTTTTTTTTTTTCTTTTTTTTTCCAGAAATGTTAAAACATGGCAGGGAAAATTGATGCTGTAATAAATATCTCAACTATTCTACAATTACGCGCCAAAAGTTTTCTCTCTGTAACAATAACCAATTAATTCATACCAGAAAACTTCTGCCTCCATGTTGCATCAGACTTTAGTTTTCACACTGACTTAATTCTTGTGACTTGCTAGCATTTAAAGTACCACAAGTTGAAGAGATGCACATACGGAACAGTAACATGCTTTGACAGGAGACCGCTTCTTTCACTTCCTTCACAGGAAGTGTCCTTTCAGAAAATCAAAGCAAGGTTTGATGTTGCCCTGAGGAAAGTGAGAACTTTGGAGACCTTAGAGATATTCTCCACTAGATGCAATTTTAATTCTTCAGCATTTGTAGGTAAGTCAGACAAGTCATTGGTCAGTAGAAAGATCTGTGATACTTCCCTTGAGCTTATAACTAACTCTCTGGTTTTCTCAGTGTGCCACCCAGATGGAACTATAATGATATCTGCCCAAATGAAGGCAATTCCTGCTATTGATATGAGTAAAACTAAACTAAGGGACAGCTCTTGCAAGCCTAAAGAATATAATGAAGAACATGCCTTCTTCAAGTTCCATGTCACTACCTGTGGCACTTCAGTAAGGGTAAGGCCATGGCAAGAGCCCAAAACACCTGAAGCCTCTGTTTCTCCCAGATTTTACTTTTTGCTCATCTGCTCCATCTCCTGAGGATAATCAGTTTTTAATGAATTTCTTATGCACACAGTTTGAAGGTGATCACATTATTTATGAAAACGAAATCTCTTATGAAAAAGAGACTCTCCCAGGACGAAGGCTGCCAACAATCACAAGAGATACAGACTACAGGTAGGAGTTTGCCTATCTCTGCTCACTTAAAACACTTGGACTGATACAGCTGATGAAAAAACTGAATACAAGAATTACCCCTTTTCCTATTATAGATTAACAGTCTTATGCTATTACCGAGCAAAGGAGACACTGATGCTGGGTGCCTTCGTTAGCGATTCATCCACACATACGTCACCTGCCTTTGGCTCTGGTGCAGTGGTGCCAAGATCAAATATTGCAGGTGAGTAATCCTCTTCGTCCGTTTTGAAACCTGTGTAACTCTCTCAGTTGTAAGCTCCTTCTTTTAAGACTTAGCCTCCTTACTAAAGATCCTTATGAACATTTTTTTTTACTGCAGTATACAGAAGGATAAGACAAGTTCTGAATGTAGTTTCAAGGGTGTCAAAAGGTGAGTTTCCTTCTAAGAAAATTGCAAAATTTCCAAATATGTTTCAATTAAAAATAAATAAATAACAGCAAAATTCCTTCTCGTTTTCTCAAGATGTATCTTTCATGGAATTCTATGAACCAAATACAGCCATACTCAGACGGTCCTTGGACCCTGTGTTTCTTGAGGTTGAGCTGAAAGATGAAAGTCCTGAAGCAGAATTATACTTGGATAATTGCTGGGTCACTGCGTCTCTAGACTTCAACAGCAGCTCAAGATGGAATATCACTGTGGATGGGCAAGTATTTACTGAATGACCAACTTGTGCATTGAAGAAGCCCTTTTTTTCTTCTAGAACTGCTAATCTATTCTCTCAAATAGGTGTGAGATTAACAGCAATGAGTTTATTGTGGATTTCTGTCCAGTAACTGTTAGCAGCAGAGTGAAACATCCCTCACATTTTAAAAGGCTAGCAGTAAGGATCCTGATGCATCCATTGGAGCAGGTAAGATTAAGAGAAAGGATGACCTAGCATTCATGGGCCCTGATCTGTGAACTCTTCTTTACAGAATATAAAGTAAGACCATTTTTCTGAGTCAGATTGCTTAAAAAATAGCAAATTTGAGCACCTCACAGACTTAAGACTTGTACAGCGGAAAGCCTAAGTAGCCTGAGTGGTGTGCAGCTTTAATTTAGTTCTCTTCACACAGTCACAGTTTCAGTGATTTAAGATTGAACTGACTGGAGTAAACAAAAGAGTTTGGTATGTAAATATGATTTTTATATGGTGTTTCTGACTTTTTATATGGTCATTTCATAGCGCTTGAACTCAAAATCTCTACTACAAAAAGTCAACTAATGTACCACAGCATCCACAGAAAACAGAACTTAGCTGTCTCCCATCTATCTCAGGCAGTCAATCATCTCCTCGGATGCTTGCAAGCACAGGCATGTGGGTTTGGCCTTATGTTATTGGGATTGTCTTCCTCTAACAGATCTAAAACAGGAAAATAAAGCTGAGGACAGTGAACAGAGTGCTTTGTGCCTTCTGCATCCCCCCTGAGTACAGCACCATGTATTGATATAAGCCATGGCAATACCCCTGCCTGGGCTGCTAAAGTAACCACATCATTTTTTGACTTGGCCCTTCTTAAGGAGTTCAACTCATGAACTTGCTAGAATTGAACATGATGCAATTCTGGCACGTACTGCTTCCTAAGTGGGCAGTTGCATCTAGCACCAGATTGAGTTTCTGTCTAGCTTTGATATGTAGCCTTACTGCAGCTCATGAGGTTTTAACTTCTCCTGTCTCAGCCTCTCAGTTACCAAACTGCCTGAGGGCTTCTTTGACACCAAATTTGAAATGCAATGCAGGTTCAGCTAGAAGGTGCCACATGCAAGTGTTCAGACAAACTTAAATCTAGTCAGCTGTAACTTTTGCAAAAGGCAGACAAAAGACAAAGCAATGCTCTGTAAGAAGAGATTTTATGTAGATCAAATAGTATTTTGTCTCATTTTCAGGTGTACGTGCACTGCTCACTGGCAGTCTGCTCTCCTACCAACCTATTACATGGCAGCCTCTGCAGAGGACAATGCAGTTCAAGCAAGGAGAGGAGGGGTAAGAGAAAGAATCATTGCAAAACACATTTGACCTAATGTTTTTAAGGTATTCAGGAAACCTTGTTTAAGGGACCAGAAACACCTTGAACATAGGCTTTGTAACATTACTAAGAGCTAGGCTCTTAGTACCAGTTAAGAGCTGGTACTTCAATACATTAACACTTAACATATGGAATTTCTGTATCCTTGAAAAACTACCCAAATGCTCTGTGTGTCATTCTCAGACTTTCCTGGTCAACATTCAGTCGGTCTCCAGGGCTATGTACTTGCTGGACCAGTCTGGATTACTGATCCAGATCGAAGATGAAGGATATAAACTGAAGTTGGTAAGAACCCTTGGGCTTGTACTTTAACCTAGAGAGCTCACCATGTTTTATGGCACAAGCCTTGTCACTCAAGGCATTAGAACAATTGGCTCTGAGACATTGTCTTCTATCTGGGGTCTGCTGCCTTTTTAAAAGCATTTAGAGCCAGAGGCATGAACAAGGGAACAGTGTTTGGGGTTTCCTTGTCCAGCTGGAGCCCACAGGAAAGCAAATAAGGATAGCTACCACACACAAGTGCCATGGATCTGGACATAATGTCAACGGTGGAATGGGGCATGCTGGAGCTGGACTTTAGCAGGCAGTTTTGCAATCAGCTGTTATTTCAACAGATTTTCCTCTGGACTGGAGCAAACTGCCCCCAGCAGCTATCACCACTTAATTGGAAAAATATATATATGAAAAATGTTAAAAAAAAATAAGGCACAAACCACTACCATACCCTAAATACTTCTATATGGTCTAAATCCCCCAGACTGTTAGCATTTTCTCTCTCTTTGGAGGATCAGTGTTATATAGCCGTGTGCTCCTGCCTCACTCCTCATTTTACTGTGTATGACTGCAACAGCACCTGTAATCTCTTCTGGGCTGTTTACTTTCTGGACACAGAAATAACCTCTTTCAGAACCATCTTGCTTTAGTGAAGACATCAGACTGTGTGACCAGACAGCACTACAGTACTGAAAATAGCTAGGGTCTGCTCACAAGATTAGTAAATATCTTAACCTGTTGCCTCTATGAAGTGGCTACAATGCAAAACTTACCAGAAAATAATCCAGGACTGCAAAATAACATTTCCTTTCTCTTCTAGCTATAGAAATACGGACTTGTTGAGCACTACAGCTATCCCAACCCTGATCATTGCCGTTTCTTTCAATACTTCATGAGACGATTGCTGATCCACTCAATTGAATATAAAATACAAATCTGAAAAGAGAAATAAAAGCACACATGAAGTGATGTAACTGCAGAACATCTCCTTGGTAGCTTACCATCTACCACCTCCACTAACATTGTCTCTGAAGAGTCAAGCAATCTCCTACTCAGAACCTCCTTCACATACAACACAATGGCAGGCTTTTTTTTTTTTTTTCAAGATTTTTGGTTAAAAAATTGCATCTAGCACTGACCTGAGTTTCTCGTAAACATATTTGTCTCATGTCTCTTTTAAGCAGACAAGGTATGGAGAAGGCTAACTACAAATTGGAAGAGGCTTAGATGCTCTGAAATCAGTCAAAAGAACAACTCACCTGGCATTTTGTTTTTCTATGCCCGCTATTTAAAAAAAAAAAAAAAAAAGGAATTAAAAAAAAAATTGTACAGAACAAGGATAAACCAGGCAAGCTGTCAGGCAGTCAGCTGCAGATCACTCTCAGAATATGCTCACAGAGCAACTGCAGGTGTGACTGAAGCACAGCACAGCATATTGAACAGCCACTCAGTGTCAGTGAAAGTGGAGACTTGCACAGTTGTCAATTCAAGCTAGTAATGCAGATGGGCCCGGAATCCCAGCTGGGCACAGCTTGTAGAGCTGGTATCTTCACAGGTGGACACAGGTGCATATGCTGCAGTCATGCCTGAATAGAGTATTAAAGCTACAGATACTGAAGGACTAAGACACACCAAAGGAAACCATATACTACTGAGATCCTCCGCAGAAATCCCTCAGCGGCAGCCCGGGAAACACCGTTCTCTGCTGTATGAGCAGTGCACTCTTCTGGCTGGAGCTAACACTGCAGGGGCACACAAGCCGGCCGCTTCCTCCGCACTCTGCAACACGTCACATTCCCCTGTTCAGCGACAACAGGAACAAACTCATCACTTTCTATTATCCTGCTAGGCAATTTGAAAAGAGAAAATCGAGAATTAAGAAGGAAACAATTTGTAAAGTTGTTTGAAGGCTAAATAATGGTAACTATCTGCTGGCCCCTCTTTTCCCAGCGCTCACAGGGCACTGTCTAAAATTCCATATAGATGAGCATCAGGCCTGGGGTTGCATGATTTACTCACCCTACAGTATTGCCGAGATTAGGGGCCCTACAGCACATGGAATACCCCAGATCTTTGCATTTTGTCCTGGCAAGCTAGAAGTGAGTTCAGCAGTCTGTGCTTGAGACCTCTCTGACTAACACCAGGTAGCTGGTGAGACCTTTCTCTCCCTGATTTCCATAGCATTTCAATCTTCTGCATTCCTACAGGCCAGCCAGAGAAACTTAACATCCTTGATTGCCTACTCCTGGTTTTATTCTTTTCTTAAAAAAAAAATAATTCTTTTCCACTCTATTACATTAGCATGTTAGATTTACTTGGATACTCATTACTTAGCTTTGAGGGCATCTCTCTCCCACCCTGTGATTCTGGCACACAATTAGCACAGCATCTTGCTCCGCATCCTAAGGCTATTCTTAGGCATGGCAAACAGAGCCTCATCAACTAATTCCTGTCCTAGATTCCAGTTCAGGTCTACAGGCTTAAAGTCTTTCTTAGATTTGGCCCTCAGAAACTAATTGGTCATGTCACAACGGCAGAGAGGGGCTTTTTTATTCCACCAGTGTAGAGAAAAGGCATTACAAAGAGGTGAGAGACCTGCTAAATATAAATTAATAAGCGCACAGGAGACGGCATGCAATCTTGAAAATCACTGAACTTTTAATCACCCTTCACAGCAACACAGTGCACACAGGGAACCTGACTTGAAGGCTGCTGTTGCAGTGCTTGTCTCTAACAAGGATAAAATAGCTTCTCTTTCCTGGGAGATGCACCTGTCTGTCAGGTACAATTGTTAGGCCACATTTATTGTACAACACAAAGACATGAATGATGAAAAATCTGACAGACAGAAGCTGTAAATTGCTTCCAATCCCTGCTTACAGACAGGGATCCTACAAGGAAAACATTGGTTGAGCTTCAGATGCAAATTACAGTTCGACCTAGAAGATCTTAACATGCTTCTTAATTGGACTGTCACTTCGATCTGACTCCAGAGCAAACTTCTCTCATGAATGAGATCTTACATTGTGAGAACAAGGACCAAGCTGAGGCTGAATCTGTTCTGCACACGCAGGAATGGCCTCTACTAGAAGGTGAAACTAAAACAAAGCAGTACCATGTAAAGGCTGATTGCTACAGATTATGAAAGCAGAGACATTAATATGAAAATTGCCTCACGATGTCCTGCGGCAGTACCAAAATGGAAAATGCAAGCAAAGATGGAAATTGCAGAATAATCTCCTCATAAACAGAAATGTCATCCTCCTACTAGTAGCCTTAAATTTTGCTGATTTTTTCTTTCTGAATTTTTCCCTAAGAGTCTAAGACAGTAGTGGCTGTCTTAGACTCTTAGGGTTGTAATGGCTAGACTGGATATGAAGATGTTAAGTCCCTGCATGCTACTCCAACATGCAGGGATTTCACATATCTTTCACTATTTACTTTTTATTAAGGTTATCTACTAAATGTGACACGGCACAGTGCAGTCTTGTCTCTTCTTACAGCCGAGGATGTTATTTTTTTAATGCTGTTATCCTTTTTTAACTCCTGTTATCCTTTTACAGGAGTTTTCTTGTCATTTGACAAGCCGTTTTTCCCCCTTCAGTATGCCACAGCTTTCACTTCAGAATGATTCTCCTTGTTCTCCATTCTGCATTTTAAATAGTATGAGAAATGTAAAACATAAAACTGTTTTGCTGTCCCACTTCTGGGCTGCTAGTCCACGCTTTCGTCATGTTTTCCTACCTTACTTTAAAAGTCTTGCCACATTGTAAAAGGAACAAGCAATGCAACTCCTCCTCCTGTGTTTCCGCACAAGGGAAAAAACAGAGTACTAGGAAAAAACATAGGACGATGACATTAATCTTTGCCAGGTTCCCCGAACATGTAAAATCTTAAAAAAAGGCTGTCGTTCCAGATACTGAAAGGAAAAACCACTCTGTGCTGAGGAAATCGAGTACTTTTCGTTAAGTTAGAGACAGCAGCCCATTGGATGAGAACACTCTTTCTTACTGCCAGGATAATCCCAGCCACGAAGAACTGAATGATGGAGCTGCCAGCAAAGGCCTGCCTAAAGTAGAGTGGCAATGTGCTTTGGAGAGTAGGTTTATAGGTTGGAAACCTTTCGAACAGGGCTGTGTATTATTCGCGTCTGCAACATTTCTGGCTCAGGTAAGTGCTTACATTAGCATCAACCTCCTGCTGGATCTCTGTGCAGCACCACAATCATGACAAGGGAATGCTGAGCAAGGGCAACAGAGAAAGAAGCCAGGACTGACACAGATGGTCTACAGTGGTTTATGATTTTTAGGCAGTCACAACCTCTAAAGACTAGTGAAGAGCCACACTACTCGCTATTGCAAAAGTGTCCAAAGCACATTATTCGTGCTTTTACAAGCTGATTCTCTTGAGTTTCATAGGGAAACACTACATAAATATAATTTTACAACTCTCCATTATATTTTTCAATTCTTAAGGATTACAAATAGCAAACCTTGCAAGACAGGACTTATTAAACACATCCCTGCTAAAGTTTTCTGACATCATTATGCTTTATGATACCCTTTCGACATCCTGACTGAGAACACCATTCTGCACTTAGTAATTTCAGACTGAAAGTCTTGATTAGGCTTAGGTGTGACAAAAAGCCTAAGTCAATAACCCATGTGCACATCTGAGAGAAGTATAAGAATTTTACTGGCTGAAACTACCTTGAAATCATGCCAAATTATGCCAAAATACACCACAAGAATTCATTCCTTGTGGAATGGCCTTCATTCAATCCTTCTTTACAGAAGAGACAAGGAAATTCTGTGGACAATCTGCTATAAAAGTGTTCTCAATTTGATGAAAGAGCCCTTTGCCAACAATGCATATGTTAGAACTGAGCAGCACTCAAAGTGACATGATCTGGGAAATATCAGGAATAGTAATTACTTGAATCCTTGTTTTGTTTTCAAAATTTGTGTTTATTATTAATCTTCTGTCAATCTTCACCTATATGCTATCATTTAAACAGTGTTCTGTGCAGAGTTGTGGTCTTTCCTTTAAAGGGTCCTACCTTTTTCAGTGAACCCCACACTTGAGAATGCTACAGAATCGCCCATAAACTCACTATAAGCAGAATTTTCATTAGCAGCATTTATAAAATCTATACATATTCTAATGCTTACAGACAAGCAATCAAAAATCATTTCTTTTAGTAGAATTTTTATTCACATGAACAATACCATGGAATTTCTTATATGTTATTAGATTTCAACAATTGTTTCTCCTATTATGCACAAAAAATAACAGAATTGGGTGTTCAGTCAGCTGAATCAGATAAGATTTCATAGTATAATTTTCTGCACTTCTTCTTTTCAATAAAAGGAGAAAGCCTAGACTGCTACCATGATTAGCTCAATTGCACTCGCTACCATAAGCTCTTTACAGATAAATATGAGATTCATTTACATTCCTTATTTACCAAGGAAGGGGTTTTCTTCAGTAAAGCACAACATATGCAAATGGTCTTGTAATTCATCCATTATTGCCAAGAGTACGTAGGTATTCAGCAAAATATTTTTATATTTCATCTTCAATAACCTCTCTTTTGTTTTGCTTCTTTATCAAGAATAGCCTGCTTTAGACTCAATGCAGCATCTTCAAACTGAGGATTTAACTCTAATGCTTTCCTGAAATCTGTCATGGCCTCGTCAAAGCATCCTGTTCCAAAAAAAAAAAAAAAAAAAAAAAAAAAAAAGAGAATTTTTCAGTAACTGCTCAATCTCAGAAACCACAACTGACTTGAATGACTTTATTTCACCAACAAGAAGTACCTACTGTGTTTATTGGGTCTGTTATAATATTTGTCTTTTCCTTAAGCCCAAATGGGAGTTGAAGGTCTACAGATCATAAGCCAGAGTGCTCACTTTGGCACTAAAAATGGGAGAATTATGGCTATTTATTCCAAGAGAAAAGGCCAACTATTGGCAAGAAACTAATAGCAGAGCTACTTTAAACCTAGAAAGTTGGCATGCTTCTTCCAGATGGTGGTCTTGGTCAGGCTTCTTTCTAAGCGCTCTCCCTCTCTAGTCCCTCAGCATCTGGATCTTGACCATACAACAGCTAGCTCCATCAAAAGGGGCAGTGGTGTCATTTCCTTATGGCATATTCAAAGCTTGGGCATCAAATCAAAGCATAGATGGCTGTGCTCACTACTGTAGCATCTACGTAAGAGTAACTTTATCCTAGATTTAATGATAATGTCATGAATTTGGTAGCTTTAGCCTCATGCAAAGCATTCCAAAAATATATTTAAACTGCACTTTTCCCCGACCAAACAATACCAGCTCAAATGTCACAAAAGCATCACTGCAAACAGGGTTATCTAACTGCCTAAGTGCGGCAGGCCTCTAGGCAGAACCTCCCCTAACTATAAGGAGAACAAAAATTCTGATAGTACCAGAGTGGCAGGCAGGTGTCTCCCTCTGTACAACGTTATTACTTTTTTCCCATCCTCCGGTGGCCCTTGGCATACAAGAGCTCCCACAGTTCCTGCTCAGCCCTGTGAAGGCTTCCTGCTTTCCCCATTTGCCTCCAGGCCGGCAGGCCCCGACCCCAGGCAGGGGGCAGCCAGGGTCAGGCTGACCCTTGAGGGCTGGGAGCGGCCGCTCGGCTCGCAGGGCGCGCTGCCCCGCGTTAGGCCACGCTGTGCACGCACCGAGCCGGTAGAGCACCAGACCGCGGTTGTAGTAGGGCACCTCGAAGTCAGGCTGGCTCGCGATGGCGGCCGCGTAGTCCTCCACGGCAGCGGCGAACTCCACGCGCAGGTACTTGAGGTGGCCGCGGTTGTTGAGGGCCGTGGCGAGGTCGCGGCTGGCGCTGGGTGAGGGGAGGGAGGAGCGGCCTCAGCGCGGCCATGATGGCGAGCACCCCCCTCCCGTCCTCCCCCCGTTACCCGCCGGGGGCGCTGCGGGCGATGAAGCGCCCGTAGAGCTCCTCGGC